>CM053399.1:71289508-71317242 GCA_028644305.1 Xerus rutilus | reverse complement strand
CCCCGAGTTTTGAATCTTGCTCTACTGGAGGAACACTTCTCTCAGGAATAGTCATAAAAATCAGCCAAAACCGCGCGAGTGAAATTTCCTTCTGTGCTGTCCAAAAGCCGGCTGGGAGAAGGTTGTACCGCAGTTTCTGGTCTTTTGTTTGGGGAGACTGGTAGCTGCGTCCCTCTAAGCCGCCATCTTGCCGGAAGTCTCCAAGCCTGTGCATTTGATTCTCACATTCTATTGCCAAAGAACACAGCAAATCTCTTCTGCTAGATAAGGCCACAGGCTCATTTTTCATCTTGTCCTATGCTGTTCAAACAGGTATCCGGTACATTTGCTGAGTTAAAAAATGGAAAATAAAACCATTCTGGTTGTCCTTGGTGTTCCTTCTGCACCCACACACAAAATGTCATTCTGAACATTTTGACCAAGGAAGAGAGTACAGGTAGATACAGGAGATACTGCTGAGGCAGGGGAGGGTGAGGATGGATCTGGGGAGAGGGAATTCTCCCTCCATTCCTTCCACAAAATCAACTCTCAACTGGGCCTGGCCTCACACTCAGGCAGCCGTGATGTCTGGTGCAGCAATGGGGACAGCTATGGAGAAACCAGGAGGCTTCCAAGAGTCGCACCATGAATGGAAGGACAGTTTCTGCAGACAGAGGAAAAGCTGCCCCTCCTATGTGCAGAGAACCTGTGCTGCCTGCTCTCCTCAGGAGAGGCCATATGTGATGGTCAGCATACCATGCTGATTTTTAAATAAATATTTGCTGGTAGATACGTAGCAAAGCCCCATGCATAAAATTTTGATGTTAACAGAACATTGAAATCAGGCTTTCCCCTCAGCTTTTACCAGCAGAATTCTGTGTAACGGGTAGCAGGAACATTCTCCATCTTAGAGAAGTGGAAGTGATTGTGAAAGTAGTTCACTTTGGATTTACTGCATTATTGAGGGGAAAGGAAAGAAATTAACATTTCCTAAGAACCTACTGTGGGATATAACTAGTCCTGCATTCTCTCCATTCCTTTCCAAAGCCTTATGAGGTGAGTGTTATTATCTATATTTGAAAGATGAGAAGAATATGATTCAGAAAGTTTTAATAATTGTCCACACTCTCAGGACTAGTAAGGGGAAGGACCAGAATCTAGACCAGTTCTGTCTAGCTCTTGGTCCTTTGCTCACTCATTCTGCTTATTTCCTAAGCCCAGGCTGAGACTTACCATCTACATTTGGGGCTGCATCAGATGCTTTGTCGTAGAGCACCCCGTGGGGCAAAATGCTGTAGACCTTGTCGGCTTTGTTAGAAAAGGTCACGAGCAGGGTATCACCCACCTCTGCTTTGATGACTGGGCCTGGAAAATATCAAGAGGAAAAAAGAAAAGAGGAGGAGGAGGGATAGATGGAAATGAATAAAAGTAGATGTATCCTCCCAGCTGAACATTTCCCATTTCAAAACATAAGGATGGTTTTACTATACCAAGAATTCCAAGATGGGCATCTGTCCCAGAGGGTCTCTTTCTCTGAGTAAAAGTTGCATCAGCATATTCTGTATATTGAACCTTCCAATATTTTCCTCCTATTCTGTTTTCCCCTTGTGTGAAGTAGAGTGCAGAATTACTGTGGAAAGACATAGGTACCTGGCTGAAGTTCTCAACACATCCACCAAAGGCCTTAATTATAGAGCTTCATGTTGTTATCCATCCCACTCACCCACCCATCTCCCTGGAAAAAAAATGGCACAGTTTTTGACAAAATTCCTAGGAAGAGTTGACTAGTTTCTGCAGACAGAGGAAAAGCTGCCCCCTCCTATGTGCAGAGAACACTTCAGAAATGTATGGTGCTCATCATGTTCATTTCTCTCTTAGCCATTACATTTTCTTCCCCAGAGGTCCAGAAGTAAATCATAGGTAAACTCCTTACTTAACAATATTGGAGTCTCAAAATGGTGTCCTACAAAGTAATCAAGAGCTAACTGGGTTCTTTGCAGAATAAGCATCCCTCTACCTCTTCCTGATGTCAATATGAATAGTCTTTGAATATTGTAAGCTCTCTGATATCTGGCATGATTAAGGACAGGGATGTCTAGTTAATCAAATCATTTAATTAATGGAGAGTTATCTTAGAAACTATATATATAAAACGAACACATTTTGAAGTTGTGAAATACAATATAACATCTGACTAATACTACATCTCTACTATCTTATTTCCATCAATGGTAGTATCATTCTTGCAGTTCTTTTTCTTTTTCTGCCTCATCCACTTATCTCATGCATCCTTATTTTATAAAAATTTTATAAAATTTTATAAAATTTCAACACTCTTTTTGCATCTCCACTTTGCCTTTCTTCCCAGTCCATGCCTTCATCATCTTGGGTTTGGAACATGATAGGAACCTCCTAATGACATACCCTGCATCCTCTATCTTACATTGGCTCATTAATTTTTTTCTCAGCATATACAGTCCTAAAACATTAATTTCCAAAATGTTAAATTTCAATGTCATATACCTGCCCCCCCAAATCTTTAATTGCTGTCAGTTGCCAAGCAAATAATATGCAAAAGTATTAAAGTGCCTCTGCAATTTATATCCAGCTCATTCTGATTCTCTGGCTATTGCTCTAGGCAAATGCTCATTCCCCTATCCACTTGTTATTCTGATCTATTCACTCTCTCCTGTATAGTAGGTGCTTTCGACTTACCTTTGCATCTAAAACTCCCCCATCTTCCCTATTCACTTAAATAATTCTGTCACTCTGGAAGATTCTGCTTAAATCCTACTTCCTCTGTGAAGTGTTCTCTGGCTATCTTTGTTTTCTCTGAACACCCAGAGAATTCACTTACTCTTATTTGTAGCTTGCAAAATTAACTTATTTTGTTCTGTGCACAAAGCTACTTTCTCCACATAAGATGAGAAAACTGTCTGAGACATCTTCACATACTGCATGCCATCTAGTACATTGAGCTTTCATATATTACATTAAATATTGACTAAATATAATCTAATCTTTCATATTTTGGAAAGTATGCCAGGATTCTAGAAGAGCACCAAAACACAATTTTAATGCTAATTTTCATTATTTTATTTGGAGAAATACTGGCCAATAGAGAATGTTGATATTCAAGAGTTTTTTATATATGGTTCCCACACATTCTTTAGGCAAGATTCAGGTCCTTCAGTTTGATGGAAGAATGTATGTACATATGTATGAATGAATGAAATACACAATTAGAAAACTCAGGGTGTTTGCCATTGATCACAAAGAAAATTTCTTAAACATTCCTTCAAATGGAAAAACATATCATAGGGTAATAGCAATCATTCTTAATATCACATTACACATTTTTAAGGCTTTCACAGATATCATTGCATATGATTCTGTAAGTCACAGAAGTCAACATCCACTTAATGAATTTCCAGATTCAATCTGAAAAATAGTATGTGCTATGGGCGCCCAGAGAACAAACAATTAATTATGACTTTGCAGTCAGGCGAGGCTTCACTTAAGAGGCAATATTAGAGTTAGGCTTTAAGGAAAAATGGCATTTTACTGGACAGGGAGGAAAAGGGTATTCAGAGCCTATAGAGAGGGCATAACTTATAGCAGTTCACCCTAAAGCAAAGAGCTCACCTTAAAAAAAAAAAAAAAAGAAAAGAAAGAAAAGAAAAAGAAAGCAGGAAGAGGGGACCTTATCTCCATTGAAAAAGAGTTCTATATTGTTTTCTCTTCGAGACTGGCCTGCTCCATCTGTTGAAAGACTTTATTCTTCCTGTCAGCTTAGTCGTTCTTGGGGCACTTAGCACTGCGGTTCACACATGGGAACTACTCAAGAAATGTTTGATGAATGAATCTCATGCTCTCAGTTAATCAGCCTTTCACAAAGCACCAAATCCTCCGCCTGTTCTCAGCAGTATTCATATAAAAACTCCTTAAGCAGTGACATCATGCCATCTCTGCTGTATGTCATCAAAGCAGTGCTTGAAATACAAATGAGATCACAGGAGAACCTAGCACATGCCTCTCTGGAGAGGAGCTTAGAAACACCAGCAAAGAGTGCTTACCTGCCAGAGGCATTTAGCTGGAGACCGCTGAATTTGTCATACCCTAGAGGACCATAATCCCAAAGAATTTTTTCAGCTGCTATAAAGTAGAGTCTCTGTTGACCCTTCATCTTGGGGTGAGAAACACCACTTTTGCAGTTACCAACATTGTATTGTCCCAGCATACCAGCTGCGGAACAAGAGGGAAACCACAGCTAAGGTACAGATGAAATCATATAGTAAGAGACTGATAGATTCAACTTATAGATTCAACTGATAGATTCAAATTAAAAATTTTATAGAGAACATTGGACTATAAATAAAGTTTAAAACAAAGTGTAAATGGTAAGGAGGAAAATATCTGTAATATATATGATAAAAGATTAATGTGTAAACCACTTTTAAAATAAAGAAGAAAAAATAAATCTCCAATAGAAAGTAAGCAAAGGGCTTAAATGGACTAGTCATTAAAGAAATAATGTCAGTAATGAACTAATGAAAAAATAGTTTGACCTTAATAGCAATCTAACATCACCATTGTTCATGGATCAGATATGATTCTGATAATTCATAGTGTTGACAGATGAGTGGAGGTGAGGTCTGCTAATACACTCACTAGAATAGTAACAATTTTTAAAAGGAAATTCAGCAATGTGGCTTTTTTAAAAAAATCAGACTCTGAGGCAGGAATTCCAAACCTAGATGTTTTCCTAAGGAAATATTTAGACAAAATTGCAAACATACATTCAAATTATTTATAATAGCAAAAAAAAATGAAGAAAAATACAAGTGTTAAGCAACAGAGTGTTGGTTAACTACATCGCAATCGCCTCATTATGGACAGTGAAAGTATCAGCAATTATGAAGTAGCTCTGTATTCACTGACATGGAAATATTGTTATGATATATTAGTAAGTGGGAAAAGTAAGCTATAGAGCAGTACTAACAGACTAATTTTATTTTCTAGATGACCTGTGTATTTATATATAAAGGCATGGAAAATAGTGAGAGGACAAATTATCAATATTGCTGGGTAGGATTACTGATTTTTAAAATTGAGTGGTATTTATTTTCTAATTTTGTAGGAGTTACAGGGGATTAAACTCAGAGGCACTCAGCCACTGAGCCATATCCTCAGCCCTATTTTGTATTTTATTTAGAGACAGGGTCTCATTGAGTTGCTTAGTGCCTCAGTTTTGCTGAGGCTGGCTTTGAACTTGTGATCCTCCTGCCTCAGCCTCCCAAGCCACTGGGATTACAGGTGTGTGGCACTGCATCTGGTTTATTTTCTATCTTTTTAATAGCAATTCTTTTCTGAAGGTATGGACAATTTAGGAAATGTTGTATATCATAAACACCAGCTTATGTCCACAACTACTGACCAAATTTAGCAATATCACTAGTCTCAAACATCTGCTATTTTCTTGATGTTTAATCTAAATTTGGAATTCCTAGGTCAGATAGTTCCTTCCCAGATTTAGCAGCATGGAACAAACCCTTTCAGAATAGAAACCTTGTCCTTTTCATCCTTGTCTTCCGTCCCAGACCAGTATCTGATACACATCTACTGAGCATCTCTTGAGTTGAATTTCATTAGAATAACTCAGATAACTAATGCTAATATTAGTTGCATATAATTGACAGGAACAAGAATGTGCTACAAAGCAGTTCTGAACAGTTGGATCTCTGTATCTATTAGTGACTATGTGTCGCTAGTAGTATCCAGATTTAATGAGACATCACTTCTGTGCTAACACATGTTTTTCTCTTCCTATTTTTACCATCTTAGGCCAGACCCTTTATGTCATAACTGCAGTGCTGCTGGTGCTTCTTTATTAGCTTTTAGTGACCTAAATTTCTGCATAGAATCCTTTCTGTACACAGACATCATATTAACCTTCCTAAACTGCTGCACTGATCACAGTATGTTGCCTGGCGTGCCAGGATCTAGGAGGATCACAACTGCCTTTCCAGACACATTGCCACCTCTTCATCTGGCCATTCAATGCCCTTTCCAGCAGGGCCTGATCTGCCTCTCTAGGCTTCTCACTCATGAGTCTCTATCTAATGTGGACCTTATGGTCCAGCTAACTAAGGATCTCTTCTCTTGTACCAATGAACCAGGACAAAGTATTTCAATAGGCATTTAATCAAAAATGTTTTTTATCCACTCTATGGTGGGCCATGGAGAATGCTGTATGTCAATGTCTCTGTTAAGGAAGAATGTGCTAATAGAGTAGCCCGGAGATGAGAAGAGCTGATACGATTACTTAAAAGAATTGTTCTAAAGGAAATTCAAGAATTGGATGGGAAATTGGTCCTGATTATCTAGAAAGGTCTTTCCAGGACTAAAAAAATACATATATTCTATTTACAGTCACTGAGAGAGAATATGTGCTCTTCTCAGTTCATGTTTCTTCTACCTGGAAAAGTTTTTTTTCTTGCTCATCTATTCAATTCCTACCTACATTTCAAGGCTTGGATCTTCAGGAAGCCCCTCTGATTGCTCCAAAGCAGTGATTATATCACCCAAAGATGTTCTTTCATTCTGCTTCACATTTTACTAATTTCATAAATACCCAACCATGTCTAACTACTAGAGTGCAGGTTCCTTGAATGTCTGATCATTTTTTCCATCATCACCTTCACTCTGTTCTTAGGGCAGTGATTAATAAATATCTGTCAACAGGATGCCAACTCAACACACACTATATTTTCCTATGTGTAATATTTAAGTAGACACAATACCTATAAGAATCTACATAACAGCAAGATTCCACTGCACCATTCTAAGCATCTCCACACAGGTCTTTTTCCTTGTTACCTTGTAGGTGATCACTGACTTGGCAGGTTATCATCCATTTCCCAGGGTTCTTGACTATCATTTCTGTTGTAAGGAAGGTGGCTGGGAACAAGTTGACAGTATCAGTCCGATGCCCTCTGCTGATGAAGGTGTTTCCGTAAAAGTAGATAGAATGGATGTCTATTTCATTCCCCATTCCAAATAGGTGCCAGGACACAGATTCATCAACACACATTTCTGGCTCGGGAAAGTTTCCAAAGAGGTATCCATTGAGGGCTGAAAACAGAAACACACTAGTGGAAGAGAATCCCCTGCAGAGGCAAGCGGGACCAGAAACGTTGATAATATGTACTCTAGCATATCTGGGAAATCAGTGCAGATCATTGGTTCTAATGTTTTCATGCAGAAATTCTGGATTAAAAAAATGCCCTAGAAAGGAATGAAAAGCTTTGTGTTGGTCTTTTTGAGAGAAAAATACCTGATAAAATGAAAATTAGCACACATTAAAAACAGCCTTGGAGCTTCTGTTTGAGTACAGTCGTGTGATCAAGAGTAAAGCCAGCACTGCTAACACCTCACACTTCCAGAATGGCGCAGTCATCACCTAACCTAATTCTCCATTAGCTTATCTGACATCCACACTGGACTCTATGTTCCTTGGAACAAGAAATCTGTCTTGCTCATCTTACTGTTAATGCAAACAAGCAGAAAAGCGGGCACGTAGTATTGCTAGATATAGCTAGAAATGAGCATTGAAATGCATGGCAAGGTCACAAGTGTTCTTTAAATTATTTTAGGGTCTTCTTTAAACTACTTCCAAAGTGGCTGAGAAAGCCAAGGGTGCTAGTTAATATGTAGAAAATAAACAGAAACAAAGGAGCTAATAGGAAAATATATCAAAAGAAAAGGATTCATGGGATTATTCTTCACAGGGTCCATTGAGGTTGGTGTGAAGCTAGGAATTATGACTATGAGTGTCTCCATTTGTCTGGGAAGGAAGATTCCTTAATAGCACAGGTGCACTAAGATAACTTCTGATGGGATACTGACCCAAGTGCCCACATAAACATGGGATTGACTTGCAGATGAAGCTCCCCTAAATAGGATGGCCACTGTGACAGTTCCAGAGAGGACCAACTAAAGTCAAAAACTAGCACTTGAAGTGAAGGAAGAGTTGAACACCTGATTGGCAAAGAGTACAGAAAGTTGTCCCCAGTTCTTCTGATAAACATCAAAACAGTAGTAAATTTGGATACAGCATTGTCTCCTTTGTCTCTGCTGGGAGTCGGCCCACTCTCTCCCTTGAGAGTGCTCTGTTTAAGCCTCACTTTGCTTTTAATTTACTTATAATAAAGTTTACGTAAAATAAAGTTTCACTTATAATAAAGTTCTCTGGTGGCTTTTGGTGTCTGACTTTAAATTTCCTTTTGTTGGAACACAAGAACAGAGGTTTGGAGTTTCAGCTCCCTGCTTTCCTGTGACAGGAATTAAAGAAGTGACAGAAACATGCTAAGATGAAAAGGAAAAGAAATGATTAAAGGGCACGGATGAGATGTTTATATTTTGTTATTTTAAAAATCAGAGAGAAAAATCAGCTTTTATTAGATGTTACTGGGGCAGAATCTTATCAGTTGAGCTTATGTTGTTAGTCCAGCACTGAATATTTTTAAAATATCTAAATGAAAGCCAGGACTTGACCAGGTGCAGTAAAGAACTTAATTCAGATCTTCAAAAAGTCACTGCAACCCTTTTTAAATTCAAACTGAGATAAAAAGTTATTTGAACTGAGATAATAATGACTTAAGTTGTACAATTAATTCTAAGTCATTTTAGTAAATTTAAATAAATTGATCCATAAATCTTCTATTGATTTTGCATATTTCATAGGCTTTTTAAAAAAATACATACTTGGTCAAGTCTCCTTGGCCAGTCTTGAAGAAGGATTAATTGTTTTCCAATACCTCTCCTGCATACAGGCTGGTTTTTATTTAAAACATGGTCTATATGTGCTTATATAATTCATTCCTTTTTGCAGGGGAAATTTTCACTTCAAAAGAATAAGCACTATGGGGTATGAGGGATTATGTGAGCAACTGAGTCTAAAGCCATCATGATACCTACTACTTTCCAGCAACATTTGAGACCTTCACTTCCATTTTTTAAAGAAGAGGAATAAAGCTGATCATGCAATGATTTGAATGTCTTTGTTAACTTCAATCTTCATTGTTATTCTGCTTCCTTCCCTTTTCTCCTCTCCCTTACTTCCTTTCATCCAAAAATCTTTTCCAAGCACCACTACACACAAGGGTGCTAAAACAATCAGTTAACATTTAGTAGCCACTCAGAAAATAGTTACTGGATGAGGAAAAGAAAAGGTGTCTTGTACAATGGAAATAGAGTACCAACAATCACGCCTCAACCAGCTTGAGAATCAAGCACAGCCAAATTAAACTTTATTTGCTATGAGACCTCTCAGGTTCTCCCAGGCAACAATCTGTCACTAATTATCACTTTAACCTTATACAAGTCATTGATGTTCTGTTGTGGGGGAATCAGAGGACCTTCAGTTCCTTCCCTTTCTTTTATGATTTTAGGACTATATTGAGGTGCCTCTGTCAGGATGGTTATGAGAGACAGGCAAGCAGAAGATGGAGATCATTTGCAATAAATGAAGCGTAATGCTTATGTTAAAGATTTCTCTTATGCTCACTAGCACTCTCTAGGAAAAGACTGAAAAAATACCACTGGATTCCCACGTCTTAACATGCTTCATTAATCCACTGCTTTGCAATAGAGGCATGGGGAAGTTTTCTTTCTCACCTGACAGGATAACTATAGATATTCACTATTTTGAACAAATATAAAGTCTGGTGTACAATGAATGCTCGATAAATCTTGTACATTTAAAGAATGCCTGGGACACGTAACAAATTCGCAAATATGTACTTAAACCTCATGTACAGGAAAGTTCTTAAAATTTAGCAGCCACTCAGAAAATGCTTGCTGGACAGGCAAGAGGTTGGATTATTATGTGGTAAAGATTTCATTCTCCTTTCTGTCAATCCTCTGGGCTCGCCTCAGGCACTGAGTCTTTCCTGAGTTTAACATGGATTCTCCATTGACTCTCCCACAGCCTTATACATTCTTCATACCCAGTTTAGCTCGTATCTATTGCCTTGTCCTCCCTCATATTGTTCAGGCTCCAAAGCATATTGTGTTCCATATCACCGCCATCACTGAGTTATATATCTTGCAAAGCCAAGTTTGGCACTCCCATGCACCTCGCCTCCTGTATAGTACCTTACAACACAAGAGGTCCTGGCATGTGTTTAAGGACATGAGATACTCACCATGCATTTTGTTGCTCCTCTGGAAAACAGCATCATCTTTGTCCACCGAACTGGGTTCAGTGCAGAAACGCTGGATATTTTCATCAAGGTACCAGCTTTGGTTCTCATCCACAAGAGTAAACATTATAACAAATTCTCGATCCACATCAGTCCTCGTCCCTGAGTACCTGTGCAGGATACCTATTGGGTACATTCAAGAGAATAGAGAAAAGGCTTCAAAGTGAATGAAATCAAAGTGAGCTTTCTTTCCTGACAGTAGTTTCAAGTGGGTTGAAGCTTGCCAAAGACCTAAATACCAAGGATAGCACAAAATATAAAGTAACCTAAGACTTTGATGGAAATGATAGAACCATAGAAGAGAAAAGTCATACAATAGAAATTTTCACAGCCGTGGTCTTGGCAACCTGGCTATCTTTCAAGAAGGTAGACTTCATTTTGTGGTAGTGGGGATTAAACCCAGGGATCCTCTACCATTTGCTATATCCCAAGTCCTTTTAATTTTCTTCTTTTCTTTCTTTCTTTCTTTTTTCTTTTTCTTTTTTTTTGGTACCAGGGATTGAATTCAGGGGCACTTGACCACTGAGCCACATCCCCAACCCTATTTTGTATTTTATTTATAGACAGCAACTCATTGAGTTGCTTAGTGCCTCGCCATTGATGAGGCTGGCTTTGAACTCATGATCCTCCTATCTCAGCCTCCCCAGTCACTGGGATTACAGGCATGTGCCACCATGTTTGGCAGTTCTTTTAATTTTCTCCTTTGAGAACAGTGAACACCCAGACTGGCCTTGAACTTGCAATCCTCTTGCATTAGCCTCCTGAGTAGCTGGACTCCAGGCATGTGGCAACAGGCCCAGCTCATTTTTCTTTTTTTAAACAAAACTACCTATTTCGGAATGCTGTGATGATTCTTAGAATCTGAAGTATTGCCTTTTGCTACGGTGTCAGATTGATTGTCTCTGTTAGAATAATTATCTAAGTCTTAAAGGAAGTTCAAAGGAAGAGGTACATTGTGTGTAAAGCAAGGAAGGCAAGTGAACCAAGGCCTGAATCTTGTTCACACTTTGAATACACCAGGTAGACACAGGCTCCTGGGGTTGAGGGATCCTCACCTTCCTTACACACCAGTAGAGGGCCAATTAGCCCAGAGCAAATGTCCTTAGGGGCATCAATGTGTGAATGGTACACCCAGGTCAGGCAGTTGGCATCTGCAGAAGTAGGTGCATATTCTTCTCTCACTGGCCAGACATAGGTGTAGTTTTTGCCGGGAGGAACCATGTCATCATCCTTGTTCCTTCCAGATGTTCCATCTGGGTATAAGGCTCCTTCCAAGAAAAGATAAAGCACAGTTAGAACACAGAGTGCCCATGCTGTAGTGGAGAGGGCCAGAGCTTTGGAATCAAACAACCAAATTAAGAGGTATTTCTGTGAGACTTGAGGCAAGTGACTTCAATTCTCAATGCCTCTGTGAAACTGAAATGTTGGTATCTACCCCACAGTGCAGAAAACTAAATGATGCAATGTGTATATAGTGCTTCACTCAGATATAGGAACTTAATGATTGTTCATAATAATGATGTTCTGCTATGCCTACTGCACTAGTCAGGTTTCAATCTATGTCACTTGGTATTGACTAGAGAAGGGAAGGAGAAGTAGCCAAAGAGATGATGAACACTTCTTAAGGACTTATTTTACATTCTGCCCCTGTGTAGGTCTCACACGAGATAGGAAGCAAGGGTAAGATCTCTTTCTGCTTCTAGGGATCTTACAGTTCTGCAGGGCAGCACAGAGAATATGGTATGAACACATGGGACAGCTGGAGAATAAAGCATGCTGATGTGTAGAATGTAATTGGGTTCAAATTATAGAGTACCTCAGAGAATATCTGTAGTAAGGTGAAGGAGACCTGTAACAAGGCAGAGACCTCAAGAAACAGGAAAGTGTGACTCATATTCAGGAGAGAAAGAGTAGAAATTTTCTCTAACTGCTACAAAGGTAGAATATAGCAGATAAAGACTTCAAAACAGCTATTAAAAGTACATACAAACATCTAAAAGGAATTATATTTAAAGATTTAAAGGAAAGTCATGCAAAATGATTCAGTAAATGGTGAATCTCAGTAAGAACAGAGAAATTATTTAAAAATAAGCATATTGGACTTATGGCATTGAAAAGTAGAATAAATGAAATAAAACACTCATTAAGGAGCTTACTAACAAATTCAAACTGACAAATGATCAGTGACCTTGATGATAGATCAATAGAAATTATCCTATTTTTAATAGAGCAGAGAAAAAGGTTGAAAAAAACAGAGACCTATTGAGTAACATATGTCCTAAAACATGTCAGTTGTCCACAGAAAGAGACTACACAAAAAAGTAATGAAAAAATAACGATCAAAAGTTTCCAAATTTAATGAAAAGCATTCATCTACACATTTAAGAAGCCTAAGAAATCACAATTTGATAAATACAAAGAGATCCCAATATACATACATCATTGTCAAACTGCAGAAAGAAGACAAAGAGATAGTATTGAAACCAGACTTATCACACACAGGGGAGAATCAACACAGTTAAAGGCTGATTTGTCATTGGAGCATTGGGGACTGCTCAAAGTACTGGGAGAGAGAAATCAGCAGGCGATGCAGGAATCCATTCCTCAAAAATAGAGGCAAAATACAGACATTATAAAAAGCAAAGACTGAGTTTGTTGCTAGCAAAACTGCCTTCCAAGGAATATTAAAAAGAAAGCACTTCAGAATAAAATAAAGTGTCATTAGAGAATAATTTGAATTCAAAAGAAGAAATAAAAAGCACTAGAAATGGGAAATATGTGAGTTAATATAAAAGGTTATATAGCACACTTTCCATTTCTTTACTTCCTTAAAAGTCATAAGATAATACAAAGCATGAAGTACAATATTTTTATGTATATAATAAATATATATCTCTCCAGAGATATACATCAAAAATATATAACTCACAGAAGAAGGAAAAAACTTTGAGGCAAAGCTTATATATCTTACCAAAATTCAATTGGTAAAATATGAAATACATGTGGTAAGGTAAGGTACCAACCAATAAGAAAATTACTTAATAACATACAGCTTTTAAAATTCAGCAGTATACACCATGTATGCATAATATACTCTACTGTTATGTGTATCTAAAAAGATCAACTAAAAAAATAAAGAGCAACAGAAGAAATAAAATAATATATCCTAAAATGTATTAAACAAAAAAGAGGACATTAAAGAAAGACCAGAAGAACAAAAAACATATAGAAAACAATTAGCAAAATGACAAATATAAACCAAACCAGTCAATAATTTCATTAAACATGGTGTAAATACCTCAATCAAAATTCAGAAATTATCAAACTGAAGGAAAAAGCAAGATCCAACTGTATGCTGTCTATATTTATGTCTTAGATTCAGAGAAATAAATATGTCAAAAGTAAAGTAATTCAAATAGGAACAATAAGAGACTATATTGATAAAACATATATTTTAGTGCAAGAAATATTATTAAAGACAATGATAGCTATTTTGTAAAGATAGATGCAACAAAGGAAAAAAACTATTGTAAATGTATTTACACCTAACAAAACAGCTCCAAAATATATGAAGCAAAAAGCGACACAACTAAAAGGATGAATAGACAACTCAAACATAGTTTTTATAGATTCCAATACTCCATTCGCAATAAGTGATAAAACAACTAGATAGAAAGTCAGCAAGTATACAGAAGGCCAAACAACACTATTAACCAACTCTACCTGACATCTATAGATCATTCTACCCAACATCTGCAGAATACACTTTCTTTACAAGAACACACAGAACCTTCTCCCAAAAAGATGGTATTCCAGGCATAAGATGTCTCAAGAAATCTAAAAGAGTTGATATCACACAAAATATGTTCTTCAATCATAATGAAATTGAATTAGATATCATCTACAGAAAGAAATCTTGGAAATCATCCAAATATTTGGAAATAAAACAGTACATATCTAAATAACCCATGAGTCAAAGAAGAGATCAGAAAAGAAATTGTTAAAAATTTGGAACTGAAATAAAATGAAGGAAAAACGTCAAAATTTATGGGATTCAAGGAAAGCAGTGCTTAAAAAATAAATTTAGATCTTTAAGCTCCTATGTTGGAAGAGTCTCAAATCAATAATCTAAGCTTTCATCTTAGAAACTAGAAAAGGAAGCCAGGTGTTGTGGTGCACGCCTGTAATACCAGCATCTGAGAAGGCTGAGGCAGGAGAATTACAAGTTCTAAGCCAGTCTCAGCAACTTAGCAATACCCTGTCTCTAAATAAAAAATAAAAAGGGGCTAGGGATGTGGCTTAGTGGTTAAGTGCCCCTGGGTTCAATCTCTGATACAAAAAAATAAAAAGAAGCTATAATGCAAATTCTCTACAAAGTCTTTCAGAAAATAAAAGAAGGCTTCCTAATTCATTATGAGGAGTTACCTTGATACCAAAGGCAGATGAAGACATTACAAGAAGACTACAGACCAGCATTCCACATGAAGGCCGGCATGAAAATTCTTTATAAAATATGAGCAAATCAAATCCAGCAATATTTTAAAAAGGTCTTATATCATGACCAAATTATATTTATCCCATGATTTCAAAGTTGCAAATCAATGAATAGAATCAAGGAAAAATATCACATGATCAATATCACAGAGGCAGAAGCTCATTCAACAAAATCTAGAACTTAAGTTAAAAACTCTGAACAAACTAGGGCTAGAAGGCAACTTTCTCAACCTGATAAAAGGTAACTAAGAAAAATCCACAGCTGATATCATGTTCAGTAGGGGAAAAACTATGTGCTTTCTTCTTAAAATTGAGAAAAAGGCAAGAATGTCTGCTCGTGTCACTATTATTAAGTATTGCTCCACAGGTACCAGTCTATTAGGGTAAAAGGAAAAAAATAAAGGTATACAGATTGGTAAGGAAAAAGCAAAACTGTCTTTATTCATGATGACTGACATGGGAAAAATGCCAAGGAACCTACTAACATATACTAATAAACAAGTGAAATAAGTTGATATAAGATCAACACATAAAAATGAATTGTATTTCTACACATTAGTAACAAACACTCAAAAATGAATTAAGAAGACTATTCCATTCATAAGAGAAACAGAAAATACAAGATATTTTGGAATAAGTCTAACAAAAGAAATGCAAGTTATGGACACTAAAATCTAAAACATTGTTGAGAAATATTAAAGATCCAAATTCTGTGCTCATTTCATGTATTGGAAGACTCAATATTGTTAGGATGTCAATTCATTTTTAAAATACAGACAGAAATTCCCCATAATTGATCAATAAATTCAATGCAATCTGCACCAAGATACAAGTTTCTTGTTTGGGGGTAAAAATTAATATGATGATCTAAAATTTATGTGGAAATGTAGAGGGGCTAGAAGAGCCAAAAGCCCTAAAAAGAAGAACGATGGAGGATTTATACTCCTCAACTTGGAAACTTACTATAAACCCTCATTAATCAAGACAGTGTGGCATCCATGCAAAGATAAACATATAGATCACTGGGATAGAACTGAGACCCTAAAATAAATCCCTTACACTTATCATCATTTATAGTAATCTAAGATTCATTCATCTTTTATTCCTAAGACCCAGTGTCAGTCTCTAACACCTACTGGGTATTTAATGGAAGACGTATGATTGAACACAAACCTTTTTAAAAACGTGTGTTGGTATTGGTGGTGAATAAAAGTAAATCTAGAGCCCCTATGTCACATGAGGTAAGGACCTGGACCTTGCTCTGAATTTTAACAATGACCCCTCTGGAAGACCCAGTAAGGTTAAGGGTCAAGGCCTCATGGTGGCCTACTGAGATTTGTACATAGGAAGGGAAGGACAAAAGAGCAGTGTGGAGTGATAGGGACAGCCCCAGAACAGGAAAGAGAATGGGTGACAGATAGCCTATGTCTATCATAACTCAGCTCCTAACCAGCTGTAAGAACTTGATGGAGGCACTTTCCTTCTCTGAGTATTAAGATGTTGGGCTAGATCTGAGAAGTACTAAAGTGTTGAGAGAGCACTTAGTATATGCCAAGACCTAGGCCAGGCACTGGGGACAGTGTGCAACACATCCCAGGTTAGTCTCTGCTCCCTGGAAACCTATGGTCTAATGTGGAGACAGATACAAACATAGAAGCAAAGAAAAAAGTTTCTTTTCATTATGCCAGTTTTGATAAGTGCTATTGGATAAACCAACAGGCTCGTCAACATAGGAGAAATGTTCTTGAGACAGTGTAGAGAAGGCTTTTTGGGGTAAACAGTGTGAAAAGTGTCCTTAATTTAGAGGCCCGTGGCTGAATTTAGGGACTCTGAGAATCCCTTGAAATTGAGTTCAAAATTTTGTGCACATACATGTTTTCCAATGCAAAGGCTCCTGACTTTCACAAATGCTCATAAGGATCAGTAGCACATCAGTGTTCATAGCAGTGTTATTCACAACAGACAAGAGGTGGAAATGGCCCAGGGATCCATCAAGAGATGAGAGGATGAAAAAAAATGAAGTATATACATAGAATGCAATACTTTCTGTCTTAAAAAGTAATGGAATTCTGACATGCTGAAGTAGAGATGAACCTTGAAAGTAGTATGCTGAGTGAAATAAGTCAGACACAAAAGGACAAATATTGTATAATTCTACTTATAGGAGGTCCCTAGAAATTCTTGGACAGATGTCTGTAGAATAGAAGTTACCAGGGAAGGGGAGGAAGGAATCTGTTTGGGGTAATGTAGAAGTTCTGGAAGTGGATAGTAATTAATGTTGAATAACATTGTGAATGTACTTAATGCCACCAAACTGTACAGGTGAAAATGGTTAAAATGGTAAATTGTTTCTTATGTATACTTAACCACAACTTTTTAAAAGATCTGTGGCACCGGACTAGTTGGTCTTCAGAATACCATCAGCTCTATAAAGTTATGCTTTCCAGAAACACAGAGTGATGGAGACAAAGTTAAAGATTCAAAGATGCCCTATTTCCTCCATATTAAAACCAAAAACAAAAAACAAAAACAGCCACAGCTATCTTGACATATCCTTACTTTCAAACTGCAGCAAAAATAATCCTTTTAAAAAATTAAAGTCATAAAATTATCCCTTATATTTACAAAACTTCTTAAAGTTTACCTGGCATAACTTAATGTGTTCATCCTCAACAAATAAGAACTACCAAGTCCCGGCTGCAGTTCAGTTGTTGGCAAAGGACTGGGAACAAAGGGCAAAGCCACGTTCACTGTCAGAGTTCTCTCCTCTGGCTGTGCATACCTGGTAGGATATAAGCAGCCAGACCTGGAGGGGACAGGAAGCGTGGCTGCCCTGGGACATGTGTTAGCACCCAAACTCCCCCTTGATGATAAGGTGCGTGGCAAAAGAGTTAATGGTACTGTGCTGACACATTCCCAGAGGTAGTCACCCAGCAGGTGCAGCATCATTCAACTCACTCCACCTGGTTATGAGCAAGACTGCTCCAAGAGGTGCTGCTGTCATTTAGATCTGAAATGTCTCCCAAATGTTAAAGACTTGTTCCCCAGGGTGGCACTATTTAGAGATGCCCCATCTCCTTGTCTTCCTGTTATCACTTTTTGCTCAGCCACACAAATCTGTCATGATGTGCTGCTTTACCATGGCCTCAAAAGCAACAGGCTCATTGATCATAAACTAAAACTTCAAAACTGAGCCAAAATAAACCTTTTCTCTTTGTAAGTTTATTTATTTTAGGTATTTGTTATAGTGATAGAAAACTAACACAGGTATAAAAATACTTCTGATGTCTAAGAAATACTTCTAAGTTTGTAACGAACATTACCTTTCCTCTGAATGGTAACAAGATCTCAATAATAGAGAATTGGTACTTACCTTCTGAGTCTTTATTGTAGAAAACACCATGTGGATGCAAAGAGTAAGGTCGGGAAGCAAAGTTCTTCAGATGAATGACAATCACATCACCCACTTCAGCCCTCAAGATGGGGCCCAGGAACCCGAGCCAGGAGGGCTTGGGGATCTCTGTGGAATAGGTCTCATCTGTAAAGTGTCTGTAAACAGCCTTTTTGTAAATATTGCCTATCCTGTTGGGCCCTCTTTCGAGAAACAAGGTTGCAAGTCTAAAAGGAAAAGGGAAAATATTTTAAAATTAAGATTTAAAGAGAAACACTAAGAGCTTACCTTTAGGGTTTGCATGTGTGACTTCTCACTCAGTGTTCAACATAACCTACCTTCTGTAGAGCTGATAAGACTATCCATAATTTACCAACGGGGAAACAAGGCTCAGTTAAGTGACAAAAGGTACAAGTAGAATTCACAACCAAACTAAAATCAAAGAATTCTAAAGTCGCTCTACACATTTGCTCCTTTCCATTCAACAGGCTCCCCTTGTTTTTCATTTAACAAACAACTATTGTACACTTACTGTATTCCCAGCACCTTGCTAGATGCTGTGGAGGGAAACAAGAGTTTTTAACCTAATAATGGAGAGATTAAGTACTGTACAAAGCAGTGTATGATTCAGTGCTAATTGAGTGATTGATAGATTGATACAACACATACAGGCTCAACTTTTCTAGGGATACAATAGTTCAAAGGGAAATATAACTTGAATAGAAGAGAGAAGAAAATATTTGATAACAAATGTAGGTATGAAGGAGTAGGCTTGAATAACAACAGAGGAAAGCGAGGACAGTGAGCAGGGACAGAGGACAAGCAGCACAAAGGCAAACATGCATGTGGCGGAGGGAGGGGGTTAGAGGCTGGGCCCAGGCAGAGAAGGGGAGGAGCAGGACATGTGCATGCATGTGCATTCTAGGGATGCACTGAGAATGAATGTTATTTCCAAGTTGAAGACCTTAGAATTGACCTTGGAAGCACAGAGGTTTCTCATGAAATGAATGACATAATAATTGGGTTTGAGGACCAGTGTGTAAACTTTAGGGAAGTCAGGCAAAAGGGAGAGCAAAGATGAGATGCAGAGAGACGATTAGGAGACTAGAAGAGGGGTGCAATAGAAAGAAAGGAATGGCTCTGGAAAAATAAAAACAGAATTCTAAGACTTGATGTGACCAGATGCCTCCGGGGGCCTCAGGGTGGGAGGAGACTCAGTTCCTGGGATCCAGCAGCCCAAGACAGTAGCAGCACTGGTGACACACTTCAGAGTGACCATGCCAGCTTTTCCTGTGGATGGGGAACCTCCTTCCTCATTCAGTCTCCATGCTTAGCCTGGAGTTGCAACCCTAGAAGTTTCAGCTTCTGTTTGAGCAAGAGCTCCACTGCTCCTCAGTGCAGTCATTCCAGTGTAGCTCTGTCAGCTCTGGGGATGAGAGGCCAAGTCCATTCTGAGCTACATTCCCACAAGCATCCATGCATGCATTCCCTCTCAGTCACTCAACAACCATTAGTTATGTTGAACCCTGTACTCAGTACTAGGGATTCAGAGAAAAGAAGCAAAGTCCTTGCCTTAAAGGAGTTCCCACTCTGGAAGAAAGACCTATAAGTCCACTCCAGAGGAGATACACAGATTACATTCTGGGCATCTACTCTGGAATGAAAGACAGGTCAGGGGAGGTTTCCTGAGGAAGCAATGCCTAAATGTGTTCCCAAAGAACAAAGATGGATTAAATAAGCAAAAAAGATGGAAAAGGCTGAAGTAGTGGGTATCATGGGGTTCTGGAAATGCAGCACATTCTGTGGTCTAAGAGCATACCTAAGCATTCTCATCTTATTTACTCTGGATGGAGCTCCAGCTCCAGCTCCAGTGATGGAGCAGGTAACCCAGCCTAACCCATTAGCACCCCATGTTCTCCTAATACATCATCGTTGGAATAGGACTTGTAATCCTGACCTGGCCAGTCGGTGCCATCATCCTCTTTCCAGCCCACCCTGACGACACTGATTAGTCGAGGGACAGCACAGAGTGGCTGCTGGTTCCAATCTAAGGGGAATCTAGAAACTGGTGAAGGATTTTCTTATTGTATACTTGAGGAAGTAACTCTAGCGCTTGGGGCACCATTTGGCCAAGCCCAGAGGGAGTCTGCCTGAGAGGTATTTGTTTCTTTAATCACTTAAATTTGCTTTACTTTTCCTCTCTAATCACCTCAAATTGCTTCCACCATCATGACTACTCTCTTCACCTTTATCTTTCCCATTTCTTATACCTCCTATTATATTTTACTCACTTCTAAGAATTCAGTCATTCATCTAACTCATTCCAAAAAAAATGTGACAAGTGCCTATCATGTGATAGTTGGATAGTTGGATAAATAAATGTTGGATTACATTTATTTCTCTTTTCTGTTCCTCTGTTCTCCCAACCCCTTCCTGGTTTATTTCTTTCCTTCCCCAGTTTTTTCCAGTGAAATCTGTCCCAGCCTTTCCTAAAGCACATGCCCCGGTGTCTTTAAAGGAACAACCAGGTGGTCCACTCTGGACAAGGATGAGCACTTTATGCAGCTCTGCTCACTTCAGGTCTGCAATGAGTGTCCAGGTGATTCTAGGATGGCCAGACCAGTGGTATCTAGAAGACCCTAAAAGATCTGCTCTATGGAATGTCAGCCAGAAGCCTTATAAGATGACCCAAGTTTCCCAGAGTGCCCTGCATCAGTCCTTCCCCCACCTCATCTCTCTCAGCAAAGGGCACAACAATCCCCTTTGACTCCTCTCTCTCTACTTTAAGTCAGAATCCTAAGCAGGTCCAAGCACTTTCTGTCCCTAGTCCCAGACTGGGACACTAATAGGTGGAGCTTGAAGCTAGACCCAGACACATTTCCCTTTTGCTCAAAGACAGAACCAGGGACAGCACTCCTCCTGAAGTAGATGTATTTCTTAGACCAAAATATATAAAGTCTATACATCTGTGTGACTGTCACCACACTGGGATAAACATAAAGACACATGACCACTGTGGATGGGGATCAGTGGAGGGCCTTGCCTTGTGCTAGGCTCCTTGCCTTGTGCTTCCATTCATACACATGACTCCTCTGAGAACATTCCCATCAGATCTCACACGCATCTCCCTGTTTCAATCCTGGGATGAGCTTGAAAACCATTCTGATGACTTCCAGCAAGTACACATCAAGGACTCACAGTATGCAAGGTACTCAGACAGGTGCATCAGACACAAAAATGAGCAAGATACAAGCCCTGAATACGTATGTTTATGATCAAAAGGAAGAGTCAATAATATTTACACCCAAGACCATTAAGAATTGTAAGAACAGAATAACATGCTCTGGGAAATTTTGGAGTCAGAAAGAGACAATGGGCACTCTAAGTGGAAGGAGCAGCTTGAACAAGGTGTGAAGATGAGGGAATTGGAGGTCAACAAGAGAATCACAAGCAGCTTTATATGGCCAGAAAACTCGGAACTGTGGAGAAACATGAGTGCTACGTTATGGAGTTTAGATAAAACTACATCTGCAATTAAAGGTCTCTGAAGATTCATGAGCAGGGAAATTTGACCAGATCTGTGTTTGGGGAATAAAATTTTTGCAGGATCCCAGTCTGGCCTCTCTTCATCATACCAGCCGACATGATTGTTTTCTCCATTTGCTTTCTGCTCACCAGGTCAAGCCCTTTCCTAATCTTCCACTTTTGAATGCTGAGTCACTACAACTGTACAGCTGACTAAAGCCCAACTAACTTCATGCCTAATTTGGGGAATTCTATTCTTTGGCAACTGATGTAACTGAATCTCCTACTCCCAGTGGCCAAAATATGGTTTCCACTTGCCTAATCTAGCCTGAGTGTTTTTTTGGCTTGCTTTGTTTTGTTTTGTTCTTTGTTGAGTTTTGCTTTTTGGTTTGGTTTGGTTTTGTCAACTTGGCAAATTTCATCTCTCTCTTTACTTCAATGTCATCTACTCTCAATTCCTCTGCCCTCTGTCGGGGTCCTATTCAAGCAGAGACATTCCTTTGTTGATGGAGTCACACTAGGTCTGAAAATCTTGGTGTTAACTAATGGATTGTTATTTCCCAAATCATTAATATTGGGAAAAGCACTATAGATCCAACAACTAGAGAGAGATTTTCAGAGCTTCATCTTCATTAACTTGAAGAAGCATGAAAAAGAGACTTGATGGTACACCAGCGACTCAGACACAAGTACTTAAGCAATTCCTACTACAAAGCTCCCCAGCAGTCTCAAATATGAATGATGCCCACCCTGCCCAATTTTTAGCTGGACTTTGAAGATGGTCAGATGGCCCAGAATCCATCCTGCAGTGAACAGATGATAGGAGCCTCCTGGATGGTAGAAGAACCATTTAGGCCCATGGCAGAAAGGGCATCTGAGTTAAGCTGGGGGAAAGGATTCAGAGGTTCAAATTAGAGGAGAGAAGTCCTCTTCAGAGCAACCAGCCCCTGCTTTCCTTTCCAGACTCATCTCCTTTCTCTTTGTCCCAGCTCCCAGATCCTGTCAGCATTCCAGGACTTCCACACATTCTTTCTCCCATGCCTCAGCTGTCTTCCTCATTGTCCACCTGCCAAGCATCCCTCAAGGTCAGTTCATATTCTTCCTCTTTCCTTTTCTCTACACACACAATGCTCGATTTATATAGTAGCAAAGGCACTTGCCAAGATGTGTTAAGGGGAGATGGGTACATCTCTGGTTTGGAAGCTCGTTGAAGACAAAACTCCTTCAGATGTCTTTTTTATTCCTAATGCCTCATCTAACTTACTAATTCCTAGAGTCTAATTTCCTACTCCAATTGCCTGAAAGATTTGGAACTCAATGACTTTGGAATATAAAGAAAAAACATTTTAAAAGCTTGGATTTTGTCCTCAGCTTGGTGAGTTAAAGCTGGTATTATTTTGCAAACTGCATTTGTAGAAAAGCATTGTTGCCACACTTGACTTTGAATATTCTCTATGCCTAAGATAGCAAACAGGTTTTATTTAAAGCACCAGATATGACTGATTGGTAGTGGCTACTTGGAAAAGGTTGAATTCAAGCGGATGGGGACATCTTCTGTGGAGGTAGCACTGGGCACACCTGACACCTAGCTGCCCCTCTCACCCTATGCAGACAGTCAGGCAGCCTAAGACTCCAGGGCCTTAGGAAGTAACCTTCAACACAGCTGGGTAGCACTGGCAGAACATATACTTTTTCTCACATGGGAATAATACACCCATGTTCATTTACTAGGCTCCACTTGTAACCAATCTACTCAAGGCATATATCCAGTGATGCCTGGCTCCAGGGTGAGGTTTGTAGCTATCGGAAAAAAAATGTGATGAACATGTCTCAGAACTCCAACACATGCCCTTATGAGCCTGGCTCTGCTGGACTTGCCTTCAAAGACTGTTCACTTCTTCCAAAGAATCCCCTGTCAAGAAGGGCTTACAGTCACTTGTGGTTTTGTAATTTATAAATGGAAGCTTACAGAACCGCAAAATTTAAAAAGAAAAGCATTTAAACAGAGTTTAAAGTTAAGCTAAAAAGTGATCATCACTTCCTCTCTAACGAGCTGAGCTGTCCAGCATGCAGACCACCTGATATGACCACTGGCCAGTCAAACTTACCAGCAACAAAATCCTTTGTAACCAAGCTGGCCTTGGGCTCAGAGTCTGGAGCATCTTCAGGAGTCCTCAAATGAGCCAGATGAAGGAGTGAAGCAGCAAGATCTCACCTCTAAAGGGCCCTAAAACATCACTGAGAAGCCGGAAGCATCACAGAAGGGGTGGATAAAATTCACTGGAAATGACTTCAAAGGTGGAGAAAATTACAACTTCTAGAATTTTTCCAGAGTGAGTATTGTATGGGATTGGAAAGAAGACTTGGATTAGCTGCCTGATGTGGGGTTTAGGAGACAGGTAGACCCAAGAGTTGTGGTCCAGTATAATAGGAGGTAGTCACTAAAACCTTTCCCAAGGAGGGTGGGTTGGTCCAGTGGACTATAAGGTGGGCTCTTTTCTACTGCATCCAAAGAGAGATTGAAAGCTGTCATCACCTTCTCCTCTCCAGTTCTTAGCCTGTCCTCCAAGTAGGAGTTGAAGAAGTATTTTTGCACATATCAGCTGAATGAGCCCTGTATCACTTAGGTGCTGGAGCACCAGATTATTAACGTGCCCAGGCTAATTGCCAGGCGTCAACTTCTGACCTCCTTGTGATGTGGTCAGTATGGGGGATAGGGGTTCCTGGGATGAAGGGGAGCTATGGGCTCAGGCTCCTCATGGAGTTACCAATGGTATGTGTGCCTGAAGAAGGCTGGAAACCCAGGGAATCCAAGGCCAGACCTCAGAGACGCTGTGAAGCTCTTCTCCCTCCCAGCTTCCTAGGTTCTGCTTCTCGTTTGGACAATGAAACAAGACAGGAATCATGTGAAAAAGGACAAAGAATGGTTGTGACAGCAAAAGTTTGGAAAGACAGAAATAGTTTTCACCTGGTGACAGGGTAAATAAATGATGGCATATTCACGCCACATAGGCATCAATAGAGCATGATTTGGAAAAAGCAAATTGCAGAATAGCATGCAAAGTATGATGCATGTGTGTGGGTTTTAAATAAAACATATATAAGTATATGCAAAGTAATCATCTGAAAAGTGACCAGAGAAGCCATGAAAGTGTAGCCTCTGGGTCATAGGACCAAGGCCACAGGCAGAGTGAGGAGGGATGAGTTTCCTCTTGTTCATCCCTATTATACTGTGGGACGTTCACTCCGCACTCACTTTCATAAGATTAAAAAAGAAAGACCACATTTTATTTAAAGAAGGGCCAGACTGTTTGGCCACCAATGAACCACTCTTCTTGCATACTTCTAACTCCCAAAACCGCAGCTCCTCCTCAAAGCATATTGTTGGAGTTGATACTCCTCTGCCAGGATATTGGCCTTCATAGCAGGAAGCCTGGCACCTGCTCACTCAGTTGGAGGGAAGAGAATCTCTGCTCAACCTCTTGTTTGCCAAGTCCCCTTTCTCAAGCTTTGGGACTGAGGTCTGGGGCCTGTTTGTGCACATTCTGGGTTCTCCTGGCTGAGCCTACATGGAGTCTTCCCAGCAACAAGAGCTGGCCCTCTTCTGATCTATGATGCAGAAGCTTACATTTCCAGGTGCAAAGGAATGTGATTTAAAAAAAAAAAGTCTGGGTGCCTGATCCTGTGGGCTTTATAATAGAGTCTGTTGTATTTATCAATTTCACTTATATCTTAGGATAGTCATTCAACATACAGCCAATGAGATATAAGCAGACATCACTTTATGGTATTTCTCCAGTTGTAGCTGACAGAGACACTTTTTGTCCTTTGCTCTTACTCTTACTCATACCTGAAATGAAGATATGATGACTAGAGATCCACCAACCATTTCAAAATAATGAGGAAGAGGATCATACCCTAGTGATAATCAAGTGGAAAGCCAAAAGGAATCTCGAACCCAGTGATTGCCAGCATTTGAATCTCTTTTGTGTAAGCATAAGCAAAGAAAAGAGAGAGAGACACAGAGAGAGTAACATCTCCAATGTATTTAAACCACTTGTCTTTAGGCTTCTGTTAATTAACTGCAGATGAGTACAAATCCTGATTAAACAGGTTGTTCAGAAGAAACAGGAGGAGGAAAAAGCAGAGGAAGAAATGAATCATCCACAAGCTGCCTAATTAGCACCAGTGCAGGCAGAGTTGCCTAGTTTTATGGGTGACACTGGGCCACCCAGTAAGGTAGTGACAGAGCAAGTATTAGACTCAGAACCCCTGGTGTGCACTCTGGGCTCAGCCTGATGGATCGAAAGCTATAATGAGATTCTTTATAGGTCCTCACCACTCCTGCTTCCCTCTGCAGGGAAGACCGTCTGCACTTCTCTACCCTGTTCTCCCAACACATGCGCAAGCATGCACACACACACACACACACACACACACACACGCACAAGTGAACACACATGCACAAGCATGTACACATACACACACACACAAACACACACACATAAACTGCCACTTTTAAACTGCTAAAAAGTCCTGACCCCACCCCTGTCTGAGACTTTTCTCCATCACCTCCAGGTGTTACCATGAATTATCTGGCAAAGTCACCCAAACAAGAGGCAAAATGGAGCATCCGAGGGAGGTGAAGTGCTCGCTGACTTCCCACAGCACTTATTATACATGCTGCATATTTTATCTCTGAGTTAAACGTCGACTTGTTTTGCACATTCCTGGAGATGTGTCAATCTTATTTCCCCAACAACCAATGGTTGCCCCATGAGGGGATTAGGTTTTCTAAGCTGGTTTTCTCCAAATGTCTACCCAAGTGCCACCTGCATCAGAATCACTGGGGATATTTGCCAAATGTTTAGGTTCCTAGGCCCCATTTCAGGGCCAATGAATCAGACTTTCTGGTGGCAAGACCTAGCATCTGTATTCTTTCTAAGCTCACCAAGTGATTCTTGCAGTAGAGCTGTCCAGGGCTTGCTGGTTCTGATCCTTCTTTCTTCCCAGCAGGAAAATACAAATATCCTGCCCTTGCAGTTGGAGCTGCAAGGTTCTCTGCAGATGAGCTGTGAGTGGAAGTAGGTCAGAGCCCTTAACTGTCACCACAAGACCCTCTGTGCCTCTGCTGCAATGGAAGCCTCCTCAGTACCAAAGCTGCCAGGACTTCCGGGTACCTGGGCAGGCAGTTTCCTCTGGGAACTCCAGTGGGCAAGAAATAAACCTTCCTGAGTTTGAGCTCCTGAGATTTGGGGGTGTTTTGTTCCTCCCATGTAACCTGACCTATTCTGATTAACACAATTCTGGTGTTTATCCAAGTTTGGAGGTCACATTTCTAGTTCTTAGAAACAAAACAAAGAACAGTTAGCTATTTGATTTAAAAAACTGTTGAAATTGAAAAAGAAAGTGGGGGTCAAATAACTTTCCTATTTACATATATGAATACACTACAATGAATCTCACCATCATGTACATCAAGAAGGCACTAATTAAAAAAAAAAAAACCTGTAAGTAAAACCAGAAAGATAGTAGAGCAGAGAAAAGGGAACAGGGGAGGAAGGAGCAGAGGGTAAGGGGAAGTACTGGGGACTGAATTAGAACAAATTATATTCCATGCTTTTACAATTATGTCCAAATGAATCTTAATGCTATATATAACTGAAAAGAAATAATAAAAAAAAATACAAAATAAAAACATGGGGAATCAAAAGAAAGAGAAATCATTTTTGTAGTGTCTATGCAAGCAAACTAACTCTAAGAACATATGATGCATTTGAAATAGTAGGTCAGAAGCCCCAGCTTCCAGAAGATGCAAACCTTGCCCAAGAAACAGAGCAGAGGGATCACTTCAAAAGAGCTCTCCATAAGAAGTAACCTCCAATTCAGACAGAGAGCACTCCTAGAGTGTCTGTCCTGGTGAACTTTGTTACCCAGGAGCCACAGGAGGCCCCATCATGAGGCACTGAATAATCACTACCCCTCAGGAACATCCCCAACCTACAGTCTCACATTGACTGAAGCTCAGGAGGTGTCTATTTCCAGCTGTGAAGAAATCCACTGGAGTGGGGAAGTTTCCC
>CM053399.1:71263736-71289008 GCA_028644305.1 Xerus rutilus | reverse complement strand
TCACAGGATCAAAGGCTGAAAGTTTTGAGGCACCAAGAGCTCGTTAGTCAGATGGCCCCAAACAATAACCTTGAGGGTGCTTCCTCAAAGTTTTTTCCAAATTCCTCACTAACAAGCTCCCCTGTCCTAAGTCACACTCAAGGACGGGCCCATATTATTAAGTATCTATACAGGAAGTGACCTGCCTTCTCTGAACTCCAGTTCCCTCCCTGCAAACCAGGAGCCACAATTGAGGATAGAGCCATCATGGGGATTAAGTGAGAGGAGGTGTGCAGCTCACACTCAGCACCTGGGAGCCTGGTGCTCCATCCATGCCGGTCACGATTGTTTCTGATGAACCTCTCTTAGCAAAAAAGTGACCACTTGAGGTCTCTTTCCCACAAGGCTCTTGCTCTCTAGAACTCTCTGAGGTGGGAGAACTGCCATTTATGATGAAAATGAACGAGACTGGAGTGGCCAAGGAAAGCTGGAAGCCATCAGCAGCCGCAAGAGACAAGGAATGGCTTCTCACTCAGAACCTCCAGAGAGTGTGCTCTGCCAACACCTTCATTTCAGACTTCTGATATCCCAAACCAAGGGAGAATACATTGTTATTACTTTATAAATTGTTATTATTTTAAGCCACAATTTTTAGCCATTTGCTACAGCAGCCACAGGAAAGCCGATGTTCCCTGGAGCCTAGTGTATTACTATTTCTGCTTTACTTATGAGAAAACTGAGGCAAAGAGACATCTGGTCAGTTATCTAGAAAGTAGAGCGAGAATTCTGAATTTCTCCATTGATGCCAGAGCTCCAGACTTCATCAGACAACTGGGCTGTCTTGGTTTCTCTGCTGGACCACTGTCAGACCACACTTGGCAGAGGAAGTCCTCCTTATTCCCACCTTCTTGTCTCCTTGACCAGGGACAGATTAGTCACCCTTCTGCATGGTATGTACAGCTTTTAGAATAATGTATGGAGCACAGTAAGGACTCTGACACACTGTGAGCTCACCAGACCCCACCAACCAGGCCTTGGGACCCTTCTATGTGGGGGTGAAAAAAGGAAGAGGGAGACTAAGAGGATGCTTGTGCATGTTGGTGAGCAAGAGAGGATGAAGAAAGTGGGAAAGGGCTAGTACGGCCTGCAACACTCATGCTCCCCTTTATTCTTACTGACAAAATTGAATCCCTTTTTCTTTTTTTGATAGAAAAACACATAGCTAAAAGGCTGACTTTTCAGCCTCCTTTGTAGCTATGAGTATCCAATGAGCTATGAGCTGAAGTTCATGGAGGGTTTCCATGAAAGCCCTTTAAAGGGATGAAACAGCAAGCATTATGCCCCTCCTACTTTTTCTTCTCTTTCTTCCTGGAACATCAATATGATGGCTGGAGTACCAGAAGCTATCTTGTGATTATGAATATCTTTGAGGAAGGAAACCACATGCCAAGATGGCTGAGTCAGAGACATAAAAATCCCTAGTGCCCTATCATGCCACCTATCCACCAGCTGTGAGCTAACCACTTCTGGGCTTCTTATCAAGGAAATGCAAAATCCTAATTTGTTTAAGTTGCTACATTTCATACTCTCCTGTCAGCTAAAAGCAATGTCTTACTGATACAGGGCATGACACCAGTTCTAAGAGAGTCACTCAGCATTAGACCCACACATGATTTTTGATGCTGGTAAGACAGAAGTTGAGATTTGAAAGTCGCCATTTGTCTAAGACTAAGGACTAGTCAGATGATATATTTCCTTCCACTTCAAAACTTACAAAAGCTGCTCTATATCACTCACAGGCTTTCCTCACTTGGCTCTTCTTTCAGAGAGACATATGGGTCTCTCCCTCATATTCCTCACAGGGCCTGCTCCTAGGGAGTACTCAAAATCCCTTCCCACCACCTGGACTGATGTGGTGATCTGGCTAGGTAAACTCTAACAGATCCTACAAACATGGGTTTGAGCAGTAGTTAGCCTTATTTATGTCCAAGGCCAGTCCTGCCCAGCAGCATCCGTGGAAACCCTACACTAGGGGGAAAAATAATCTGTGTGTTTGTTGCTTAATGAGAGCTATGGTGAAAACTGTGGCTTTAACTAAAGTGACCCTACTCTGGTCCCATTAAAGACCAGGCTTTACCACTGAAGCACAGTCACACCCTAATTAAGTACTTTATGAGCCCAAGAAGGATTGGCATGAGTGGATCAAAATGTTGACACCATCCCCGGGCAAATCAAAGGAACTCGGTGTCCCCATTAAGCCCAGCAAAGAGGAGGAGGAGGAAGATATTTAGGTGGAGAATAATACTTCTAAATAGCATACAACTCCAAAATCCTGTAGTCTTTGGGAAATACTAGTGATTACTGTCTCAATTAAAATTTTGAACCCTGAGATCAAGCAAAGGTACCAAGTTGGAAAGTGGAATTGCCCCTCTTTGTTACAGAATCTTGGAGGAATGATTTTATTTCCCATTTCACTCTTATGCATCAGAATCTCTTAGGCTCTTGATACTGCCAAATTTTGTTTCCAGATGTTTTTACATCATTGAAACACTGGTACCCACTCTTATTTTCACAAGTTTTGCCCATTCCACTTATTCAAAGATAAATTAATCAGAAAAACTAAATTGATAAAATGATTAATCTTTGCTCTAATGATTCCAAATGCCTGGCCTTTTGCTCTGTCCTCCACAGGGTACTCTCAGTAGCAAAGCTCTCTGTAGAGAAAAGAGGTTATTCGATATATTTGGATCTTCTTCCCTATCACCACAGTGTTTTTACTCCAGCTGCAGGGGCAAGAGGTGTATGTACATCAACTAGAGGGTAACAGAGAGATAAGAAAAATGATAAATAACAAGTGCATAATTTTAAAAAAATCATGTCCGGAAATAGTTCAGAACAACCCAGAGTTGCAGAAAAGTTTTTTGCATAAATATGGGAGGGGGAGCACGGGGAGGGGGGCAGAGTCTTAAAGAATAAGAAAAAAGTGAAAAGTACAGAATACTTCAAAAATTGTCACATATCACCACTATCAGTCCCAGGCTTTCTCCAACTTCAATTCCTAGGATTGAACATTTGTAAATCATTTTCCTTTTATTCAACATTGCAAAAATCTTTCTAATTGGATGTTTTTTCACTCAGTTTCAAAACTGCATTTGAAATTACACTTCTCAAGAGATTTTAGTGGTTATAATTCAGTTTCTTTGTTACACAAATTAAGTGATATTCAGGGAAATAATGTGACATGTTCAAGATGACAGGGCAAGTTGAGGCGGAGTCAGAAGTGGAAGGCAGGCCTCCAAATCCCTGTTTCAGGGTTTTTTCACTCTCAGCGAAATACTGGGCACCTGGTTCTCTGGGTCCTCTGTATATTAGGCATTTGTCTGAGTCTGAATATCCAAAACAGCAGACTGTCACAAAGCAGTCTACTTAACCTGCAGGAAGTGAAGGACGATGAATTATCCAAGATGGCTCCTTCCTGCTCCAGGGAAAATGGCACAGTACACAGTACACCTGCTGAGCTCTGTGTGAATCCCTCCATCACGGCATCTTCACATGCATCTGGCACGTGTATCCTGTGGTCTACAAGCAAGGTCAATAGCGTACTTCAACCATACCTTCTAGGGACCTTCCCTAAACCACCTGCTACAATGATTAGAACCTCCCTGGTGTGGTCATCGACAAAATCCAGCATATATTGTGTGTTCGCTGAGGCTCCCTCTTCAAGAGTCAACAGTCAGCCCCACACAAATTCTGTCCTTCTACACTCCAAAAGGAGACATCTGGGAACTCTAACACTGTAGGTGTCTAAGGTGTAGACATCTTAGCATGCCACCTGCTCCCAAGGACAGAGATCCATTCATATGGAACCAAGGCATTCCATGAAGCCACCTCATTCTAAAGGGATACCTAACTGTTTTCATCATGCCTATTTTCTTTTTCATCCCAAGAATTTTCATACATTTTGTTGTACTTTCTTCAAAGCACCATCTTCTGGTTGAACTGATCAACAGAGAGCCCCTCTGGTCTTCCTGTACCCAGCTTTTTGAAAATAGTATTCTAGCATAGAGTATTTTAAGTGCTTTGGGATTTTGAATAAACCCAAGTAGCTGGTTTGGTCATAAATGATTAGTGATCATTTTCAACAACTCCCAGGGAAGAGTACAAATGAGGCTAAATGTGCCTTTGGTAAGAATTAGGACTTTCTAGAAGGTTCTTATTACTGGGATCTCTGGCTTCTCTTAAAGCTGGGTTTAATTCAGTAGGAAAGGATCACCTTTACCAAGAAACAGTTTGCATGGCAAGAAGAAATATAAGCTCTGAGACAAAAGCAATGCTGAGTTTGGTATGTCCATTTTCTCAGTAAATTCTGGTAAGCATTTAACCTTAGAGCCTCCATACTTGGTTTGTGAAATGGGAATAACAACACCGATAAGCAGTACTCGACTAAAAGTCCCTAGTGGAATTCCTGGTTCAGAATAAATTCATACTGACATGGGCATTTTTGTAGAAAGGCACATTTTCTGTGCTTTTTACTCAATTGTATGGAAAGACAGCTCACCATCATATTTAGCTTGAAGACTGAATTCACCATATTCAATTGTACACATTTTGAACATTCTTTTGTCCTGTAGCTGCTCACATTGACCATTTTCTAGTAACCCTTCTGTGAGGGAACAGAGTTCTATTTTTAGAGATAGCTGCTGCCAGCTAGGATACCTTTTTAGTGCCATATCCATGTGTTACAGTAAAGACTACCACCACCAAAGATCAGCAGATGTGACGTTGAAAGGACTCAAGAGCTTTCTTCAGAAATAACCCTACAGACATTAAATTTCCCAGTAAAAAGCTCAAGAAAAAACTCTTGGCAACCCGGTTGACAGGAGCATCATTGTTCTTTTATAAATATAACATGACTATGCCACCATTGTGTTGTTAAAAAAAAACCAGAAGTTGTGTATCCAAGCCAACTGGATCTTAGCTCTTTCCACCAGAGGAGGGGGATCTGCTCTTAAAGTCTTATTGGCAGAACGTATGCCGTTCCTGAATCTTATCAACTAAGCTCATCTTTAGGAAACAGAACATGAATGTTGATGTAATGGCCTCTGCCTGTCGAGAAAGAAGCAAGCATTCAATTACCCAATAGTGGTTCCAGATCATTTCATAAGATGTTATGAGAACCACAAATCTGAAAGTGTACATGCTGGTTTCTGGAGGCAGGTGGTAACCTGAGAGGAAGATCCATGAAACAAATAAGACATTTAAGACACTAGACTCTGCAGGGAGAGTGAAAGAAGGGAACTTTCTGCAAAAATTAAAAATTGGAGACATAGAATACTCCAGCACTATCTCCTCCAGCTATGCCATAGGCTCTGAGATAGGATATTGCCCTCAGAATGAATGAATCCAAAATGGACCAAACCTTTCATCAGAGAAAGAGCTCTTTCTAAGACTCAAGGAAACTCTTAAAGTACAAGTCATATCTATAACTTCCCTCTATTTTAAACATTGCAAAATAAAACCCAAACATAATGACTTATAGCATAGTAATTTCCAAATATGATGTTTCCTTCTAAAAATAGAAATTGAGAGCAATATCTGTTTTAACACTAAAGAATTCATGAAAATTCCAAGTTTGCCATTTTTTTTTAACAAACTGAGTCCTGAACCTTCTAGAAGTTGCTAGTGAAAATTATCCTTTTATAGAATAAGCTATTATTCGAAATACCTGGTAAAATATGTCTCTTCACAGATAAGGTTAATAGATGGCTCAACGAATATGTGAAGCTAAGAAATTCTCTTACAAATTGAAGGTCCACCCATACTAGGGTTCTTCAAGCAAAAGTGAAACCCTTTTATTGGTCTCAATCATAACTACTCAAGGAGTACAACCTTCCCCATGCACAGTCAAAAAGAGGCCAAAAACCTAGGTCTGTAAGGACCCCAAATTCACTCACTTGTCTTCTGAAAAACTTGTGTCCGTAATAACATTCTTCCCTTGGGGTACATAGTTCCAGTATTCTTCCACAATCCCAATGTGGTATGTTCTGGTAACTGCACCAACCAGCCCAGACAGACCCAGGAATGCGAGGAGAAGGATGCAGCCAGCCGGCTGCTCCCGAGGCATTGGTGGATGTAACTCAGGGAGCAGCCTGCACAGGAGACAACCCTGTTGGTCCCTCCCCTTCCCTCAGAGCTAGTTATAAAGGAGGAATGGACCAGCCCAGCTCCTCCTCCTGAGGTAGTTTGGAGTTGGGACAGAGGCTGATAACTTGTGTAAGCAGAGTGAGCCTGAAAGGAGAGTTGCTATGATGACAATATTTTTGCTAGCCATCCAAGAAATGTATAACTGACTTATTTATTTACTGCCCACGCTAAACAGGCCTGTTTCTGTGAGTTTTGGTACTCCGCTCTGACTTGAGTCATTCATCTCTGCCAGGAACAGTAGTGTAACAACTTGAGCTGACGGGTTTCCCCCCACCCCTTCTATTTTTCCCCACACCTATTACAGAACCTTATTACAGTCTGAAAAGTGGGCTGACCTGAATGGGAGCATCAGGAAATATTTTGAGCACTAAAGAAGGTCTCACCTCTGTCAGGAAGGCAGAGGGAGTGTTGTACCCTACAGCTTGTTTTATGAGGCTACATGAAACGATAGAGCTACATCATAAAGTTCATAACAACACTGTAAAACCCCATTACTGCTACATTAGCTCATGCACCAAATCCTCTCCAACCCCACTAGCAAAACCCAGGGGCTTGATTGCCCAGTTCAGCCAAAAATCTTAGAAGCCACCATATCCCAACAATGAGCTGCCTTTCTCAGGATGAGTGGCAATGATACAGGAGGAGTACCCGTCAGGCACATGAAGACAAGATGCACCAGCAGGTCCTTGGGTAAAGAGATGAAGGGTGTGCCATGCTTCCGTGTGTTCTGATCTGTGACCTAGAATCTCTGTGTTGAAAGAGACCTGCTTCAACCTTGGAAGAGAGCCAGTCTGATCCCCAGGCAGATTTCTCTTGAAGCAGCAGCCACAGAGTGACAGAAATAGCCTCATGGGCTTTAAGGTTGGACAGACTTGGGTTTGAGTCTAAGTCCCATCACTTACCAATTGCATGGCATCGAGGAATCACTTAATCTCTCTGAGATCAAGGGATTATTAAGATCTAAAAGATGATGCTTGAAAAGCACCAAGCACAGCCCCTAAGCTCAGAGTGGGGCTCAGTAGATGTTAAAGTCCTCATCCCCACCCACATCCTCTAGGAGGAAGACCATGTATCCTGTGTATCTGTTGACTTGCCTTTCCACCAACCTTCTGCTTTCTTTTCACTTCTGTTTCCCAAAGTCCCATCCACCATGCCCTCCACCAGTTTCAGGTAAGGGAGTTCTTTTTCTTTAAATTGTAGATAACCTATAGATGCTCCATAGCACAGATTTTGAAGTAATATCTCTAAATAAAATATACACTGAGTACTCTGTTTCATTGCCAGGGTCTAAATGTCTTTGCTCTATTGATTTGTTTTTCTATCAAGGAAACTGGTAGAATAATTGCCATAGCACGTTTTCTTTTAACTCAAATCTATGAGTTTGGAAGCATTATGTGAGTTGGGCACATTAATAGCTGCTATAGAGAATTCACATAATGATCTCTGAATGTGACCTCAAAAGAAATAGAGATTTAGGAGTGTTTGGAATCTGGAAACATCCCAGACCAAGTAATTTTCGGTTTACAACTCAGGAGAGCAGGCTACTTTGAGCCTATCAAAAACTTCATGAGGATATATTCCACCCAAATTCTTTTAGATAGGAGATACAAAAAGCACAAATTATATAGATCAAAAAGACAAAAGAGTTAACTTTCCTCCTCTTGACACTGAAGGCATATCATGACACTATTGGAGAGGGATCACCTATCTTCTGACTCAAAACTTGATCTGCAGAAACAGACCAAGTAGAAAAAATCAGAGTTGCTATAGAAGACGAAATCAATACATTTAACCAATTTGTAGCAGAGAAATTCATTACTGAAGGGCATAAGAGTCAGGGAAAGTATTTAATATAAACAATGAAATGGGATCCCTGGAAAACCCTCAGAGTCTTCCCTACTCTAGATAGCAAAGGTGCTACTCAAAGATCACCTGAATTCTATAAGAGCAAAACAAAGAGAGATCTAAGAGAATGCAGAATTCCATTAGTACGCATCTGAAAACATGGTGTGACTGACAACACAAGATGTGATTGAGAATGTCTAGAAGTTGATGAGGAAATGTGTGAATAATAATGTTAACAAATACTTTCAATCCCATTGGACTCCTCAATTTCATTTGGATAGAAATAAAGCAGAAAAACTCACCACTAGGGAGGAACTACTCTGTGAGGTGTCCAGTCCTACACAGCACTCTATGATTTTCTCAATATACTCACCCTGAGCTATGGTAATATGATATCATGCATTAAGAGAAAAGAAAGATAAAACTGAATCCAATTATATTTCTTTGAAATGTAGTGCAGGACACTTAAACAAAACTTTCAGTAGAAGAAGCCAAATCAGATAAATAATATTCTAGGTATCCTTACTCTCTTTGTCATTTTAAAGAACACTTTAAAATATGAGTGACAAAATTTACTGACCCATCTTGACACTTTTCATTTTTTGAGAGATATCTTAAATACTCCTTAAAAGACTCTTGAATCCCAAATTCTAACTATAAACTTCCATCAGCCCCAACCTTCTCACTCCCTTGCTCCAGTAGATCATGGCTTTCAAACCTCATTGGACCTTGTCAAGACCCCCAGTTGCTCAATGCTACTTCATTAGCTCTCACCTGAAGCCCTGCAGCTTCCTAACTGCTCTGACTGGGGCCAGAGTGACCTTCCTGAATGCAGGCAGAACCAGGTCTCTCTGTGCTTGAGGTTTTTCAGTGGCTCCTCATGGCCTTCAGAATAAGTGCAGATGGCCTTAATTCACTCTCCAGGCTAACCCTGACTGGCTCCTGGGATCTTGGGGCTTCTCCTCAATGGTTAGTCCACCTTCCAGTCATCATCATGGCAACCAGGTTGTCTTTCAACTACACTCCCGTCAATGCTGTGCATGCCTTCACGTGCACTTATCACGGAGCACAGCAACCACCTGTTTATTTGTCTGCCCTCCCACACACACGGCACACAACTCAAAACAGGCCTCTTATGGCAGGGACTGGGTCTTGTTCTTCCCAGCATCCTAGTGTTTGACACATTTGCACTGGTAAAAATAATGCATTTGTGAGCGAGCGCATGAAAGAACACATGAATACCAGGTGCTTACAGCTATGCACCAACTGCATGTTAGTTAGCAGTTTCTGTACCAAGTCCCTTATATGTGTGAACATAAATAACAAAAGTTCCCTGATCAAGATTAATGTAATCAGAAATAGCCAGGAATTTGCATATCTGGGACATGCATGCTATAACAGTTCATAAGCATATCCAGTGTGAGTTTAGGATTGAGGCAAGGGACACTTTTTATCTTTTTCTAGGGTATGTTCTAGGGACCAATCCTAGGCTGAACATGGGCTCTACTACTAAGGCTGCACTCTTAAAGACAAAAGTGAGGATTACATACATTTTTTGAAATGATATTCTTGTAAGACTTAATCACAAGAGTGGCATCAACCCAAGGTAGATAGATGTCTGTGTAGAAGTATTCTCTGTGTAAGGTCACGACAGACTTTGTGCTAAGTTTTGGTTCTGGCAGAGTCTCTTTTGATAGCTCTTGTTATCAGATAAATAAATATGCATGAGGTCCTGCCCTTCTTAGCCTCCTGGCTTTATTTATTTTGGGAGGGGCGTTAACATAAGTGACTCTACTTTGATTCTGATGACTTTCACATAGGCGTTATCTCATTTATTTATCATAATACCCTGTTGATCCCTATTTTATGGATGAAGAAGCTAAAGTTTGGAAAGGTTGGGTGGTTTTGCTCAGTGCCCCCAAACTGATAAACACATAAGTTCTGTGCATTTCCAAAGTCAGCATTACAACAGGCCATCTAGTGAGGGGCATTGGGCACCAGGGATTATGGTTGCCTGCACAATACCACTAAGGGGACCCACTCTCTATAAAGAAATATGGGTTTAGGCTGTTCAAGCACTGTCCATTGAAGGAGGAGCCTAAATACCCCTTCAGCCCAGCAACCCTCTCAGTGACCATTCAGGTAAACCCTCATCATCACAGAATCTTACAAACACCCAAACATACCTTTCTGTTTCATTCCTCCACCTGTCCCACCCCTCCACCTGTCCCACCCCTCCACCTCCGCTGAATACTTTTTCATCCTCCCAAATCCTCCTAGGCGCTCTTTGTCTCCATGGTTAATGCCACACCCACCACACCCTCCCTCCCATCCCCCAGCAGTTAATCATTACTTCCCCTGTACTTGGCACAAACTCATCCCTGTTTATATTATTGATGACTTACATGTTACTCTCCCTTACTAACTGTAAAGTCCTTGAAAATAGTGTCTCACCAGCCCTCCATACCTGCTTCCTATCTCACCTGAGGTCTCACAGTTTTATTAAAAGAATCTGAGGGGCTAGGATTGTAGCTCAGTGGTAGAGCGCTTGCCTTGCATGCGTGAGTCACTGGGTTCGATCCTCAGCACCACATAAAATAATAAATAAATAAAATAAAGATATTGTGTCCATCTACAACTAAAAAACTTTTTAAAAAGTATCTGAAATTCAGGGGCTGCTCCCTTTCTCAGTCCCAGGTCCCCAGTCTCTGTACTTTTGCTCTGACCAAGGGTTTTACCCTTGCCCAACATTTTTTGGACTGCTGGGTTTGGCCTCACCCCTGCTCCCATAATGCTATCTTTCATGTATGCCTCAAGTCCAAGTGGAAGTCTGAGAGCCAACCACACTTCATCCTCATGCCCAGGGCTGGTGCTTGCGACACTTCTTATCTTGACCAGGAGATTTAAAAGTCATCTTGTTCATCTCTGTACCTTCAGTGATTAGCATGAAATCAAGCATGCAGTAGACCCTGAGGAAATAATATTAACAACTGTGGCATTCAGTGTGTGTCAGTAGTGTACTAACTATTGTGCATATGTCAACTCCTTTACTCTTGCAACCATAATACCCTGCAAGGGAGGTATTATACACTCAGTTTTGAGGAGGTTAATAACTTGCTCAAGGTCACATGCCCTGAAAATAGCTGAGCCAGGATTCAAACTCTTCCATCTGACCCCAAATCCTATTCTCCAAATCATCACACTCAATAGACATTAGCAGAATTGGGCTGAACTGAAAGCCAATGCCAGGTCAGGAGACCCTTTCAAGGAAAGAAATGTTAACAATGTTCAAGAGGTTTTCTCAAACAAGACCTAAGAATCTTAAAGGAATGGACTGCAGAAGGCACCTTGGCAGACACTCTACCAAATGAAAGTTCTGTGCTAAACTCATTCAACTAAGAGACAACCTTATGCCAAACACCAGGCTGGTCATCTGGGAATGAGACAGACAACCCTGATCTCAAAGAGTCCTTCCTTCTAGTGAAGGAAACAGACAGTAAGCAATAAACAAATTTTAAATGTTAATTAAATGTTGTGACGCATTCAGTGAAGTTGAAGTTCAAGTTAAACCTAGTGTGAATGGTGTCAGGAGAGCCTCAGAACCTTGCCCAGGGAGTGTCAAGGAGCTTTAGGAGGTGGCCCAGCATTGTTCTAAAGCACATTTATATTTTATAGAGTGGAATAAAGCATATAGAAGTCTTAGCCCTAAAATCCCCACCCACTGCCATCATCAGAGAGAAAGAGAAAGAAAAAAAGAAGAAAAGAAGAAAAGAAGAAGAAGAAGATGATGATGATGATGATGATGATGAAGACGACGACCGTCCTAAGAGACACTTTGGTTGAATTCTGTGAGGAAAGTTAATGGGCCACATCCCTGTGCAGTGGGAACATCCACTTTCAGCACTGGTTTGATCCTCATTAGGGAAGTGCCTGATGATGTCCCATATCCCACATGGTTAGGATGAACTTTGATATCCAAAACTCAAGAGAGCCAGGCTTCAAGACAGTTGTAAAAGGAAAGAGTTCATACATCCAAAAAATAGAAAGATACTAAATAAATAATCTAACATTACACCTCAAGGCCCTAGATAAAGAATAAACCAACAACAAAATTCAGTAGAAGACAGGAAATAATTAAACTCAGAGCCAAAATCAATGAAATTGAGAATTAAAAAAATACAAACGATCAAAGAAACAAAGAGTTGGTTTTTTGAAAGTATAAACAAGATTGGTAAACCTTGAGTCAAACTAACCAAAAGAAAGAAAACCCTCAAATTAATAAAATTAGAGATGGAAAGGGAAATATTACAGACACTACTGAAATCCAAAGGATCATCAGAAACTATTTTGAAAATTTATACTCCAATAAACTAGAAAATCTTAAAGAAATTCCTAGAGACATATGATCTACCCAAATTGGACCAAGAAGATATCAAAAACTGAGCTGAGTTCTACCAGATCTTTAAAAAAGAACTAATACCAATCTTACTCAAATGATTCCATAAAAAAGAAAAGAAGGGAACTCTCCCAAATTCATTCTATGAAGCCAGTATCACTCTAATACTAAAACCAGACAAAGACATATCAAGGAAGGAAAACTTGAGGCCAATATCCTTAATGAACATAAATGCAAAAATTCTTAATAGAATATTGAAAAACACATTTTAAAAATAGTGCACCATGATCAAGTAGGTTTTGCCCAAGGATGCAAGGTTGGTTCAACAAACAGAAATCAATAAATGTAATTCACCACATAAATAGACTTAAAGACAAACAAATCACATGATCATCTCAATAGATGCAGAAAAAGCATTTGACAAAGTATAGCATCCATTCATGCTTAAAATACTTGAAAAACTAGGGATAGAGGAATTTATCTCAACATTGTACATTTATATGTGACAAATCCAAGGTCAACATTATATTGAATAGACAAAAACTGAAAACATTTCCTCTAAAAACAAGAACAAGTTACCATTCCTATGCAACATAGTCCTTGAAACTCCGGCCAAAGTAATCAGACAAGAGAAGGAAATTAAAGGGATCTAAATAGAGGGGAAAAATTGCTCAAATTATCTGTTTGCTGATGACATGATCCTATCTTTAGAAGACCAAAAAAATTCCACAGAAGACTTTTAGAGCTGATAAATAAATTCAGCAAAGTAGCAGGATACAAGATCAACATACAAAAATCAATTGAGTTCCTATACTCCAGTAATGAATCTGCTGAAAAAGAAATTAGGAAAACTATCCCATTCATAATAACCTTAAAAAAAATACTTGGAAATCAATCTAACAAAAGAGGTGAAGTACTTCTGCAATGAAAATTGTAACACTAAAGAAAGAAATTGAAGAAGGCCTTAGAAGATGGAAAGACCTCCTACGTTTTTGGATAGGCAGAATTAATATTGTCAAAATGACCATACTACCAAAAGTGCTATACAGATTCAACATAATACCCATCAAAATACCAATGACATTCTTCACAGAGCCAGGCGCAATGGTGCACACCTGTAATCCCAACACTTTGGGAGGCTGAGACAGGAGACTGGCAAGTTCAAAACCAGCCTTGGCAACAGTGAGGTGCTAAGCAGCAACTCAGTGAGATCCTATTTCTAAATAAAACACAAAAAATAAGGCTGGGGATGTAGCTCACTGGGCAAGTTCCCCTGAGTTCAATCCCAGGTATCAAAAAAAAAAAAAATGAGAGACACTCTTTGCAGAACTAGAAAAAGCAGTACTGAAAGACATTTGGAAAAATAAGAGACCCAGAATAGTCAAAGCAATCTTGAAAAAAAAAGAATGACGCTGAGCCGGGTGTGGTGGCGCAAGCCTGTAATCCCAGCACTTAGGGAGGCTGAGACAGGAGAATCGCGAGTTCAAAGCCAGCCTTAGCAATGGCGAGGCACTAAGCAACTCAGTGAGACCCTGTCTCTACATAAAACACAAAAAATAGGGCTGGGGATGTGGCTCAATGGTCAAGTGCCCCTGAGTTCAATCTCCAGTACCAAAAAAAAAAAAAAAGAATGACGCTGGAGACTTCACAATATGGGACCTCAAATTATACTACAGAGATATAGTAACAAAATTAGCATGGTACTGGCACCAAAACAAACATGAAGACCAGTGGAATAGCATAGAATATACAGAGACAAAACCACATAAATACAGTTTTCTGATATGAGACAAAAGTGCCAAAAACATATGTTGGAGAAATAACAGCCTTTTAACAAATGTTGCCAGGGAACTGGAAGTCCATATGTAGAAGAATGAAACTTGACCCCTACCTCTCACCCTGCACAAAAGTCAACCCAAAGTGGATCAAAGACCTAGGAATTAGACCAAAAACTCTGCAACTTCTAGAAAAAAATGTAGGCCCAACACTCCAGCATATCAGCACAGAAATCTACTTCCTTAAGAAAACTACTAAAGTGTAACAAATAAAATAAAAAATCAATAGGTGGGATGGCATCAAATTTAAAAGTTTCTGCACAGCAAAGGAAACAAGAGTGTGAACCTGAGGAGCCTACAGAATAGGAAAAAAATCATTGTCACCTGATCCTCAGGGCATTAATATCCAGAATATACAAAGAACTAAAAAAACTTAACACTAAAAAAATTAAATAAATAAATAAATAATCCAATCAACAAATGAGTAAAAGAACTAAAAAGTAACTTCTCAAAAGAAACATAATGGCCAGAAAGTACATGAGAAAATGTTTAACATGTCCAGCAATGTGAGAAATGCAAATCAAAACTACACTGAGATTTCATTTCACTCCAATCAGAATGGCAATTATCAAGAATATAAATAATAATAAATGTTGGTGAGGATGTGGGGGAAAGGTACACTCATACATATTTGGTGGGACAGCAAATTAGCGTAACCACTCTGGAAAGCAATATTGAGATTCCTCAAAAAACTAGGAATGGAACCACCATAAGACCCAGCTATCCCACTCCTCCATACATATCTAAAAGATTTAAAATCAGCATACTACAAGGATGCAGCACATCATTGTTTCTAACAGCACAATTTACAAATAGCCAAGGTATGGAATCAACCTAGATGCCCTTCAATAGATGGATGCATAAAGAAAATGGAGTATTACTCAGGCATAAAGAAGAATGAAATTACAGCATCTGCTGGTAAATGGATGAAACTGGAGACTATCATGCTAAGTGAAATAAGCCAGTCCCCAAAAGTCAAAAGTCAAATGTTTTCTCTGATATATAGAAAGCAATTCAAAATGGGGGAGGGGAGCAATGAAGGAAGGAATGACAAAAAGTGGGGAGGGAATTCCATCAAAATAAAGGAAAGATCAGTAGAGTAGACAAAGGGAGATGAGGGGGAAGAAAGAAGGATGGGATAAGGAAAGAACAGTGGAATGAGTCTGACCAAATTTTTCCTATGTACATACATGAATATAGCACAGTGAACCTTAACATCAAGTATACCCACAAGACTACATTTAAAAAAAATTAGTAAATTGCAGAAAGATCATTGGAGTAGAGGGAGAAGAGCAGGAGAGGGAGGAGGGGAGGAAAAAGAAAGTGCTAGGAACTGAATTAGAGCAAATATATTCTGTGCTTTTTTAATTATGTCAAAATGTATCCTAATGTTATATATGGCTTAAAAGAATCAATTAAAAAACAGCCAGCTTTCAATCATGCATATAGTGAAAAGAAAAGCAGAGGGAACTGGCTTTCTTTCACTTTTTCCTCAAACTCCTCATCTTCCCCTCCTTCCACATAAATGAACACAGCATACATAGGGAGGGTGTTGCTGTTGTTTCATTCTTGTTTTTGTTTTTTGTTTTGTGGTACTGGAGACTGAACCCAAGGGTGCTCTACTACTGAGCTACATCCTCAGCCCTTTCAGTTTTTATTTTGAGGCAAGTTCTTGCTAAGTTGCCCAGGCTGGTCTCAAAGTTGCAATCCTCCTGCCTCAGCCTCCCAAGTGTCTGGGATTACAGGACTGCACCCAGCCCCCAGTGATATTTGATATGTGGATCCTGGTAGGTGTAAGACCCCTTCTGGCCCACATATACCCAGAGGGGACCTTACACAAATAATCTGAGTATCAGCACCACTCTGGTAATCCAGTCATACATGACCTTGTAAGAGGAGCATCATGCCTGCTAATTAGAACAATATACTTACAAAACTACCCTATGAAAGCTGCAGCTGGCTAGAAGACCCTGAGACAAGCTCATAATATAGCTGCAAAGCCCTTGGTCAACCCTGTGCACAAGCTAGAGGACCAGAGTGCTCGTAAGGAAAAAAACGAGAACAGAGACCAAGGCCAATGCAGTGTCCTGTCTGGGCTAGAGAAATCTGCCCACTTGGCCCTTCTAGGCCAAGACAGTTCCAGACACCAGAAGGAACCCTTTGAGGGAGGCACTCAGAAGAAGAGATCCACCAAGGACTGCAGCTCACCACAGAGACTTCATTGCCTGGACATAATGGCAAGACTGGGTTCAGGCATCTAGGCATCCAGCTCGCCTATCAAGTCCGGGACTTGGAGTTGTTTAAGAAGAGGAGAGGGCAGAGGTGGCAGGCCCAACCTGGTCCCTATGGTCCAGACATAAGGTTTACAATGGCATTTCATGGGTGACACTTCTGGACCCATTGAGACTATACTATGGTTCTTTTTTTTTTTGGTACTGGAGATTGAACTCAGGGGCACTCAACCACTGAGCCACATCCCCAGCCCTATTTTGTGTTTTATGTAGAGACAGGGTCTCACTGAGTTGCTTAGCACCTCGCTGTTGCTGAGGCTGGCTTTGAACTCGCAATTCTCCTATCTCAGCCTCCCTAAGTGCCTCTATGCTTCTTATCAAAGAGAAAACACAGAATAAAGAACTGCAAAGATCCAGAGTCTTTTTCCATGACTAAAGGGTCAGGCATTCATTCCATCCTCTATGGTACAGGGTTATCCTGTTATCCTTCACAGTCTCCTGCAATTGAATATTAACCTGCTAGCCTTTCAGCTCAAATCTCACAACCAGCTGTGTTGTACGCATGTGCATGCATACCTTTAGGAAAGGGCCATACCTTCTCCTAAACCCTATTACCAAGAGCTCCTGAGGCTTCCTATGTTTTCACAGGTCAGAAACAAAAAAGGCAATAGTTTGATAACTACCTGGATTTCATTGCAACAGAACTCTTAGAACTTTTTGTTGGAATTGTTTTGTGTGTGAATGCAATACCCTTTTAAAATAGATGGGTCCTCCTGGGTCCTCAGAGCTTATTTGATAATGATCTTGCTTTTATTCTCACTAATTCATACTAGTGGGGAAATCTCAATCCTTTTATCATTAGTGACCAGAGAAGAAGTGTTAGAGAGTTAGAAAGAGTTCTCTTTTTTTGTCTGAGATCCCAGAATTCAGAGAAATGTCTCGATAAAGGTAAGTCAACACTACCTAGAATTAATTGGTTGAATTCCTTTGGATTCCTTTTCTTAGAAGAAGGAAGAGCTCTCCCTTATCCCATCTGGCCATGTTCTTCCAGCAATGGCTCCACAGGGTTGCTCTTAGTACACTTCCTGACCTAGGCTTGTGGGATGCAGAGGGGCTGGACAGGATTCTCAGGAAGGGGCTTACAGACTCCCCCATCTGTTTTCTGAGAACATACCAGGCTACTTATCTCAGCACTTCTAAAAAATGTCACTTGAGTAGCAGAGCTCTTTGGGAAATCTGTTGGATGGCATCAAAGATGCTGGTTAGCTGTAGCCAACTTCCAGGTGTGGGTGGCTATGGGAAGTGAATATCTGTTAGAAAGGAGATCCCTGGCTCCAGATGGGAACTGTTTTAGCAGAGACTTCTCAGGCACATTGATTCCCAAGAGAAGCACTCCAGATGATCAAAGTACCCAGGCATTCTGTAGACAGGGCTTTGTAGGTAGGGCTTCAGCTCCTGTCTCCCAGGTTTGGGCAGGTAGACACATGTGGCATGGATTCTGGATCACAGCCAAGGCTGCCTGTCTAGCCTGATTACTGATGCCTGAATTCCACAATCAGAGCATCCTTACTTTGACTGAAGACTTACCCTGTAAAAATATAAGTATCTCATGGTATTCGTCTCACTGGTTGTGGTTGCCTTCAATGGATAAGTTTATTAGGTCTTTTCTCATGAATAGGCTTAGACTGAGAGGGAGAACAGAGGAAGCATGAGGCCTGGCGTTTCAAGAAGCAGTACGAGTAAGACTTTGCTTCAAGTCAGAAGGAACCCAGATAACCATCTAGTTCAGAAGTCCCAATCCACAGGCCACAGGCTCTGTTGGTCTAAAATAGTGTCTAACAAAAATATGAATTTGATTTCTTCAAGAAGCATATGATTCATCCAGTCCATAGGCCCCTAACACTCCTTGCAGTTTTGTTTCACCTGTTCAGGACACTTGGCCTGCAGGTATTTGTGACCCCTGAATTCTAGGACAGTTTTCCCTTCAATGATATCATGCATTATTTACTCATTTGTTTATTCATATGTTATTTTTAAAGTACATACAGTGCACCTACTATAGGCAGAGGCATAAACATGGAATGTGAAAGGAGGAAGTGTGCTTGGGCATGTTCTAGTCTTTCCCCTTCTTTCACAGGTGGTGTGACTGAGGCCCGGGGAGCTGTATGACTTGTGTGACACCACAGAGCTGCTCCAAGCACAGCTGTAGTCAGTGAGAAATCAGGTGGCCAGACTTGGAGGACTCACTTGAGCCTGCCCAGCACCTCATTCAACTTCTGTAACACTGTGACTATGTCACTCTCTTAATGGAAATAGTTCAATGGCTCTCAAACTTCAGTCTAGGGGCCTCTGGGATCCTCAAGATCCTTCTAGGGATCCGAGATTAAAATTATTTTCATAATGACACAAAGCTATTGTTTGCTTTTCACTCTCATTCTCTCACAAGGGTTCACTGAAGTTTTCCAGAGGTAAGTGATGTGTGAGATCACAAGGGATGGGAAGGCAGACGCAATCCTATCATTGGACATATTAATGTAACTATAACTATGCAGTTAAATATTTGAGGGGAAAATGTTTTAAAAAGTGTGCTATTGAGGTCAGTGTTTAATGGGATTGATGTCAATGTTTGCATCATTTTTAAATGAATTGTTTTTTAAACTTCTCAGTTTTAATTCCTAATGTGGTAAATATTGATAGATACAATTTATATAAACTAAAGCTCTTTTTCAGAGCATGAAGAGGTCGTGAATGCACAAGTGTGAGAACGACGGATCTAGTAAACCTAGAAAAGATAAATTATATTACTTGAGCAACAAGTTGTATAGTCTTCTTTAAGCTGTATAATTCTATTTTTAAAATGGACTCCATTTTTGTTCCTTAGAGAGAAACAAAGTGGGCCAGAGAGTGTGAAAGACTCTGTGACTCCTTCGCATTACACCAAGGATCAGGCAGACTTGAATTGTCCACCAAAAAGGACTGGGAGCGGGAGCTGTATCTCTGTGGTTATCCAAAGTAACTTTGGGATTGATGTTATCTGGATTGATATCTCAGCTTTCAAACTTGCTCCTCCCGTATCCATCCTAATGATAGGTACCACCACAGGGAGCCCAGGCCAGAATCTCAGTTCCTCTTACACCCTCTCCATTTGCTTTGGGCCACGTTCCCTGGGGCACGTTCACTGCACCGTTATTCTCTGCAATAAGCCCCCGTGGAGACAATCATTATCTCACACTTTTGGAGATGATCCTCATTTCTTCACTCATCTCACAGCCCCTCTTGTGCCCTCCATCACAGCTCTGCTCTGTCCCCAGAGTAGTATTTCCACTGTGAAATCTCACCATGATCGAGCCCACCCACTCAACCTGCTATTTGGCATAAAAGGCCCTTCATGGTCCATTCACCTATCCAGCCTCACCAACTCACACACCTCTTTCCAACTTTGTCCTCCACTAAGGAGAGATCCCTGTATGTCTCCAAACTCAGCCTGCACAGTGGGTGGGGCTCAGAGACCCTGCAGCAGAGGTTTGGAATGCATTCCCTCCCCTTGCCTACCTAACAACTCCACACTGTCTCAGTGAAGAACTTCCTTCTTCAGGAGGAAACCTCAGCTCCTAGAAAGGCCCGAGACAGAGTTCACATACAATAAGTGTTTATTAAATAAATGAATGAATCCCTTATTTGAAAACATCATTCTATGGTGCCTATTAAATATCCCTGCCTTATTAGTATAGCTAATGAACACCACTGAGGATCACAGTCCTGCACGGCCAGTGGTCTTCAACCAGATGCCAGGTCTCACTCTGTGCTCTGAAAGGTAGAGATCTTGATCTGCTATGAATGCTTATTAATCTCAGGATTTGACCTAGAAGTTGTTTTTCTCTTAGAATATCTTTAAAATCAACTGCCATTTGTCTTCTGTTTATTTTTCCTTTAAAATGGAACCATAGAATAAGATTTGGCTCTGTCATTTTGAGGTTAATAACATGATACTAATAAAGCTTTTATCTAATATAAATAATGCAAAGATATTATTCTCAAAAGAGTACTCTTTTACCATATGAATTCTGGTAGCATCTCTTTAATATGTCAACATGAAATAGGACAAGTTGTCCATAGAGTCTTGCCTGAGTAAATATTCTGTGATCCCTACTTCTTAGTAATACAGAAAAATTCACAGGAAGAAGAAAATCTATTGAAATAATCCATGTCGAGCACCTCAAACAGGATCTATCACATGGGTATGAAGAATAAATGCTAGTTCTTCTGCCTTCTATCATGAAAGTCAATTTCAACAAGTCCAGTGTTTTCAGCACAGCATGTGTGTCCCTTTTGACACTATTCCTGCCCTCGTCTGAAATTTGCCACTCTCTGAGACTTTATATTCCAGCAATACAGTCTGGTTCCCTGCATTCACAGTACCATGCAGTTTCATATTTCTTTGCTTTTACTCATCCCATAGGTTCGCTGAGAAGTCCCCGGCCCCTATACCTGCTTCTTGTTCTGCCAGACATAGACTAGGTGTGACCTCCTCTAGAAACACCTCAGTTCCTTCCAGCTTAGGTTAGCTGCTGGACCTTGGAGCTCTCATAGAACCTAGGCCTACCTCTATCTCAGCCATATGACCTTGGGCACAGGACCTGACCTCTCTTACCTTAGATTAGAGTCCTCATCTGTAGCAGAATGATGACAGTTTTATACACACAGAATATCAGGGTAACTGCTCAAGATACATAGATAGATCTATATCTATATGTATGTATAGATATATTACTTAAATAGTGCCTGTCACTTATTAATCACTTCCTACATTCTAGCCATTTATTTATTTTGGTAGCACCACTGAAAAATTCTTGGGCACTGACCTGTGTATGTTTGATTACATCTTTTTTTCTCTACTTCCAAGAAGTCGGCAGACTTCCTGGTCACTTGCAAGTGCTCTATAAACTTGAATTAACTCTTTATATCACTCAAAATTCTATTATCTGTCAGTGCACATACAGAGGTTTGTGCCATAGTAGTCAGCAGGAACATTATTGCACATTCTGATCTTTCACTTTACATCATCCACACTTTTATTTTTAACATCCATATTCAGATTTATTCAATTCTCTTTATACTTTTTAAATTAATTTTGTTAAAAAAATAATTACAACATTTTGAATTTTAAAAAATAGAAGTCTCCTTATGTCAGCAGGAATTATTTAGTCAAAACATAAATACCTTTACAACCCTTGAGAGAGATTATTCCACTGTTCTCCAAAAAGATGGGATTGATACACAATTTCTCATGAATTAATTTCTCCTTCTTTCCTTCCCTTTCTTTCCTTTCTTTCTTTCTTGGTACCAGGGATTGAACTCAGGGGCACTCCACCACTGAGCCACATCCTCAGCCCTAGTTTGTATTTGATTTAGAAACAGGGTCTCACTGAGTTGCTTAGCCCCTCACCATTGCTGAGGGTGGCTTTGGACTCGCAATCCTCCTGCCTCAGCATCCAGAACTGCTGAGATTACAAGTGTGCACCACTGAGCCCGACTCATGAATTCATTTCTTGCGAGACATTTCATCATTGGATTTTAATCATTGGTTTTGTTATTTAATGGGGATATAATGTTACTTCTGGATTATTTTATTCATTCACCTATTTTAAATTACTAGCAAAGATCAACATTTTACCATATGATGAGATACTATGATTTTTTTCACCAAGAACAAAATATCTATTCATTTTTTACTACAAAGTAGAAACCAAGTAGTAACATTATATATTTCTAACATGTCTTAACACTTCTTCACATATAAATTTCCACACTCTAGGCCTAGGGATATAGCTCAGTGGTAAAGTGCTTGCCTATCATGCGTGAAGCCCTGGGCTAGATCCCCAGTAACAAAACAAACAAACAAAAAAACCCACATTCCACAATCTATTTCTTTTCTTTTTAATACCCATTTTATAGCATTCTCTGCTACCACAGATTTCTGTATATGAATGATGCCCCTGGAGTCACTCAACACAGAGATCCTGATGTTTAAGCTGCCTTATGACAGTCTTAAGCAGTATTCAATTATGTTATTCTATTTCCTTCAAGTTCCTTTTTGATAGATTGTTTTAAATAGTTCATTCTTTGACTCATCAAGAATCTATTCAAGAATCTATGTCTGAGTTAATTTTCTTCCTGCTATCTCACTAATTTCTTCAAAATGCTGATTGAATAGTGATTCCCTATTGCAATGCTGTTTCTAGCATGTTACAAAGTTCTAATACAATTTTTTTCAATTCCTATAAGTTTATGTACAATTGCATCAATGAATTTTTAATTTACAAGCTATATGGTTTTAATCTTTGTTACTTTACAACATGTCTTACAATCTATTAGAGTGAGAAGAATATTACTACTCATCTAAAATGATTTTGATAGTTTTGTTCCCATTTCTCATGGAACAATGAGAGCCACAGGGATCAGGGAATCTTTATGTTCTTTCCCATCCTCAGCATTTGGATGCAACATTAGAAATTGGCCACTTGATCTAATCTATAGCCTTGCTTTGTGGTTACTACAAGGCTGCTTTTATTTTGATCTTCATTGACCTTGAATGTCTTCAGGTAAAGTAAGCATGCTCACACCTTCTACAAGTTAATCAGTTCCTGTGGTCTCACACCTGGCCTACTTATCTCAGTTTTGTTAAGTGCCTCAGACCAGGAGTTATGTGAACTTGCAGCCCATGGCCCAAAAGGACTTGGTGTTTCTTTAACTTAAACTGGGAAACGGGTCAATCATCCTTGATCTGAAAATCTGAAATCTGAAATGCTCTAAAATCTGGAACTCTCTTGAATGCTTACATGAAATACTCAAAATTCCATATCTGACCTCACATGACAAGTCATAGTCAAAATGTAAGTACCTACACTCATACATTGCTGGTGGGACTGCAAATTGGTACAACCAATCTGGAAAGCAGTATGAAGATTCCTTAGAAAGCTTGGAATGGAACCACCATTTGACCCAGCTATCCCACTCCTTGGTCTATACCCAGAAGACTTAAAAACAGCATACTACAGTGACACAGCCACTTCAATGTTTATAGCAGCTCAATTCACAATAGCTAAACTCTGTTCACAGGGATGGGAGCGGGGAGGGGGCAGGGGGACCCTAAAGATGGTGGAATATGATGGACATCATAGCCCTAGCTTTATGTATGACTGCGTGTATGTTGTGATTCTACATCACATACAACCAGAGAAATGAGAAGTTGTGTTCCATCTGTGTACAATGAATCACATTCTGCTACCATGTAAACCTAAATAGAACAAATAAACAAATAAAAAAAGTAAGTGCCTAAAAATATTGTATAAAATTACCTTCAGACTGCATATATTAAATAAATTTCATATTTAGACTTGGTTCTCATCCCCAAGATATCTCATTACATATATGCAAATATTCTAAAATCTGAAACAATTCTGGCCCCAAGCATTTTGGATAAGAGGTACTCAACCCGTCATACTATATCTCATCAGGTTGTTGAAAATATTACATGAGAAGACCAGGAACCACTGCCCCAAGAGAAGCTTTTGGCACTTCAGGCTCTCTGAAGGCAGGAGAGCTTATTTTGATCTTTTTGTTCCCACTCCATTGCACAGGGCCTGGCACAAGGCAGGGGTTCCTAATTATTGACTGAAATCTACCGTAATTTCTATTACCAGTAGGAAATTTCTGCTTTCAAAAACATTGTTACAGAAAATAGAACGCTGGGAGTATGGTGGCATGCGTGTCAACAGCCCAGAGTCTAAGTTGTACCCATGAGGCCCTTAGGCCCCACTTTAATAAGGCCCACACTCCATTTACCATATCTCCAAATGCTGGTCACATTCCTGGCAGGTCTTTTGTCATTGATCAAGGGTCAGTTTTGGGTCTGTTGAATTGCTAGCCATGCCGATGCTCTCATTTAATTGGTTTCTGTTCTAAATCAAACTTAATTAACAAAACACCTGTATTTAGTACTCCTAGCTCCAATACCTGCCTTTCCCATTCAGATAGACAGAACTCTTTGTCAGATAAAGATCTAACTTATAAAATGGCTCTGCTCTCTAAATTATAGGTGAATCGAGGTCACTGGAAATACCAAGAGCTGTCAAACTCTACCTACCCATATTCATTTTGAGAAGGCTGAGATGCCAAGGTTTACCTCAGAGCCTGAGGCAATGCTGCTAAAATGTTTTAGGCCAAACAAATAATACTTACAAGAAAAGTCTTTATCTAATTTAATAAAGAAAGAATTTTAAAATTTACATTATAATATACTAAATTGGACTAACTGATTATTGACTGTCCTACTAAATGAAGTGTCATGAAAACTGTCAATAGATATTAAACAAAAATAAAAAGGAGGGCAGCGGTTCCAAGATAGCAGACTAGTCGGACACCGCAGTCGTCTCTCCAGAGCCAGAGATTGAAGTTTTGGAAACATCGTCATCGTATAGCTACCCTCGCAGGAATTTCACTTGCGCGAGTAAGCAGGGCCACCAGGCAGCAGCCAAAGCCACAATCAGTGTGACTTCAGCAGCAAGCCACGGCGGTGCTCAGCGGGGGGCAGCAGCGGAGCTCACCACTCAGCGGCTCTGGGCTCCAGCCCAGGGCTCACCCCAGGCTGAGACTACTTCTACATGGGGTTCCTGGCTCCAGCGCCCACCCAACCACGCAGGACCTCTAGCAGTTGCTCCCGTGGACACACAGCCCCAGACACTAAGCCGCTGCAGAACCCAAATTCAAGGTAAGAGTCACT
>CM053399.1:71179418-71263236 GCA_028644305.1 Xerus rutilus | reverse complement strand
TATCTCTTCAAGTTACAAATCCACATCCAGCTCTTTCAGAAATATTTCCATAGTAATACCAGCCCTGTCTCCCTTCCACCAGATCATAAATTACTTGAGCCTTCAGTCCCTGCCATAGAATGCTGCTCTCATCGATATGTCTGACTGTAGAGTCATAGTTCTGTATAAGCTGCCCTATTCCCAGGACTTTGGTGCCCGCTATCCAGCCAGCTCCCACAGAATAGAGGCTGAGCCTGCTCTGTGTTTTATATCCCCCAACACCACCTCTGCTGTGTTTCATAAATGCTCATGAATGAGCAGTCAATACTATAATAAGCCCTCATGAAAGAGACATAGAGACAGAGAATAGGGTGTTCATGTATTGATACTTCTCCCTCCAGATGTTTTTCATGTGGTGTGAGACCACATCTAGCATGTCATCTTTCATGTCATTTGTGGAAAGGACACACCTTCATCAAAGGATTCATTTACCCAAAGCATTTTACAATAAAGGTCCCTTGGTTTTAAAGCAGCCACTTATATGGTCAGGATTGTCAGCATTCTATCTGAAAGATGACTTAGCATTTCTGCATGTCAAAAGCAACCCTTCACTAGATACCATTAGCACTCTCAAAACCATTGGTCTTCACCATTGGGATTTCTGTGTTAATTTTCTTTTTAATGGATGTACTGAGCTAATATGGTTTTAGAACAAGTTTCCTTATATATTTCAGTCCAAAAACATTTCTCTCAACCTCTAATACATACACACTTTTTTTCTCCCAAAAAGAGGCTAAAAAGTCCTAACAATATGGCAGGTTCTGTGCTAACAACAGAGGGTACAGCAAGGAAGGAAGCTGATGTGACCTGACCCTCCTGGAGCTCATAGTTTAGTGGAGAATTTCGAAAATGAACAAGAACCATCCTTTATCACATGCAGTTTGATAAGCATATTAATAAGAGAAATAAAGGACTTTTGAGAGCAAAGAGCCCTCATGAACAAAGACACCAAGCCTCAAGTGCCTGCTTTCCTGGGTTATTTCCTGATATCAGGCAACTTAGCACCAGAAAATTTTCTGAGCATCCAGGACACCTCCTAGAACTAACTGTGAAGCCCCACTACAAAAAAAATAAAAAACTCTAGTGCATAGAAGTTGAATGAAAACAGAACTATTCTGAATCTTACTCATAAGTTATGCTTTGAAGAGGGTGTGTGCAGAGCAAGACTATACAAGGCTTACCAGAGAGTGGTTTGACCAGTCTGAGAAAGGAACAGGGAGATGGGAAGTCAAGCAGTTTGGAGTAAGTAGGATACTCAATGTCCTACCAGTGATCTCAGTGGTAACCTCCATGGTATCTAGCTAACACCTTGAGAATCCACGTGAAACAGCAGGAAGCCCACTCGCTAGACACAAGAACCATCTCTGAAAGCAGGGATGTCCAACAATTTGATCTCAAGACCCTTTTACACTCTTAAAACTGATGAGCCTAAGGAGTTTTTGTTTATGCCCTTTTAATCTATCACTATTATCCTATTAAAAATTAAAACAAAGACATTTAAAATCCATATAAAATAAAAATGACAAACTCATGCATGCTAATAGCATATGTTTAATGAAAATAACTGATTTCCAAACAAGAAATTAATCAGAAGTATAGTATTTTGTATTTGTGTAAATCGCTTTAATATTGGATGTGATAGATAATGGGTGAATTCTCATATTTGCTTCTGTATTCCATTTGTTTTGTATAGTACAGTAGAAAATATATATTTGGTCTTTGTTCCTAGTTCCTGGCACAAAGCTCCTAAAATCCTTGGAATCTCCAGAATAATGAATGTCTTTTATATGTCAGTGACATGACTGGTAACTGGGGCCTTGGGGAGCTTCAGGATGGTTGCTGGTCATAAGGAAGACCAAGCCATGGTTAGAGGGTTAAAGTTTCCAGTCTCACACCAGAAAGGGGCTGAGGTAAGTTAATCACCAATCACCAATGATTATTGGCCATAGTGAAACTTCCATAAAAACTCTTCAGAGGCGGCTGGAGAACTTCCATATTGGTGAACACATCGAGGTGCTGGGAGGTGGTGTGTCCAGAGAGGACATGGAAGTTCTGTACCTTTACCCAGTCCTTGCCCTCTTCCATCTGGCTATTTATGAGTTGTGTCTTTATAATGAGCTGGTAACAGTAAGCAAAATGCTTTCCTGAGTTTTGTGAGTCATGTCAAACAACTGTCAAACCTGATGAGGGGATTATAGGAACCCCCAAACTAGAACCAACTTGAAATTTGATAACCTGGGCACCAAGTACTTGTGGCTACAATCTGAAGGGAGGGCGGTCTTGAGGGACTGTCATTAAACTTGCGGAGTCTGGCGCTAACTCTGGACAGTTAATGTCAGAACTGACTTGAATTGTAGGACACCAAATTGGTGTCCAAAAGTTGGAGAACTGGTTCTTGGTGTGTGACCAAAAACCCACACATTTGATATCAGAAGTGCTGTACATAAAAACAGTTCATTGTAGCATGCTTTTGTTTTCCCTTATACTGGAGATTGAACCCAGGAGCCCTCTATCACCAAGGTACATCTTTGGTCCTTTTTTATTTATTTTTTATATTTTTTGAGATAGGGTCTCACTAAGTTGCCAAGGCTGGCCTCAAGCTTGTGATCCACTTGTCTTATGATCCCTAAGCAGCTGGGATTACGGGTGTGTACCACCTCACCAGCCATGTGTTTTTATTTGAAAACAAAAAATGAAGAAAATATGTCATGAAGTGTTTCAGTTGCCTATCAGATAATTCCACTCTTGTAAAAATTTTTGTGTTTTTTAAAGTTTCTTTTGTATTAGAGTAAGAACACTTAACTTGAGATGTACCCTCATAAATTTTTAGGTACGTAATTCAGTATTGCTAACTACAGGCACAATTTGGAGAGCAGATCTCTAGAACTTATTCATCTTGCATAATTGAAACTAAATCTGTTGAATAGCATCCGCCTGTTGCTATCTCCCTCAGACATTGGCAATCATTATTCTAATTTCTTTGGAGAATTTTGGATATTCTTTGACACTAATCAAAACTGGGGGAAGGGATTATTTCTTAAAGATTAATTTCAGTGTAGAATTTGAAACTATATTATTGAACTTTTTATATCCGCTGGTCTAGCTTTAACTTTAAATGGATCTTTTACCTATACTTGTTTAATCACATGGAAGATATTGGTTCAATGAGTTATGATGATGTTCTAAATTTTGACATAGTTCATGCAATATCAAAAATACACATTTGCTAACATAACAAATCTCATTGGAAGAGCCTTTTAATTTTCGGAAAGTTGTGAAGCTCATCATGATAGCTATCGGTCTTCCAAAATTTCAATTTTCATTATGAAGCTGAATTTTACCATTGGCAAAAAAAGTTGTTTTTTTTTTAAATTTATTTATTCTAACTAAGTATACATGACAGCAGAATGCATTTTGATTCATTATATACAAATGGAGCACAACTTTTCATTTCTCTGGTTGTACATGATGTAGAGTCGTACCATATGTGCAGTCATACATGTACCTAGGGCAATAATGCCCATCTCATTCCACCATCTTTCCTGCCCCCATGTCCTCTCCCCTCCCGCACCTCCCCTTTGACCAAAGTTTCTCCATTCTTCCCATACTCCCTCCCCCATTATGAATCAGCATCCACTTATCAGAGAGAACATTCAGCCTTTGGGTTTTTGGGATTGGCTTATTTCATTCAGTATGATATTCTCCAATTCCATCCACTTACCTGAAAATGCCATAATTTTATTCTCTTTTAATGCTGAGTAATATTCCATTTTGTATATATAGCATAGTATCTTTATCCATTCATCTGTTGAAGGACATCTAGGTTGCTTCCACAGTTTAGCTATTGTGAATTGAGCTGCTATAAACATTGAAGTGACTGCATCACTGTAGTATGCTGTTTCTATGTCCTTTGGGTATCGACCAAGGAGTGGGATAGCTGGGTCAAATGGTGGTTCAATTCCAAGTTTTCTGAGGAATCTCCATACTGCTTTCAAGGTTGGTTGCACCAATTTGCAGTCCCTCCAGCCATGATTTCATTGGTGTAATCCTATATCATGTACAACCAGAAGAATGAGAAGTTATACTCCATTTATGTACAATGTGTCAAAATGCATTCTATTGTCATGTAGAACTAATTAGAATAAGAAATTATGAATGTAAAAAAAAACCCTATGATTGAATTCGCAGAAGACAATCACAACAAATCCCTCATGCGCAGTGTCTTAAAGTAAGTCCCACCAGCCACAGGTGTCAGCCAACATTCTGTCCAGTTGACTGAAAATGGTTTGGTCATTTTGAGGGGAAAGCAGTGGATTTTGTTTGTTTATTTTTATTATTTTGAAGTTTGGTAAATGAATGATTATTATTGTCAAAGAAACCTCATAACATCTCTAATAAAAGTTAGATATTTCAAGGTTGTTCATACTCTACAAGGACTATTGACCTGTTGCTACCAGGATTTAATTAGTTCAACAGAAAGTGGTTGTCACAGCTCTTGAAGTGGAAAGTACCTACATAACAAAGAAGTACTTGTACTGTTTCCATTTGTCACTGAAAACCCATATTAGAGAAGCAGAACACTTTGCTAATTAACAATATATGAGCTCTATTGTCTATAAAAGGCATTTTAATTCCATTCCAAGTTTTTTTAAGGAATCTCTATACTGCTTTCCAGATAGGTTGCACCAGTTTGCAGTCCCACCAGCAATGTTTGAGTGTACCTTTTTCACCACATCATTGCCAGCACTTATTGTTGCTGGTATTTTGGATAGCTGCCATTCTGACTAGGGTGAGATGAAATCTGAGTGTAGTTTTGATTTGCATTTCTCCAATGGCTAGAGATGTTGAACATTTCTTCATATATTTGTTTATTGATTGTATACCTTCCACCATTTGACCTAGCTATACCACTCCTTGGCCTATACCCTAAAGACTTAAAAACAGCATATTACAGTGATGCAGCCACTTCAATGTTTATAGCAGCATAATTCACAATAGCTAAACTGTGAAAGCAACCCAGATGCCCTTCAATAGATGAATGGATAAAGAAACTGGTACATATACACAATGGAATATTATTCAGCAATAAAAGAGAATAAAATTATGACATTTGCAGGTAAATGGATGGAATTGGAGAACATTATGCAAAGTGAAGTAAGCCAATCCCAAGAAACCAAATGCCGAATGTTCTCTTGGATTAGTGGATGCTGATACATAAGGGGGGTGAGGATAGGAGAAATGGAGGAACTTTGGATGGGGCAGGGGGGAAGTAGGCGGAAGGAAGGGAGAATGGGTGTAGGAAAGATGGTTGAATGAGATGGTCATCACTACCCTAGGTGCATGTATGAAGACACAAATGGTGTGACTCTATCTGGTTTGCAACCAGAGAGATGGAAAAATTGAGCTCTATATATGTACTATGACTTCAAATGCTTTAAATTAATTAATTTTTAAAAAGGCATTCTGAAATAATTATTGACAGGGAGGTCCTTATATGTATAAGCCTGAGTAAGTCACTCAACCTTTTTCCCTCAATTTCTTTACCTGTGAACTGAATGTTGGGCCCCATGACCACAAAGTTTCTTTCCAAATCCCCCAAGTAGTTCTGGTTTTCTGGCCACTAAAGTTGGCCAGTGCTGATTATGAGCAGGGTGTTGGTCCATGAGTCCTTTGAATTAATGCCATTCAGGAAGGTAGCAATGTACAATAGTTAAGATCAGAGCAGCAGAGACTCAAATATGCCTCAGTGTCCCAACGTGTTAAATGGAGATAATGTAATGAAACCGCTTGTCGCAAAATGTTGTATTAAAAATTTCATTTAGCAAGAAATTATCATTTCTTGTTATGCAGAAAGTACTCAATAAGTATAAGCTACAATTACTATTGATAGATTATTATTAATTATTGTTATCGCCACCCCCTTTCCACCTGAGATCAGTCAACAGAATAGCTTGTATGAAGAAGCGAATTTAGAAGAGGAAGAAAAGTAAAACTAATTACATATCACAACAACACAGAGGAAAAAAACAGGTCTTGTTGGAACTTGTTTTCAAATGGGGAAACTGAGGCAATGAGCTATGGGATTACAGACCAAAGGCCACCCAGTGAGTCAGTAACAGAACCTGGAAACAAGTCAATAAATGGAGTTCCTGAGGATAGTTACAAAGGTTATTAGAATCTTAAGTCTTTCAGAGGATTTCTAGCAAGAAAGTGTCCCGCTTTCTCTCCTCTTACATCAGTTTGAAGGCCATCATCGACCAAAGAAAGGCCCATGGGTATGCCCACTGGTTACAGAAGGATTAGAATGAAACAAAAATTTAAGGTTATGACAACTCATGAGAATACACTCATTGAAATAATATTTATCTTTCCAGATAGTTCTCATGGAGTGTTGGAGTATTGATTGGTTAAGTTGAGGCCTCACTGGTAAAGCACAAGTATGAAGCCCTGGGTTCAATCCCCAGTAGTAGTAGCAGTAATAGTAGTAGTAGTAGTAGTAGTAGTAGTAGTAGTAGTAGTAGTAGTAGTAGTAGTAAAAGTTGGGCCTTAACTCTCTATCCCATTATAAAGGCCTCGGACATGGGCAAATGCAGTAGATGATCACTAAATACTAATTCAATTAAATTCATACTGTCCAGCAACATTCTCCCACTATTAAACTCCTATATTTGTTTTAATTTAATGAAACTATGCTCCTATTACCATATGCATTTAAAATCAAAACTCAAATTTTAACCTAGCATATATAACCGTTGATGTTATTTAGCTCTCATCCTTCACCCATTCTCACTCCATGCAGTTTGGATGGTGTCGATTCAACCTCTCAGCTCAAAAATGGGACTCTATGATATACAACCAGATCATTAGAGTACATTTCTATCTCAGTAATTGGCTGAGAACATGGGACTCAAATGGGAAAAAAAAAAGATTTTTTTTAAAAAATGCGGCTGTAGAAAAAGAAGTAGGGATTCATTTCCACTGGACTTAAACATCAGAACACATGACCTCATCCTAGAGTCTATGAATAATGACAAAACAGAAGACCAAAAGAAAGATCAACCCAGTGATGTTGCTTGGGCCCCTAAAATTAGCAATGGCCAAAGCTGGCCCTTCCAAATTTGACTTATTAGTTCTGTGGGTCAATAGGTTCTCATTTTTAAAAGGAATCAATTTGAGTTTGTTCATTTGTATATTGTTAACACTCGAACTTGACCAGTGTATTAATTTTTTAGGATTGCCATAACAAAATAACACAGACTGGGTGGCTTAAGCAATATATATGTATTTTGTTAGGATTCTGGAATTCCAAAGTCAAGGTGTTAATAGATTTGGCTTCTCCTGAGGCCACTCTCCTTGGATCACCAATGACAACCTTCTTGCTGTGTCCTCGGGGTCATTTCTATATGTACATACCTGGTATTTCTATGTATACAAATTTCCTCTTCTTGTAAGGACATCGATCAGATTGGATTATGTCTCGCCCTAATAGCCCGATTTCAGCTTAGTTGCCACTGTAAAGGCCTCTTCCCAAATACAATACATTCTGGGGTATCAGGAGTTAGGGAGTCCACCAATTTTGTGAGGACACAATTCAGCCCATAATAACCAAAAAGAGTTAAAAGGAGAGTTCAGAAACAAGGAAAGAAAATTATCAAAGAACTTAAATGAAAGAAGTTGCTAGAGATCAAAGATAGGCATTTCTAAACTGAAAGGACCTACCAAACCAGAAGCACAATAAAACAGACCCTTCCTAGACACATGGTTGTGAAGTTTCAAATAATAAGGAAAATGAAAAGACATAAAATATTTTAAAATGGAGAAAAAAATATCACCCACAAAGGAACAGAATCATACTCTCATACTCTCACAGGACTTCTTGCCAGCAACACTGAATACTAAAAGACAGTGGGATAATACCTTCATCAGTCTAGGGGGAGAAATATTTTCAATTACGAATTCTCTACCCAAACTATCATGTAAGTTGAACATAGAAAAAAACAAACATTTCCAAGTGTTCAAAACTCACTATTTTTTTTGGAAGCTCAGCAAAATGAAGGAGAAAACCAAGAACAAGGAAGATAAAAAGCCCTAAAATCCTGAAACAGCGAGGAAGTTCCAGAATGATGGCTGTGTAGCGTCCAGGGAGCTGAGGGTCAGGGAAGGACATTTAACAGAATGCCTGTGTGGATCAAGTCTTCAAATGTGAGTTAAGGATGTAATAAAAACAAATAATGCACCAGTGTAACTCCACATCATGTACAACCACAAGAATGGGAAGCTAAACTCCATGTATATAAATATGTCAAAATGCACTCTGCTGTCATGTATATCTAAAAAGAACAAATGAGGGGGGAAAAAAGACCAGAATAAAAAGGAATATGAAGTGATAGGAATACTCCAAAGCCCTGCAAGAGAGAAAATATAATCATAATGTAAAATTGGGCTCTGTCCTAAATAGTTAAAATGATCTTTGGCTCTTAGACTAAACCCACAAAGCAAAGAATACAATTAAGATTTCAGAACAGAATGTGAATATTATCCATCTTGGCAATATAGAAGTTTAAATGATGAAGTTGGGAGGTAGAAGGCGGGAAGGAAAGATGGAAGGAAGGGTAGAGATGAACATGTTCCCATCTGGCAAGGTGGATGGTCAAAAAATAATGTCTGTTGTTGAAGAAGAAATAAAGTGGCAAGTTTATGAATCAAGATTTCAAAGGAAATTGATACATGAAAGAGCAATGTAAATAGTCAAATAAATGAGGATGTATATTGGTAAAATCTAGATTGATCAATGCAGAAATCGAACAGCTAGTATCTAAAGTTGATGAGTCAAAAAACAAAAGTATAAACATTTTATTTAGAGATATGAGAATTAACATCAAAAGAAACAATAAAAAATATGAAAAGCAGCTTCCCTGGAGAAAAGGATGGATTCAGGATAGGATGACATAAGAAACCACAGTCTCTTATTGAGAGGGCTCTATACTATTGACTTATTAACAGGGTAAGTTATTCTATAAATTGTTTTAAATGTTTTAAAAGATTCTAAAGTTTCCTCTGGGCCCATTGTCAAATTTCCCTCAGGCTTTTGTTTCATGTACAGATTCTTAATTCTCATGAGCACTCCTAGGCCCCAGCACCAAGGAGTCCTTGGGCACAACCTGGGTCTTTTTATCCATCTTGCTGTGAACACCACAAACATGAAGTTTCCATGATCTTCTGTAGGTCAAGGACCTTTAATAATAGTTGGTGTTTATATGGTAGCTTTCATCTGAAGACTGCAAAGCATGTTACAACATTATTTCACCATGTTTCTGTGGGGAAGGTAGGAGACAGGCGCCATTAACCCCATTATGCATATGGGAAGACTGAGACAAAGGGCTCTCATAACCAGCCTGCTAAGTTGGTTCTATCACTCAGAATTAAGGGGATAACTATGGGGCCTCCCTGGGATTCTGGGAGATTTATTTTTTTCCTGCCTCAGATTTATTTGTACAAACAGCATAGGAGGACACCAGTCCCCTTTAGACAGGGGCCCAGGAGTCACACCAGTCCTTCTGTCCTCATGTTTGCAAACAGAGGCTTTTACCATGGAGACTTCGCAGAGTCCTGGGCACCTGTGGGAGCAGAGCCAGAGCCGGAGCTGAAGCCAGTACTGGAGCTGGACTTGCAGCCTGGATCTTGGCTTGGGATTGGGTTTGGGCTTCAGCCTTTGGCCAGCAGAGCCTGCTACCCTTGGCCATGTGGGCATAACCATGCTTCCCACGCGTGGGGTGGGCAAGGAAGGCAAGGTGGTCAAGCTGGCGGCTGGCACTCTTTGGCATCTTGGGCTTAACCCCCTTAGGTTTCACAAAGGCCTTGATAGCCTTGGCACCTGCATGTGTGGACTTAGTGTTGTTTGCCTACATCTTTTTTAGGCCCCTTTTGTTGTGCTTCTTGGAAAAATGCATGTTTCCAGCCGGGTGCGGTGGCTCACGCCTGTAATCCCAGCACTTTGGGAGGCTGAGACAGGAGAATCGCGAGTTCAAAGCCAGCCTCAGCAATGGCGAGGTGCTAAGCAACTCAGTGAGACCCTGTCTCTACATAAAACACAAAATAGGGCTGGGGATGTGGCTCAGTGGTCGAGTGCCCCTGAGTTCAATCTCCAGTACCAAAAAAAAAAAAAAAATGCATGTTTCTCAGGAACTTTGGGTCTGCCTCAAGAGATTCATATCTTTGTATTGGGGTTTCTTGATGCCATTTATGTGCCATTTTCAGGACTGGTTGTGCACAGTGTGGTTCTTGGACTTGGCCATGTATGCACAGTAGTAAGCAGCTGCTCCCGGAGTGGTTGAGACTAGGAGAAGGTGCAAATTCTGAGAGGTTTAACTTTGTTGACCAGGGGAAGAGCCATAGGAGTGGGGAGTAAGTCAGGTGGGTAAGGATAGTGGGAATGAGAAAGGAAGGCATAGTCAATGTGGGCAGAGTCTTACATATTCACTAACAGATCAGACAGTTCTTACAAAGCCCCCTGTCGATTTTCAGTTCTATGCTCGATGCCAGGGAAAATTCAAGAAACAATAGAATTAGTGTCATTTGTCAGTAGCTTCTAATTTGCTGAGACTCATTTGAAATACATACACTAAACACTATGAAAACCAACGTGCACTGGAAGGTAGACACAGAGCAGTTAGTGAAACGAGATTTTTAGGGGAAAGGAAAGTGACCAAGGGCTTGAATGCGTCTTTTACAAACTTCCCTTTTCTTTCTCTTGCCTTTACTACCTTTAACAATGGCACCTAGAGTGTGCTTATTGCTCTCAAAATCTCCTGCCTTTCAATTTTTCAGCATTTTTTGACTATTCATTAAAATATTTACATTTTTACACATTAACTGCTTCTATCACCATGAACTTACATCTTGAATGTGACAAGGGACACTAGAGGCTGATAAAGGAAGGGCCTATGTGCAAGTCAACAGATAGATCCAGATGGAATTGAAGCCAACCCAGCTGTGAAGCAGTAGAGCAACTAGTTGACCCCAGAAAGCAAAATAATCCACATGACTTTGGATTTCCCAAGGAAGGAGAGTAGTACCTCTCAGCCCCCTTGGCGCCCATGGAGGAAGCAGGAGACAGAGGGCCAGGGCAATGACTCAGCTTGAGAACCAGGGAGGAACGCTCCCTAACTTGCCTCTGACAGAAGTCTGAGCCAGATGAAAAGAAATCATAGGGGTTAATGCATGTCATCACTACAGTCTACTTCTCCACACATCAAAAGAAATGGGCCCCTACTCTCTTTTTCTCTGGAACAACAACAGGAGGCACATGCCAGAGCACAGTTCAGTGGCTTCTGTGTGTTAGGCCCATCCTAAAAGTTTTGCACTTCCCCAGATTTTCAATGCCCTCCCTCTGATAATCTGTCCTGCCCATTCACTTAAATGTAAAGATCCAAACTCCTGCACACTCTGTCCTCCTCACTCAAGACCAGATTGACTAAGCAAATTAAGCAGATCCCATTCCATGCAGAGCTCTGGCTGACTGCTGGAGCCCAGCCACCACCCCTCCACAGATCTAACAGGACGGCTCAAGGTCCCCTCTTGTCAACTCTACATAGCCTTGTTACACATGTCTCTCTGCTCTATTAGAAACAGATGATTGATAGATATGATTACTAATAAGTTATTAGTAGTAAATACTTTATTAGTTATAATTAATATTATCAAAATCATCATAAATACTTATATTGTAGTCAAAGCAAATGATAGTAAACTTGACTAATTGCTTCATAAGAACACTTATAGGGTAATGGATTTGTCCATGAGCCCTCAGGAAATAGAAATGTAGTTTCTCAGGTGTAATATTTTTGTATTAGTAAAATGTATAACATCTGCTCTGCTGCGCTTGCCATACACTTCTCACCTGTCCAGGGTTCTATGCCGTCTAAGACCTAGGCTCCCTCTAATGGTCACACTGGTTAGGGAGGAGTTCCTCATGATCACCCAGAAATCAAATGTGATCTACCTCCTTGAAGGACGTGAATAAGATATGGCCTCTCAGTCATGGTGTCTTCTTTTACATGGGAGTACTAGAGTTTCAAAAGGCTACCTTTACTCCAGATTTTTCCTAACTAATCTTTGAAAAGAAGCAAAAAAAAAAAATTTTCTTTTTTGGTACCAAGGATTAAACCCAAGGGCACTCAATCACTGAGCAACATCCCTAGCCTTCTTTATTTTTATTTTGAGACATAGTCTCACTAAGTTTCTCAGGGCCTCATCAAGTTGCTGAGGCTGGCTTGGACTTGTGATCCTCCTGCCTCAGCCTCCTGAGCCACTGGGATTAGCAAAAATAATTTTTAATATAAATTGCTGTTTATTGAATAAAGACTATGCATCAGGCATCATAACAGTTGCTTTACCTTCTTTCCTTGCATCATTTATTGTCATAGCAATCATCAAGACAACTATGATTACTCCCATTTTACAGATGATAAAACTGATGTCAGAGAGGGTACATGGGTTAGTTTGCCCATCTAAATGACAAATTTGCATACATTTCACTGATCCTAATGCCTTTCCTCTTTTCACCATACATTCTTTGTTACTGGTTCTTTTAGTTATACATAACAGTAGAATCTATTTTGACAAAATTATACAGACATGATCTTATTCTAATTCAAACCAAGAACCTCTCCTTCCCCTTCTCTTTCCCCTCCTGCTGATGCCTTTCTTCTATTGGTCTTTCTGCCATTTTCCCATAGTTCATTTTTTTTTATTAATTTCTTGTGGATATACACAACTGGTGAGATTCACTGTAGTGCGTTCATATATGAACATAGGAAAGTTATGTCAGATTCATTCCACTGTCTTTCCTTTCCCTATTCCCCCTCCCTTGCCTTTATTCCCTTTTGTCTACTCTACTAAACTTCTATTCTCCCCCATCCCTAATTGTGTGTTAACTTCCAAATATCAGAGTAAACATTCAACCTTTGTTTTGGGGGGGATTAGCTATTTCATTTAGCATGATAGTCTCAGGATCCATCCATTTACCTGCAAATGTCTTAAAGTCATTCTTCTTAATGGCTAAATAATACTCCATTGTGTATGTGTGTATATATATGTACACACCACATTTCTTTATCCATTTATCTGTTGAAGGGTACCTAGTTTGGCTCCATAGCTTAGCTATTGTGAATTGAGCTGCTATAAACATTGTTGTGGCTGCATCAGGCTACTGTAGAATGCTGATTTTAAGTCCTTTGAGTATATACTGAGGAGTAACATAACTGGATCTTTGGAAAAGATAACTGCATCTTTGGAAATGTGTTTCTAAGGAGAGTGTTACTGAAGAATCTGTTAATAGCCTGACTCAAATTTCAGAAATTTACCAACATGTGTGTCAGAAGGAGCAAAGGGAAGCCAAATTGTCTTGAGAAACCTATTGTTCCTTTAGATATGATGCTGCCACACGCTCCATTGGAAACACTGCAGAAGCTTTTCCAGCATACCACCTCCAAGAGACACTTCAAGTCTTTCTTAGAGATGGACACATGAAAAAGGTAGTTAGGCAGTTCATTGATGTATCACAGTCATGAGACGTGTCTTATATTTACCTGGAAACAAAAACCTGGCACCAAGTGAAATTTCAAAAACTTGGAAAACAAATGTTGCAATCCTATTTTCTGAAGGCATCAATTTCACAATGATTGCAACCCTTGCTGATCATCACATTCCTTTAGGTGGACCAATCAACCTTCTTAATTAGCTTTCACGAGTAAAGATAAGGCCTTACCAACTAGCTTTAATTTTAAAAAGAGAAGAACAGAAAAGTCACTGTGGAATACCTTCTGAAGAATTCTCTAAGATTGTTGCTGCTGCTACTGCTGATAATCCTGATGATAATGTACCAGCTAGAGACACAGGAAGCGCAGGACTAAAGGAACTGCACGCTGCTAACCCTTCTCAAATGTGAAGTATTGTTGAAATTAACATTTCTCTAGAACTGCAAAAACTAAGAACTCAGAATATGTCACCTGGTTCAGCCTTTGGATACAGTTTTGGACGATAAAATTGGCCATGAAGTCTGGTTTGCTTCTAGAGGAAGTGGTTGGTTAGTGACCCAGGATGAAGTGAAATCATATCAGAGCGATGAAAAAGGCTATTCTCACTGGAATTGATGCAAATGAGCAACTTTCAGGTCCCTCTCATCATCATGTCTGCTTTCAGACACTTGGCCTAGAAGGATTCAATAAGGAAATAACAATGGAATTGGGTGGAATTTCTTCTAGAAACCTTAGTTGCGGTGGCAGTTATTGCCGATCATGGAAAAGAAGTAAGATTTCCTTTCCTGGATGAAAATGTTGTCTCCTTTCTAAATTCCCTACCAGTTTGGGAAAAGGCAAACTTGACTTTACCCTGTGGAATTGGGGAAAAACTTTGCATATTGCAGCTATGGGTCTTGGTCTTACAATCTCTGCTTTTCTGCCAAAATGGGCTATGCAATTTGAATAGAGAATTGCAAAAATGGAAAAAAAAAATGAAAAAGCACCTGATAAATGTGGTAGGCTTCAAACCATTTCCTTAGAAAACCTTTCTTTTAAAAAGAAGATTAAATCTTAATGTCACAATATTTTCTGAGCAATAGTTTTATCAAAATAAAATAATCTACCACTTTATTGTTGTTTTAAAAATCCAAGAGTAACTAATAAAAGCAAAGTTGCTATTTCTGAAGTGTTGCATCTCCAGCATTGGGTTCTGAAAATGATCCAACAGGACTGCTGTTTGAACATGAAGAACTGTACACATTTGGCTCAGCTGCTTCCTGGAAACTCCCTCCAAAACCACAGTAAAATAATTTTCAAAGATAAGAGGAGATGAGATCACAGATTACAATGATATAAACATATTTGGGGAAGATGGTAAGCAAAAGGAAGTGTGGAAGTCAGTCAGCAGGGAAAGAGCCAAACTCTGAATGCCTGCAGAGGACGCACTAACGTGAATGTCGTGAGTCCAGCCACACACCTTGGAAAGGCTCATGAACTAGAGTGATCCTGTTCAAAAGGTAGGACCAGGGCCAGAGCTGAGAACTTCTGGTGGCTCTCCTGGATGGCAGCATCCAGCCAGCAGACAAGAGAAAAAAGAGGGTGAAGAATCGCATGTGAGGAACTGCTATGGGTCTGGCCTGGAGGGAGCACATATCACATCAGCCTGCGTCCTACAGGCCAGAATTTAATTTCATGGCTGCATTGCCTGCAAGGGAGGCAAGAAAGGAATTATAAAGTCCAGGCAATGAATACATCACTTATATATTCACTATTATATATTCACTATTATTATTATAAAGTCCAGGCAGTGAATACATCACTTATATATTCATCATTATATATTCACTATTCCTTCTCAGTGCTCAAACAGGGGGCTCACTGAATTCTAGAAGAATAAAACATCGTTCCTTGGGGAGCTTATTCTGCATGCTTAATATTACATAGTGTTCATGTCAGGCATGGTTTTAAATGCTTCACATATATAATCTCATTTAATCCTCACAATAACCCTGTAAAGTAGATAGTATTATCATCCCTATTTTACAGATGAGAAAACGGAGGCCCAGAGAGGCTAACTCATCCCAATCACATAACAACTAAGTGACCAACCTGAAATGCAAAATCACCAATCCAGTTCCAGAGTCCATGGTCAACCTAAATTCCACCATCCAAAACTGACCCTACGCAGGAAGCACAGGAATGCCCTCTAAGTTGTCTCAAGTACAGAGAAAGCAGGTATTTAGTATGGTTCTTGGGAGCTGTCCTGGTATTCATGGCTTTAGATAGTGCAGTAAGCATTTTCAGTTTGAACCTTAACCAAGAAGTTGTCTCTGGCCATACAGCTTTAATGCTCTTCCCACAACAGCAGTGAATGCTATCATGATGCCAATCACTCTGACTCAAGAGCTACCTTCCTGGAGCCATGGTCAGGCTCCAGGAGTATGCAGGGCATACTGGGGAAAGCCAGTCTCTTTGTCAATGCTCTGGACGATTGTAAACAATTCCTCAGAAAGCACTATTAAGGACTTAGTTGTCAGCACTACCAAGCAAGATACAAGTAGGTAGTAGCATTTATTGAGCATTTCATCTGCCCACCATGCTTTGTGACTAGCACCTTCTGTTGATAAACACAATTTATGTGTGTCAGGAAGGAAAGCCTTAATCCTCACCGCAGTCCTATGAGTTACAAGGTAATCCTGACATTATTATGATTGCCATTTTAGAGATAAGGAAATTGTGGCTCAGAGAAGTGTCATAACATTTTCCAAAAATATACAGCTAGTAATTGGCAGAGGAAGGCTGTTCAAAGATATATCATCTGGCACATAAAACATGCAGAGCATGGAAAATGTAGAAGAGTATCAAGACGGCCTGGAAGAAGAAAAAGACGCTGGACCCCAGTGAAGCCATTTCCCTGGCTGTCTATATTTTGAGAGGGGTGTAACTGGAAATATGAGAGAATTCTATATAAAACTCAGGTATAGCTATGCATATGTCAGTGTTGGTGCTAATAATTCTATCAGCCCGCTCTGTTACCTCTCTAAGGTCCCTCCAGGTACTGAGATCAGTATCTGGACAAAAAGAATCTGGATCACTGAAGTCAGAGAGAGGCAAACCTGACAAGCACATTGTCCCCCACGATGTTCTAACAAGTTGAAAACTTGCAGATGTGCCTCGTGTTTCAAATGCTGACATATATAAACACAAAAACAAATGAACATGTGCATGTGTAATACTCCCATGTGAGTTAAAAAAAAATACACACTTAGGTTAGAGTTCCATATATTCCATCTATTCATTATAAGACTAGGGAAAATGATTTCTTCTCTCTGCAGCTCAGGTTTCTCTTCTGTAAAAGAATAACATACTCACTGGATTGCTATATTAAACGTATTTGAAATCTCATCCTATAAATCAGAAAATTTGATTAAAAATTCAAATTGTCATGTTATCTGTATCTATATATAAAACACGTACTTTAATGATCTCTTTAAAATTTTGTCTTGTTACCTCTGTCCATGTTTTCACAAATGGAGAGTGAGAGTTCTCCGTCTCTCCTTGTTGGCTCTTGGGGAACGATGTTACCGCTACTCTTTGGAAGAGATTTCCATCATTTTTGATCCTTATAAACTGTGACCTCTTGAGGGGAGCCATCAAATAGTACAAAGAGATATTTGGCACATCAGTCACCATAGAACAGATCATAGGGTCTCAGTTGTGGGCATCAGGTTCAAAGCCACCAAATTCAAAGGGCCAGCAACCTGCTGTGGGTTGTGGGGGCAGTGTTCACACTCTAATATACCAAGATGAAAAAAGGCCCCATATTGACAGCTGGCTCTGTGGCTTCTTCAAAATCATTTCCAGGGAATGAGAAACTGCAGGAAGACAGGGCCAGAACCCTGGAGCAGAAGGGAAGCACAGCCTCACTGAGGGGCTCATGCCTCCTCATCAAGGACCGTATAGATCTGTCAAGGGCTTGGGAAACCAAATAACTAATAACTTCTTAAAAAATAATGGTTACCAATAGGTAAGCAATGTGGTTTTTTCTATTACATAGACAAACTATAATCAGGAGGAGTAAAATAACACAGCATCTGCATTAGTAGTAGGTGCCCATGATTTACTGAGCAAATGATCCCAGTTTGACAAAGGACATTGACAGAGGAAAGATCTCCAGTAAAATTGAGAAAAGATTCTCTTGGCAAAACCATGCCAGATATACCATGCTGGTGTGCTCCATATTAGCCATCACAACCACAGAGACCAAAAGACTTGAAGTTCACCTCCGTTACTGCCCACTCCCTCTGCCACTGATCCCAAGCCTCACCAATGAGCAAACTAAATGGAACTGTTGACTGAGTGGGGGACCCTGGGAGGAGGTTGGGGAATGATGGTCAAAAAGTAAGGGAGTCTCGCCAGGCACAGAGGCGCATGCCTATAATCCCAGAGGTTCAGGAGGCTGAGACAAGAGGACTGCAAGTTCAAAGCCAGCCTCAGCAACAGCAAGGCACTAAGCAACTCAATGAGATCCTGTCTCTACATAAAATACAAAAATAGGGCTGGGGATATGGCTCAGTGGTCTAGTGCTCCTGAGTTCAATCCCCAGTACCAAAAGAAAAAAATAATAATAAAGGAGTCTGCTGGTCATGGCAGAACACACCTGTAATCCAAGTGACTCGAGAGGCTAAGATAGAAGGATCATAAGTTCAAGGCCAACCTCAGCAAATTAGTGAGCCCTATTTCAAAAAATAAAGAGGGCTGGGGATATTGCTCAGTGGTAAAGCAACCCTGGGTCCAATTCCCAGTAACCTCCTCCCCAAAATGGTAAGAGAGTCTAAAGGGAAAAGAACGAAGGAAAAATAGAGTAACCACTAACTGTTGCCTGTCCCAGGTGAGCCATCTCAATTAATACCTGTCATAATATGAATAGTAAAGAGTTGATTTACAATGTTCACCTCCTGCATAGGAAAACATTTCAAAACCAACAGAAGTTACAAAGTATGATATAATTAGGCTTCTGGAGCCAGTATCTCATTACAGAATGACATGGTTCCACTTTCTCAAAAGGTTCTAGCAACATACTAGTCATCACTATGTAGGAAAAGTTAAACTTGATAGATTATCAGAGAGACACGAGCTTTATCAGAAAAGGACTGCAGCAAGACCAAAGGCAGAAGAGACATACTCTCACAGCCAGAGGAAGAGCGGGGAGCAGAGCCACTGGCTCATCCCACTGAGTGATGGGTGACCAGATTCCTGGTAAGTGCCCTGTGACTGCTTCTGATCTATCTCTTGTCACGTTACAGCTTCAGGACCCAGAGGGCCAAGTGAGAAGGGAGAGGGAGCCCTCTGGATCATCTATCTCCCTCCCTTGACTGACGAAGAGACCAGGGCCAGCTGGAAAAACCAAAGCACAGCTAGGAGGCCCCACAGCCCAGCAATGATGTGGGGCGACTCGTCAGCAGTCCCAGGGCCTTGAGTAACAGAGCTGCAAGGTACAAGATGAGAGGATAAGGGACACGCCAGCCTCCTCATTCAGTAACCTGGGCCTTTCACACATGCATTGGCGTGCTGCTGGTGGCCTGTCCTGCTGCTAGCTCCAAGCAGCCACATCTATCACAACCCTCTCCCAGAGCTCAGTGGAAACACTTGCCAGGGAAACTTTTCAGAGGTTATCAGGAGTGACCCAGAGACGAGCCAAGCACAGTAGATGCAACTTTGTGGCTAGGTAAGTGACCCCCATTCTCTGGGGACACCAGTCAGAGGAGACAATGCTGACTCCTGTTGAGGGAATTTGAGCCAATTGGCCCAGACTGAGGGAAGCAAGAGAGAGGCCAGAGCCAGAAAGAAAGAGGGGAGCTCCTTGCCTCAAAGTCCAGGCATGCCATTGCACTGAGGGATCTCTGAGAAGTCTGGAAAGGCCTCCACCTTCAGATCTAAAGAACAAATGACTTCCTCACTAAGGGGGCTTCAGCTGTGGTTAGCTACTGACATGGCCCTGTAAGTGGTGTGTTTGGAACTTACTGCTGTTGAAAGTCTATCAAGTATTCATCTCCTGCATTCTGGAAGGAAACAGAGCCTGCCCAGAATCACCTGGAATCACCCAGAATCATAGACAGCTGAGCTGCAGTGTTCTCTAGGACTGCAACCCTGCCACAGGGCCACTCTGCTACAGGCTGTCTGTGTTGGAGTGCTATGCCCAGAAGAGACTGACCAGTGTGCCTGTTCTTCCTGCCCCTGATGACCAGGTAGCAGCAAGTCTGTGTGCTTCTGCTTAAGCAGGGGCAGGGTTAGTGTGGAAACCAAGTCCCCATGACCTAATGCTGCACCACTGGTCTAAAAACCTCCATGCAACAACCATGCTGTCCAAACCCAAACCTGGAGCATGTGTCTAATATGTACAAGTCTGAACACATGAGGAACAAGGGGCAGATTTTGTGAAATAAAGTCTGCACTTGAGATTGCCCCACCTATTAAATATTTTGAGGGCAAAAGGTATTAGAACTGCTAGATTCCAAAGACCAGCTGCTCCATTACAAGCTGTATGGCCTCAGACAGGTATCTTATTCTCTATGAGAATGTTCAGCATCAAATGCATAAAATAGGGATATATTGATGATGTCTCTATCATCGGGCTATTGAGGGATCAACTGAGATAATGTCTGTGTACATGACTTAAAATTTTTCTGTTATTTTCAACTATCTAGCTGTATAACCTTGAACAGATCATTTCAACTCTGAGACAACCTTGCCTAAATGATGGGATTAAATTCCAAAAGTCCTTTGCAGCTCTAACATTCTCTACCATGACTCAAGTGAACAACTGTCTGCTCATACTTTTCTTAAAATTGCTAACTTTGTGTGCTACACAGTCCCCTTTTATAAATGTGGCCACCATCTCCCCCCACACTCCCTTTCCATTTCTGAAGATCTGCCGTTCTCCTGGAATGTGAGCACGATTATTGATGGCAGTCATACCTGTAACATCCAGATATCAAGGAACAGTAGGCTGTTGGCTTTGCAACTGACCTGTAGGTACAACCCCAGATATGGAGAGAGCACCCCTTTCACAGGCTACAAGTTCCCATATCTCTGGAGCTCAGTACTTGCAGTCTCTGATCATCATTGCTAAAGGGAGCAATTCTAGGTGAAAATAGGCACACCCACATTTAAATGCCCATGCCTTCATTTATCTGCTGGAAGACCCTGAAATCATAAGACACATGTGTAAGGCTGTTTCCCTGCAGAGATATGATGCAATTATCTCATGGTGTTGCTCTGGGGATATAATATCTATCTTGTGCTGATGCAAGTAGCAGTAGCTTTATGTTTTTGCCCATCAAAAAGTGTCCCCCCCCCTTAAATTTTCATTATAACAACAGTTATTAGTTATCATAATAAGGAATTATCTCAGCAGTTTCAACTTTCTTCATCCAAAGGAGCCAGGGGTGGCATCCCAGTCAGGCATCAGCTTGTTGCTGTCCTGAACTTGAACATCAGATAGAAATAACACTGCAAGTAGTATCATCCTTTGAAAAGAACATTCATAGTCCAGAACATTCATAGTCCATAGCCAACATTCATTGGCTCAGTCATGGACCAGATTCCCTGTCTCTCTAGCATCTCTAATAGCAGACGACTTATCCAGCTCTTGCTCCAGCTTTTCAGGAAAACCTCTCCCAGCTCTCCCAGACAACAGAGTGGGAGAAAGGCAAACTAGACCAAGCTGGGCCAGGAAGTTAGATAATACAAAAAACAAGCCAAGGCAATCTTTCTTTCCTTAATTTTTCCTTCTTCTCTTCCTTTTGTCTTCCTTCCTTCCCTTCTTTCCTTGTTCAGTCTTTAGTGTCTACTCTTGGCTTTCATGTGTGCTCAACTGAAGCACCCTAAGGAAGAGACCAGGAAGGTGAAGAGAGAAGGGTACATTTGTGTGGTTTTAAAAGGTGGTATTGTTAGGATCTGAGACAATGGAGTGTAGAGTAGGAAACAGTCCAGATTGTCTCCAGCATTCTGGTCTAAGCACCTAAGAGGGTGATGATGGCACTCTCTGAGGTAGGACCACAGGGTCAGCCTCCAGGGAGGACAGAGGGCTCTATTTTTCTCTATGTTGCATCAGAGGGATCAGAGGATGGTAAGACTGGGACTGGAAACCAGCAGAAAGACAAGGTTGAAAACCGTGGGAGAGAGGTGATATGAGAGCCCCATGGCAGTAGATATGGGAGGCCAGTGAATAGAATGAGAGGAGGAAAGAACACAGGCCAAAACCCCAGGGGACACAAAAAATTGAAAAGTGTACAGAGGAAGAGAATCCTGTGAAGGAGACTGAAAAATAACTAGAAAGACAAAGCAGAAAAGAGAAAAGCAACAGGACTTGAGAAAGCCGAAGGTTTCAAGATAGAGTGAGGAACTGCAATGTTGGTTGCAACAGAGGGGACAGAAACTGGGACTTGAAAAGCTTCCAATGCACAGCAAGGTGCCCAGCAGGTCCCAGCTGGATGAGTCCTGGAGGAGTGGCCTCAGGCTTGAAACTGCAGAGTGCTGAGGAATGAATGGAGGCATGGTGCTGGGGGCATGGTGTGACATCCATCTCCACAGAGTCCAACTCTTAATGAAGGAAGAAAGGCAGTGGGTTGGGCTGCCCTTCATGGCATAAGAAAGGCCTGAGCAAGATTTCAAACGCCAGAAGGGATGCTCCACAAAGAATATAAAACGCATCATCTCCAATATTTAGCATCAGTTCCCTGCTTAACAATGTTTAAGGATATAAGGGATAAAAGCTGGGTACAGATAATATATGCCTATATTCCCAGTGGCTCAGGAGGACTGTAAATTCAAAGTCAGCCTCAGCAACTTAGCAAGACCCTGTCTCAAAATTTTAAAGGGGGTGGGGAGGTTGAGGATGTTGCTCAGTGGTTAAGCACCCCTATGTTCAATCCCTGGTAATAAAAAATAAAAGATACAAGAGATAAATCCAGAATTCATAGTTGTTTGGAATAGTATTAATAACAATGGGCATTTGCACAAATATCTATAATGTATTAAATCTTCACACACATATTATTTCATTTGCTTCCCATATTTGTGTGGTAAGTGTCATTATCTCTATCTTGTGAGTATGGCAGTGAGGCCCAGGCAAGTTAAATCATTTGGCCATGGTCACATAGCCATGTCAGGGCAGAACTGGGACTCTACTGCCTGTCAGATTCCAAACCCTGCTCTCTCTCCATTTCTTCGCCATCTGCTGCATGAGAAGCACAAGTCAGCAGAAGCCCTGTTGCATATACATAACTCAGAGACAGGGCATGGTGGGGCTTGAGGAAGGCTGCTTCAGACACTGCTGTCTATTAGATGAGACAAAAACCAGGGCCACATGAACCACCACCTCCCAACCCCTCCCAGCTGGGTGGACAGCCACTGGGGGTGAGCCCTTCATCAGTCATGACCATGGTGTGTAGAGACATGTTCAGCAGCACAGCATCTCAGTAGGGAAGTCCCCTGCAGCCTCCCTCTATTATTTCTGGATGGCAGCCTGTGACATCAGCCAGGTGGTTGTCTCAGCCTAGCCAATGCCAGTGCTATTTTTCTGGAGCCACAGGCCAAACCAGAATTGCTGGGAAGCTTCTGTGGGACAATCCCCACATAAATTGAACTGGGTGCCCTATAGACTGAGAACCAGAGCAACAATTTCTTTTTATATACAACTAATGGTTCTTTTCCATCAATATTATCTGCAAACTCAGCAAACTCATTAGGAAAGACAAGACAAATTTGTGGTTATGGATCTGATTTGGAATGGAAAGACTGTAATAGGTGGAGATATGCCCAACCTATCAGAGGTGGTCTCTATGCTACTTCAGACCAAAGGACATGGACAGACACACAAATAATCCTAGCCCAGTGGGAAGCGTTCCTGATGCAGCAGAGGCCTGGGGGCTGCAGAGGAGGAAAGAACTGATTCTACCTTCGGAAGCCAAGAGAGGCATCCCAGAGAAGATGGTATTTGAGCAGGAACATGTAGAATTAGTAGGAGTTTGCCAAGCAGAGAAGGAAGGAGGGTGTTCAGGAAGAGGAAGCATCTATGCAAAGGCTCAAGAGCATCACAGAGCAAGATTTGGGTGTGGCTGGAGCATGAGCTGCCCATGTGAAGATGAGGCAAAAAATGGTGCTGAAATGCAGACTGTGGCAAAGCTGCATTCTAGTAGGAGGGAGTAAGACCGTAAATGAGCCACTGTACATTGTCACATCAGGTGTACTATGAAGAACAAAAATAGAGTAATGGAATAAGCAGGTGATCAAATGCTGTCTGAGAAGGCAGTGCTTGAGTAGTCTCTTATATGAAGTGAAAGAATGAGCCATGTTGATATTTGGAGAAGAATATTTCAAACAGAGAGAATGGTGTGTTTTTAAGACCCTGAGTTGACAACATATTTGATGATGCCAAGACAGAGAAGAAATCTGTGTAGGCAGAATTGTGTGGAAAAGGTTTGGGAGAGTCGACAGGAAATGAAGAGGAATAATAGTCACCAGAACTTCATAAGCAGTAGAGCAGCATGCCCAGTTGGCATGAAGCCTTGTCAGTCCTGTCCTGAGATCATTGCTGCATTCTGGATGTCTCACCTTGGATCCTGGCATGCTATCAGCACCAAGCAATGCCCCCAGCTGGTGCTTGGAGAAAGTATTAGCATTCGCCTCTTCCAAATGGTCCCAACAGCTCTTACTTGTCCTCCACAGACTTTCACTCTTGTCACACACAGTCTCCAGCATCCCCTAGTCTTCTCCTCTGGGCTTAAGATCTCAGCCATGTGACCAGAAGACAAGGAGAAAAGGAAAGAGTGGATTCTCAATCCCTAAAAACTCTCTTCCCCTCCTCTCTCACCTCCTCGACCCTCCCACACAGCAAACTCACCCAAAGTAGAAACAAAATTTTATGCTGTATATGACTCTTGAAACAGACTGCTTGAACTGGAATCTTTAATGTTATATATCTTAATCCTTTATTCGTAGATTTAAAACACAAGCCTAAAAAAGGCTAAGCTAGATGTAGGTAAATAGGATCTATGGCTGAGAGCTAGTTTATGACACAGCAAGGGGTAGGAAGAGGTCGTGGACTCTTCATCTACTGAAGCCTAATAGAAGTCCAAGACAGACAGTGGCAGCTCAGATGGGCCATGCCTTGGTTGGGTCAGTTCTGACCATGATCTAATGTGCAGCATTGTAGATCAGGACCTGAATTTTGTCTGGGCACCATATAATACTTCTCAGGGACCCTGGATAATGCTAAACCCACCAAAACTTGACTGACAAGTCAAATATCCATTTATTTATCTCAAGGAGAAATATTCTTTCCAGAAAGAGGGGCAAACCCAGCCTTCCCCTCTCTGACTTTATAGGAAGAGGCATGCAAGCTAAAGGGAGCCAGACAGAGCTAGGTTGGAAGCCATGTTCCACAGCATGCCAACTGTGTGATCTTAGGTGAAGCCCTTCATCTAAGTATCAGTTTTCCCTTCTGTAAAATGGAGATATCGACAGTGGTCACCACCCTGGGTTACGATGAGCATTGTCTGAAATCACATAGAGAATGCCCAATATCATGTTGGTGTATGGTTAGTGTTCATGCAGTGGCAGCTGTAAGGGACTCGGAGCCAGGGTAGGCTGAACAATCTTTATATCTAATGTCATAAAGTTGTGATAGTCAGGTACAATCACTTCCACCAAAGGTAATACAATCCTAAGGAAAACCCAGCACACCCTCCCCCAGCACAGAAGATGCACACTGCCAAATCCTAGAACTGTGGTTCTCATTTTACTAGATGCCACATAATCACCACCTAATCCTCAATAAGGCTCCACAGAGTTTAAGAACCGGCACAGAGTTGATTGAGTTTGCTCTGCACAATGTCTGTTTTGCTCTACAATGAACAGACTGCCTTTAGTAAGCTGTGAACCTCTAGGTCCCACACAGTCTTCACCATTCCTTAGGGGTTACACCAGGGCACATAGTCCTCCTTTATCTATCTAGCTTATAAAGTCACTGAGCCTATAAAGACTACTGAGGGGAAGAACATATCTGAGTAGATAATGGCCATCATTAGCATCCATCACACACCAATCCTACTTTCCCTGGGATGCATCTTGATCACCTTAGGGAGAAAGAGGGATTCTCCATATATGGAACACACTTACCAACCCTCTCTGAGTGATTTTTTTTCATAAGGTTAAGTTCAATCATTGTGTAGCAATTTCTTGTTTTTTGGCTATGGCTTTATCAGGCTAGTGCTCTTTCTTCTGCCCCACACTGCTACAAGTTTCTGTGTTGGGCCACAGAGCTTGGAGCCCAGCAGAGCAAGGGAGAATGTCGTGTGCTCAGGGAAGAGAAATAAGTGCAGATGAGAACAATTCCTTTTGCTAGGGAGGGATCCCTGAAAGCTGTAAAGAGGAGACTAATCGGTTTCTTACAACTACTATAATACATTACCACAAATTTGGTGGCTTAAGACATTGGAAATTTATTGCCTCACAATTCTGGAGACCAGAAGTCCAAATTCAAGGTTGCCACAGGGCCACACTTCCTCTGGAAGCTCCAGTATCTGTTCCTAACCTTTCCTGGCACCAGGTAGCCATCGGCATTCCTTCACCCTCTGCCCCCATCTTTGCATGGGCTTGTCTGTGTGTCCCCCACCCTCCCACAGCCTTTCTCTTGTAAGGACATGTGATTACATTTAGAGTTCACCAATAATCCAAACCAAGCAACTTCTGTGAAGATCTTTAACTTAATCTCTTGCCATAAAATGTAAATTCACAGGTTTGGGGCTCAGAAATCTTGAGAGGGAAACAGTTTTTCATTCTAGCACAGTGGATAACATTTGAACTGACCCTTTGAGTGATTTTGCCTAGTGACAAAAGGTGAAGGGCATATTCAAGGTCCAGAGGCCAAGAGAGGAAGCCAGCATCCTGCAATATGCCCCGCTGTGCTTACCCGAGAATGAGTCAGCACTAACAACGTTGGAGGGCTGTTCTCTCCAGTGAGGAAACCTGGCTCAGGAGAGGAAGCCCACCAGATACAATGGCTCTATATGACCCAAATACTATTCCTGGGGAAGACAAAAAATATCTAGCTGGGCGTGGTGGCACATGCTTGTAATCCCAGCAGCTCTGGAGGCTGAGGCAGGAGGACCGAAAGTTCAAAGCCAGCCTCAACAACTTAGCAAGGCCCTAAAAAATTTGGCCAGACTCTGTCTTAAAATAATCTTTTTTAAAAGGCTGGGGGTGTGGCTCAGTGGTTAACTGCCCCTGGGTTCAATACCCAGTAACCCCCACCCCCCATCCAAAGCATAAATCTCTGTGAGCTTTTCCTCATTTGGGGGGGAAAGGAAGGGAGACCAGTATAACATAGGATCAGAGATCAGGGGGATAAAGGAGGGAAGGAAAAGGGGCAGTACTAGGAAATGAATTAGACCAAATTATTGCTGTGTGCAGATACAAATACATCACAATGAAGCCTACTATTATATATAATGATAATTTACCCATAAAGATTTTTTTTAAACCCTCTTTATAAAGTGATGGATTTGAAACAAGGGAGGAGAAAGGTTTTCTGCTTTCTGGACAAAGTTCCTCTTGTGGTTTTTCTTTTGGTGAGTAAAAGGAACTCACTGTTGGGAGCAAAGCACAAGCATTCAGTAGCCAATAAAGTGTGAAGGGGAGATGGAGACGTCCTTGGGCGGGCCCAGCTTGTAAATGCTAGCAGGGTTCTGTTATGGCACTCCACAAAGGGCTCTGGAGGGCAGCAAGAGCATACCAACGTTTTCAATGTGAAAGCAACTGTAAAACGATTCATGATCAAACCACTAAAAAGTGGTATTACCAAACAGAAAAGAGGTCTCTGAAGACAAGTAGGAACGGCTGATTCTCAAGGTTGCGTGGGGAATACTTCATCTACTGGACAAGTCCTTCCTGAGTTCCTACCATGTGCAAAGCAAAAGTGCCTGGAGCCGGGCGAGGCACTCAGTTCTGAAAGAAAGGATTTGAGAGGAGGGAAAAGCCCAGTGTGCACCCATCCAGATGGGAGGCAGCGATGGGGAGGTAGCAATTTCCACTTCAATCTCTGGGTCTGTAAGCACACCTCATCCTCTTAAATTCCTTATCCTCTGAAGAGAAGCCACACATTTTCCAAGACAGAGTTAACTGACATTTTTTTCCTCTGCTCATAGTCTAGACATTTATAATTGTTTTTAATCTCTCTCCATAGTGAGTTTAAATATTCTTCCTATCTTCCTCTTGACACTGTGCTATAGCATAGCAATTTCCATATTTTCCAGAATATATAAGGATAACATTCATAATTATAAATACAGGTGAAATAAATGATTTCATCATTTTGCCAAAACCATCTAAGACTCATCTGAGTGCCATGTCTGGGGAAATGCACTAGCAGTCCTGATGTGAGTTGAGAAGATTCATGATTCAAAGGTTCATTACAAAAACAGCACCTGGTGCTTCTCCCAAGTCAACTAGGCAGAAAATAATTTTAAAAGAGGTGAATGCTCTATAGGAAGAACAAACAAAGCCAACCTATGTAGCTTTGAAAGGTTGGAAAATGATGTTTAACTTTGAAAATTTAGAAAATATCGGTAATCATAAGGCTAGAGAAAAAGAATTACACCTAAACATTGTATTTTTTTTTTTTTTTTTTGGTACTGGGGATTGAACTCAGGGGCACTCAACCACTGAGCCACATCCCCAGCCCTATTTTGTGTTTTATGTAGAGACAGGGTCTCACTGAGTTGCTTAGCACCTCGCCATTGCTGAGGCTGGCTTTGAACTCACGATCCTCCTGTCTCAGCCTCCCTAAGTGCTGGGGTTACAGGCTTGAGCCACCATGCCCTGCTTAAACATTGTATTCTAAAGTTGTTTCTTACAAGGGTACGAATTAAGAATTGTGAATTTCTATGCACATGTACTGGATGGAACAGTGGATGGTAGGAGCCAGGCATGTGTGAAGTTGCAGATCAAAAACAGGGAGGGTTAGAATGAGTCCATGTGCAATGGATTAGTCTGAAACACTAATTAAAACTCACAGCTTAATATGCAGATGGATAGATACAGAAGTATGTACGTATGCATGGGTTATACCTAGACACATATATTTTTTAGTTCTATATGCTGAGAAAGCTAGAAGTGACACCCTGTAGCAATGAGCACGCCCAATGTCAAGGTCATGGTTTCCAATGCTATTCCCTAATAAAAAGCCACCAGGGTTCCTTGAACAAATGGCTGATTACATTACATTGTAATGCAAGAAATATATATTTGGTCTTCATGTTTGTTCTTGGCACAGAGCTCTCAAAATCTTTTTTTAATTTCCTGAGTGATAGGGGTGAGAAGAGTATCTTGTTATAATCTTTGGTTTGTTTCCGATACCTGACACAAGAGCTTCTAAAACCCTTGGGATCTCCTGAGTGACAGGGTGAGAAAAACATCGTTTCTTATTCATTATAAGCCCCTTTCTGAGTTTATGCTAATGAGGTGACTCTTAATGGACCCCTAGATAGCTTCAGGATGGGGACTGGTTGTCAGAGGGACCAACATGGGATTAAAGGGTTGACATTTTCATCTCTTACCCCTTGACCTCTGGGGCAGGGGAAGGGGCTGGAGATTGAGTTAATTACCAATAGCCAAAGATTTGGTCAACCATGCTCACATAATAGAGCCTCCACAAAAATCCTAAAGCACAAGGTTCAGAGGGTTTCTGGGTTAGTGAACACAGACAGATGCAAGAGGGTAGCATCCTGGAAATAGCATGGTTGCCCCACATGCCACCCCTGCGCCTCGCCCTATGCATTGCATCTGGCTGGCCGTTTCTGAGTTGTACCTCTTGTAATAAACTGATAACAGTTAAGTAAACAGTTCTCCTTGAGTTCTGTGAGCCATTTTAGCACATTATCACTAAGGACAGGGTAGTGGAAACCCTTGATTTATAGCCAGAAGTAGGAGAAGCCTAAACTTGGGATCCGTGTCTGAAGCAGGGGCCGTCTTACGAGGGTGAGCCCTTAACATACATGGTCTGCCAGGCAGATAGCACCAGAATTGAATTGAATGGTCAAATGCTCAGCTGCTGTAAGAGAACTGGTTGAAGTGAGGAGAAAAAAAAAAAGAAAACTCCACATATTGGGGGCTTGGAGTATTATGGAAGTAAATATGAGATCTTTGTAGGTGGGGAGGGAAAATGCTTTGCGCCAGAAAGAAAGAAAGTGCTCAAAACACAGAAGAGTAAAAACATGCTAAAAGGATGCAGGAGCCAACCTGGAAAAGCTCGCAATGGCCAGTCACAATTGAAGGAACAAGATAAATAATGTGATACTTTATTATACCCAAGTATAAAATAAATATGCATGCATTCATACTGATATTAGGAAATGACCAACTAAATAAGGGAGAGTGAACCTTTCTTACCAAAGAATTCTGAATAATTTATAGACATAACTCCCTCTCTAGGAAATGGAGCTTATTCTCCCCACTCCACCTTTAGTATGGACCATGCTTAATGACTTACTTCCAATGAATAGAGTATGGAAAGTGGGGAGGGGGACTAGAAACCACCACCAGGTCAGGTGATAAAGATGAACATCATCAGCGATAAATCATGTTGATAGCATTCAGTGCTGAAATGGGACAAGAGGGGTACTTCACATATGGACTTGTGCCCCAACCCCATAAGTCCAGGTAACTATAAGAACATAAGACAATCCCAAACTGAGGGACATTCTACAAAGTATCTGACCAGTGCTCCTCGAAACTGCCGAAGTCATCAAAAACAAGTAAAGAGAATCACAGCCTTTAGGACAGGAGTCTCCTGTGTTTCTCCTTTGCTAGCAAAGCAATAAACTATCTTTTTCCTTTTAAAAAAAAAAAAAGGAAAAGCCAAGAAAATGTCATAATCCAAAGGAGTGTAAGGAGACTGACAATTAAATGGAATGCAGGTCCTGGATGGATCCTGAACTAGAAAAGGACATTAATGGAAAAACTAGTGAAATTCCAATGACATGAAATTTAATTAATAGAAATGTACTAAAACTGATTTTTTTAAAATACTTTTTAGTTGTAGGTGGACACAATAGCTTTATTTTTATTTTTATGTGGTGCTGAGGATCGAACCCAGTGCCTCCCGCGTGCTAGGCGAGCACGCTACCACTGCACCATAACCCCAGCCCTAAAACTGATTTCTTAGTTGTGACAAATGGACATGGTAATGTCGGACATTCACAATTAGGGCAACTGGGTGAGGAGTATATGGAAAATCTCCATAATGTCTTTGTAACTTTTCCATCATTCTAAATTTAAAGTTCATTAAAAAAGAAAAGAGGAAAATAGGCTTCCCTAGGAGACTTTGTTTCCCAACCTATCCAAGTAGTCTAGGAAACTTAAAATTGGAGAAAGAGTCTAGCTCTGGAGAGAGATCCAACCAGCTTTCCTGTGTCTTGCCTAACCTACAGATTGCTGAAGTAGCAAGACACAGTGGAAAAACATAGGGCTCTTTATGCAAGGGACCATGGTCTCTCCTCTTCCTTCAAGGATGTGTGCTGAAAAGGGTCTAGAAAAAATTACCTGACATCATGGCGACACATAACATGCATCTGACCCCTGACATTCTAGCAGTTCAGCCCTTAAGGGCCTGAAGACATGGGCTCAGAACAGAACACTAGGCTAGTGAGTGCTCTTGCCTTGTGTATTCACATACCACTAACTACTTCTTCCCTTCCCACCAAACAATGCTCTGAGAATAATCAGTAACTTCTAGGTTTGAGCCAAGCCCTCCATTCCCCAGATATATCTTAATCACTGTATTTTTCCAATTGTTCACATGCCAGCAGCTTTACCCTAGCTCTGTTACCTTATTCATCTCTGTATCTACAACAGCCAGGGCAAAAAGTTCTCAATAAATGTTTGTTTAGTTGAGTAAGTGAAAGAATGAATCAGTGAATGTTCAAGCCTGCAGAGAGGACCAAGAAATGTGACTGTCTGAACTGAACACGCAGATCTTTAAAAAATCAGTCTCCTCTTTCTTTTCCCTTCTTGGATCACCCTGACCCAATGTGGGAGTTCCCAAAAGGAAACAAAGCTAATTCTAAGCAGTATTTCATTTTGAAACCACAGTTAAAATGTACTATCATTTGCCACCAGCCATCAGCTGGGATCTATATGAAGTTCCTAGGAAGTTCTAGATGCAACATAATACACACTTATGATGATGATGATGATGATGATGTTGTTGTTGTCGTCTAGGATATTTGCATCTTTGAATCATTTCCAAAGCTCTTTTCCTACATGATCATATCTGACCTTCAGTCTTGTTACATCATCCAAGTACAAATGCTTACCATTTTACTGAGAAGGAAACCAAGGGTCAGAGATAGCTCTCCAAGATGAAGCAGATATAAGGCTCAGAGCTAACCTTTTGACTCCAAATCAAAGGGTTCCTTTCATGGAATCTCACTACTTATAACCAAATTGAAGCAATAATATCAGTGCAGAGAAAAGAACAAAAGGACTCCAAGTGTAAGCTAGCACAGTCAGGGAGGTCTCTAGAGGAGAAGACCTTGAGCTGGACAAAGAGACTGTTCCAGGCAGAGGAAACAGCAGGAGCAAAGTGAGGAAGAGGAAGCTGGCTGGGCATGGTAAAGGGACCTGGTGATTGGGGCAGTGGTGTAATGACAGGCAAGCCTGTACGGACAGCCACTCTTCCACTGATGAACTTGGATGTATCAACCATCACACCAGCAAAGCTGAACTCTAAGGCTAAAGTGCCCTTGAACAATGGTACTAGCAGTTATTTTGCCCTCTGCTGTATTGTCAGGGCACATTTTCTATGCTCAGACAATTCTAAGGACTTTCTCAAATTATTAAGAAGGGATGTTGAACATTTTTTCACATATTTGTTGATCAATTGTATTTCTTCTTCTGTGAAGTATTTGTTTAGTTCCTTAGCCCATTTATTGATTAGGTTAGTCTTTTGGGGTTTTTTTTTTTTTTTTGGTGTTAAAGTTTTTTGAGTTCTTTATATATCCCGGAGATTAATGTTCTATCTAAGGTGCATGTAATGTTCAACATCTCTAGCAATTATAGAAATGCAAATCAAAACTACTCAGATTTCATCTCATGCCAGTCAAAATAGCAATTATCAAGAATACAAGTAACAATAAATGTTGGTGAGGATTTGGGGGGAAAGGTACAATCATACATTGCTGGTGGGATTGCAAATTGGAACAATCATTTATGGAAAGTGGTATGGAGATTTCTCAGAAAACTTGGAATAGAATCACCATTTGACCAGCTATCCCACTACTTGGTTTATACCCAAAGGATTTAAAATTAGCATACTACAGTGACACAGCCACATCAATGTTTATAGCAGCTGAACTCACAATAGCTAAACTATGGAACCCACTTAGGTGTCCTTCAACAGATGAATGGATAAATAAAATGTGGTATGTATATACAATGCAATATTACTCAACCTTAAAGAAGAATGAAATTACGGCATTTGCCAGTAAATGGGTGAAGCAAAATAAGCCAATGCCAAAAAACCAAAGGCCAAATGTTTTCTCTGATATGCGAATGCTAATTCACAATAAATTTCACAATAAGAGGGCATAGGGAAGAATAGAGTTACTTTGGATTAGGTGGAGGGGAGGGGGTGTGGAGGTAGGAAGGATAGGAGAATGAATCACACATTACTACCCTATCTACATAAGTGACTACATGACCAGTGTGATTGTACATCATGTACAACCAGAAGAATGAGAAGTTATACTCCATTTATGTATGATGTGTCAAAATGCATTCTACTGTCATGTATAACTAATTGGAACAAATAAAAAAGAAGGGAAACATCCTTACAATGGAAACAATAATAGAGATTAAAAAGGGAAATTAAAAGGATAATATTATGTATTCTAATGTCAGACACACTGGACAATAGAAATGATTCTCAAAATCAAAGAAAATTCTGCCATTTACTTTGTAAAATATACAGCAATCCACAAGATATGAAGAAAAGGGATGAATGAAATGGAAATATTTTGAGTTTGCATCTTGAAAATCAGCATGAACTCCAAATAAGCATTAGACTATTAGAGATTAGAACCGGGCTAGGAATTTATTCAATCATTCCATAAATATTTATTGATCATCTACTATATGACAACAATAGATCTATATACTGGGCACAAAGCAGTGAACAAAATGAGGTCCCTACCTTCATGGCAATTTATTTTAGTACAGAGAAGTGGAGGATGAATAACATCTTTATTACTAGAATGTATCATGGACAAAACCAATCAGGGCGACTGTGAGAGAGAGAACAGGCAGGGACAGTACCAAGGAACACTGGTGTTTGTTTTCAGAAGTCAGGAAGACCTCTCAAATAACATAGCTTTGATCAGAGACCTAAAAAGATGCAGAAGAGTCCTTTAAGATCTATGGGTTTAAATGCAACGAAAATGTTATCAATGAAAGTTCTTATAAACTTCAAATTTTAACTATTTGATTTTTGTTTTAAATTTTACAACTTTTTGTTTATGTAATTTGACAGGAGTGAGGGGTGCAGGCAATGAACTTAAGCTCTGAAACACACAGAGTTCAGTAATTTCCAGTAGGTAGGTCCTGCCTATGAATGCTGTCACACCAAAGAGACCTATGAACTGGTCATGTGGACACCAGACTTGCGGGAGTCTTTTCAGTTACTTTAGGGAATTCCCAAAGAACAAGACTACATGCTTGCTTTGCTTCTGCCTCATCTAGCTACCCAAGGAGCAGAAATGGGTCTATTTTGGCTAACTGTGTGTGATAAATGCTACAGTTTGGATCTAGGATGTCCCCCAAGGCCACATTGCCCACATGCCCATGTGTTAAAGGCTTGGTTGACAGCCTATGGTGCTGAGAGATGGTGGGACCTTTAGGAGGTGGGATCTAGTGGGAGGTTTTAAGTCACTGGGGAGGTGTCCTCAAAAGAAATTGTGGGATTTTTGTCTTTCCTCTCTCTGTCAGCTTGTTCTACTACACTCTTTTTACCATGACGTGCTATTGGTTCCACAGGCCTTCTAAAAGGAATGAGGCCAACTGATCATGGACTGGAAACCTTCAAAACTGTGAGCTAACAAACTTTTCTCTTTGTAAGTTGACTATCTCAGGTATTTTTTTTTACAGTGATAGAAAGCTAACACAATAAAATAGTCACCTCTAATAGGTAATGAATATGTCTGATTTTAAAGTTTAACTTAGATTTTTTTTATAGGTAGAAATCATCTGGAAAATGTAAAATGAGCTCCTTTTGCTGCTTAGTTCTTCAAAACCCACCTTGTTGTGAGAGTAATGGGAATTCATTTCCTTCTCATTTAACTCTACAGAAAACAGACTTCTACTTTGCTTTAATAATACTGGTGACAAGTCTGAATTCTAGGATTTTCAGGACCTTCTGATAAGCACCCATGTGCCCTCAACTTAGCTTACAGGGAAAATGTCTTCCAATATTGAGAGTGTGTTTGTCAGGCAACATGCTGGCACCAGCCTGCCACAGTAACTCTCATAATTTATACCCAGCAGCATCCTGTGATGAGGAAGAAGCAAAGCAAGCAAAGGTCAGAGGAAACACAAACTAGCCCAGCCCCAGCTCTGATGGCCTGACTCACACTCTCTGTGCACAAGGGAAGCTGAGCTGGCCTCTGGTGACCCTCCCACAAGCCAAACTATAAACTCTGAGCCAGACTGTCCTCAGAAGGTAATGGGGTCTCACCTCATAATTACTTAACATCCCAAAAGACTCTATAATCTCTACTGTGTCAAAGTGCAAGCTCTGGGCTAATCATGTGGATTTCTATCTCAGCTTCACTCCTTATTGTGTGGCCTTCAGCAAACTGTCTCAGTTTCTCTACTTTGTAGCAATGTTATTAGGACAAAATGAAATAAAATATGAAAAACTACTATGTGCCTAGAACATATTAATTTCAGACTCAATGTTTAATAGTAGTTTTATTTCTTTCCCTCATCATCTCATGTCTGGACTATTGCAGTAGTCCCTTAACTAGGTTCCTGCCTCTCTAAATCTATTCCACACACTGTGGCCAAAGTGACCTTTCAGCCCACAAATCTGGTTCTAAAATCCTTCAGGAGTTCCTTGCTACACTCGGGACATTTCCAGATTCACATGTCTGACACATAAAACCACTTGTCATATGGCACCTCCATGCCAGCCCCAGGCTGTTTGCTCAATCCAGAATGTCCTTTCTCATACTGAGCCCTGAAAAACTCCTGCTCATCCCTGAAGATTCAACAAAAGCATCACTTCCTCCTACCTCACCCTGCCACTCCAAGCAGAGTCAAGTATCCTTCTGTTCATTTCCTACAGTACACTCAGGTGTGGCTCTCTGATGGCACTTGGTGCATTGTGCTGTCATTGTCTGCCCAGTTGCTTCCCTCTAGACTGATTAGTTTAGCCACAGGTGTGAGGCCAGGTTCATGGACTGTAGAAAACGACAACCTGGACTCAGTAGGGATGACTTTTCTCAGGTTTTCCAACACTTCAGCAAACTGTTAATACAAAACATACACAGGGTGCAATGCTATGTGGCATGAAGGACTTTAGACTTCATTCTGAGGACAGAATGGTTGTAAGATAGGAGTGAAATGGTTGGATTTTCTCAGACTAGTTGGATGATCAAGAACTAATTGTAGGCGTCAGAGCCCCTGCCAAACAGCAGGAGCACAGGCCAAGGCCCAGGACCACCTTCAGGGACCTCCACAGGAGCCTGGCCAAGGTCAGGTCCGAGACTGTTGCCCACCAATCCACCAACTCATGGGGGAACCCAGACTCAGGCAAAGGACTGCCTCTGGGGACCACTGCAGGAAAACAGGCCTAAGTAAGGCCTGGGACCATCCCCAGTTCAGTGCCAGAGCCCCTGCAAATCCACAGGAGCCCAGGCCCAGGGCCAGACCCACCACCTGGAACCCCTGATGGAGTCCACGCCAAGATCAGGCTTAGGACTGCCCTCACACATCTATATGAGAGCCCAGGCCCAGGACTGCCCCTGTAGAGTGAAGATCCGTGCTGTTGCTCTCTTCCTGTATCCATCTTGGACACTGCAGCCATCCCCATAGCTCTTCCCATGTGGTAGCCTCTACCCTGGGACAATAGACAGGGTCTGGAGGCATCGGCCCACCAAAGCACTGCAATCAGCGCTTTGCCATTGTAAGTCAGCCCAAAGCCATTGTAAGTCCCACCCTTTTAGCCCCATCTCTGAAAGTGTTTGTATCCATCTTGGGCCACTCCCACTGCCATCTTGAGTTACCTCTACTACTGCTGCCACTATCTTTAGTAGCAGTAGTGTCCATCTGGGGACACCTGCTGGAAACTGGAAATGAACTCCAAGATTAGATACAGGTAATCTGTAGTGTCACTACAAGTTTATAGGATAGAGACTGCAATACCTCACATCGGCATTGCAAGAAGGGAAGATACATAATCAACATGAAAAAACAAGAGAAGAAAGTGCCCCAAATAAACCTTGATATCACAGTAATAGAGTCCATTGACAGCACAATTGATGAAATGTCAGAGAAAGAATTCAGAATATATGTAATTAAAATGATCTACGAATTAAAGAATGACTTAAGCAAGCAAATGCAGGCAAAAATTGATCGCTCCAACAAAGAAATAAGAGAGCAAATAAAGGTAACCATTGATCACTCCCACAAAGAGATAAGAGAACAAATAAAGGCAACCATCAATCACACCAAAAAAGAGATAAGGAAGCAAATACAGGTAGCAAAATATTACTTCAAGAAAGAGCTAGAGATTGTGGGAAAAAAATCAATCAGAAATTCTTGAAATGAAGGAAACAATAAACCAAATTTAAAAACTCAATAGAAAGCATCACCAGCAGACTAGATAACTTGGAAGACAAAATCTCAGATAATGAAGACAAAATATACAATCTTGAAAATAAAGTTGACCACACAGTGAAGATAATAAGAAACCATGACCAGAACATACAAGAATTATGGGACAGCATCAAAAGACCAAATCTAAGATTTATCAGGATATAAGAAGGCAAAGAGTTTCAAACCAAAGGAATGCACAATCTCTTCAATGAAATAATATCAGAAAATTTCCCAAACATGAAAAATGAATTGAAAAATCAATTCAAGAGGCCTACAGGACAAAAAATATACAAAATTACAACAGATCTACACCAAGGCACATAATAATGAAAAGGCCCAGCATACAGAATAAGGATTTAATTTTAAAGGCCACAAGAGAGAAGAATCAGATTACATATAATTCAGATCTCGGCAGATTTTTCAACCCAGACACTAAAAGCCAAGAGATCATGGAACAACATATATCAAGCTCTGAAAGAAAATGGATGCCAACCAAGAGTCTTATATCCATCAAAACTGAGGTTCAGATTTGATGATGAAATAAAAACCTTCCATGATAAACAAAAGTTAAAAGAATTTACAGCAAGAAAGCCTGCACTACACAGCATTCTTGGCAAAATATTCCATGAGGAGGAAATGATAACCAACAATGAAAATTTACAAAGAGAGGAACTACACTAAAGGAAAGACCATTCAAAAGAGAAAACAACTCAAGGTAAAAACCAAAAACAAACTAAAATGACTGGGATTACAAATCATATTTCAATAATAACCAAATGTAAGTGGCCTAAATTCATCAATTAAAAGACATAGACTGACAGACTGGATTTTTAAAAAGACCCAACAATATGCTGCCTTCAAGAGACTCATCTCACAAGAAAAGACATCCACAGACTGAAAGTGAAAGAGTGGGAAAAAATGTATCACTCACATGGACCACATAAACAAGCAGGGGTTTCCATCCTTATATCAAATAAAGTGGACTTCAAACCAAAGTTATCAAAAAGGGATAAAGAAGGACATTTCATACTTATCTATGCCCCAAACAATGGGGCATCTATTTATATCAAGCAAACCCTTCTCAACTGCAGAAATCAAATATAGACCATAACACAATAATACTTGGTGACTTTAACACAGCTCTCTCAGCACTGGATAGACCTTCCATACAAAAACTAAACAAAGAAACCATAGAACTCAATAAAACGATCAATAATTTAGACTTAACAGACATATATAGAGTATTCCATCCATCAACAAGCGAATACATTTTTTTTCTCAGCAGCGCATGGATCCTTCTCCAAAATAGATCATATGTATGTCACAAAGCAAGTCTTACAAATACAAAAAAACTACAAGGCTGGGGTTGTAGCTCAGTGGTACAGCACTTGCCTAGCATGCATAAGGTACTGGGTTTGATCCTCAGCACCACATATAAGTAATAAACAAATAAAATAAAGATCCATCAACAACTTAAAAAATATTTTAAAAAAATAGAGATACTACCCTGCATTCTATCTGACCATAATGGAATAAAATTAGAAATCAACAACAGATTAAAAAATAGAAACTACTCTAACACCTAGAGACTAAATAATATGCTACTGAAGGATGCATGGATAACAGAAGACATCAGGGAAGAAAAAAAATTCTTAGAGGAAATAAAATTTCTGATGCAACATATCAAAATCTCTGGGACACCAGGAAGGCAGTCCTAAGAGGAAAGTTCATTGCATTAAGCTCATTTATTAAAAGAAGAAAATGTCAACAAATAAATGAATTGATACTACATCTCAAAGCCTTAGGAAAAAACCAACACCAAAAAGAAGTAGAAGACAGGAAATAATTAAAATCAGGGCTGAGGGGCTGGGATTGTGGCTCAGTGGTAGAGCCCTTGCCTCACATGCGTGGGGCACTGGGTTCGATCCTCAGCACCACATAAAAAATAAATAAATGAATGAATAAAATAAAGATATCAGTTGTCCATCTACAACTGAAAAAATATTTAAAAAAAAAATCAGGGCTGAAATCAATGAAATTGAAACAAAAGAAACAATTAAAAAAATTGACAAAACAAAAAGCTGGTTCTTTGAAAAAATAAATAAAATTGACAAACCCTTAGCCACCCTAATGAAAAGGAGAGAGAAAACCCAAATTACTAAAATTTATGATGAGATAGGAAATGTCACGACAGACACTAGTGAAATACAGAAGATAATTAGAAACTATTTTGAAAATCTATACTCCAGTAAAATAGAAAACCCTGAAAACATTGGCAAATTTCTAGAAACATATGACCTACCCAGATTGAACCAGGAGGACATACACAATTTAAACAGATCAGATTCAAGCAAGGAAATAGAAGACTCCATCAAAAGCCTACCAACTAAGAAAACTCAGGACCAGACAGATTCTCAAGACCTACAAAGAAGAGTTAATACTAATACTCCTCAAACTATTTCATGAAATAGAAAAGGAGAGAACCTTTCCAAACTCATTCTATGAGGTGAGTATCATCCTGACACCAAAACCAGAGACACATCAAAGAAAGAAATTTCAGAGCAATATCCCTAATGAATATAGATGCAAAAATTCTCAATAAAATTTTGGCAAATTGCATACAAAAACATTTTTAAAATAGTGCACCATGATCAAGTGGGTTTCATCCCAGATATGCAAGGTTGGTTCAACATACAGAAATCAATTAACGTAATCCATCACATCAATAGACTTAAAGACAAGAATCATATGATTTTATCAATTGATGCAGAGAAAGCATTTGACAAAATACAGCACCCTAGAAAAACTAGGGATGGTAGAAACATACCTCAACTTTTTAAAAGCTATCTATGCTAAACCCAAGGCCAACATCATCCTAAATGGAGAAAAATTGGGAGCATTCCCTCTAAAATGGCAACAAGACAGGGATGCTCTCTTTCACCACTGCTATTCAACATAGTCCTTGAAATACTAGCCAGAGCAATTAGACGAAAAAACTTAAAGGGATATGAACAGGAAAAGAAGAACTCAAACTATCATTATTTGCCAATGACATGATTCTATACTTAGAGGGTCCAAAAAATTCCACCAGAAAACTTCTATAATTAATAAGTGAATTCAGAAAAGTAGCAGGATATAAAATCAACACCTATAAATCAATTGCATTTCTATATATCAGTGATGAATCCTCTGAAAGAGAAATTAGGAAAATAGCTTTTGACACAACAAAAAGCTGGTTCTTTGAAAAAATAAATAAAATTGACAAACCCCATAGCCACCCTAATGAAAACAAGGGAAGAGAAAACACCAAAAAATAAAATACCTGGGAATCAATTTAATGAAAGAGGTGAAAGACCTCTACAATGAAAACTGCAGGACACTAAAGAAAGAAATTTAACAAGACATTAGAAGATGGAAAAATCTCCCATGCTCTTAGATAGGCAGAATCAATATTGTCAAAAGGGCCATACTACCCAAAGCACTATATAGATTCAATATTATTCCAATTAAAATCTCAACATCATTCCTTATAGAAATAGAAAAGGCAATCATGAAATTCATTTGGAATAAGAGACCCAGAATAGCCAAAGCAATCCTTACCAAGAAGAGTGAAGCAGGAGGCATCACAATAACAGACCTTAAACTATACTACAAAGCTATAGTGACAAAAACAGCATAGTACTGGCACCAAAATAGACATGTAGACCAATGATATAGAATATAAGACACAAAGATAAACCCACATAAATACACTTATCTTATACTAGACAAAGGTGCCAAACACATACATTGGAGAAAAGATAGCTTCTTCAACAAATGTTGCTGGGAAAAATGGAAATCCAGTTGCAGCAAAATGAAAATAAACCCCTATCTCTCACCATGCACAAAATTCAACTCAAAGTGGATCAAGGACCTAGGAATTAGACCAGAGACCCTGCGACTAGTAGAAGAAAAAGTAGGCCCAAATATTCATCATGTTGGATTAAGCCCCGACTTCCTTAACAAGACTCCTAAAGCAGAAGAAGTAAAATCAAGAATCAATAAGTGGGATGGATTCAAACTAAAAAGCTTCTTCTCAGCAAAAGAAACAATCAATGAAGTGAACAGAGAGCCTACATCCTGGGAACAAATTTTTGCCACACACACATCTGATAGAGCATTAATCTCCAGGATACATGAAGAACTCAAAAACCTTAACACCAAAAAAACAAACAATCCAATCAATAAATGGGCTAAGGAGCTGAACAGACACTTCTCAGAAGAAATACAATTGATCAACAGACATGAAAAAATGTTCAATATCTCTAGCAATTAGAGAAATGCAAATCAAAACTACTATCAGGGCTAGGGCTAGGGCTGTAGCTCAGTGGTAGAGCACTTGGCTCATACCTGTTAGACACTGGGTTTGATCTTCAGCACCACATATAAATAAATAAAGCTATTGTGTCAATCTACAACTAAAAATTAAAAAATTAAAAAATTAAAAAACACTAATATTTAATCTCATGCCAGTCAGAATAGCAATTATCAAGAATACAAACATCAATAAGTGTTGGTGAGAATGTGGGGGAAATGGTACACTCATACATTGCTGGTGGGACTGCAAATTGGGGCAACCAATCTGGAAAGCAGTATGGAGATTCCTTAGAAAACCTGGAATGTAACCACCATTTGACCCAGCTATCTCACTCCTTGGTCTATACCCAAAAGACTTAAAAACAGCACACTACAGTGACGCAGCCACTTCAATGTTTATAGCAGCTCAATTCACAATAGCTAAGCTGTGGAACCAAACTAGATGCCCTTTGATAGATGAATGGATAAAGAAACTATGGTATATATATACACAATGGAATATTACTCAGAAATAAAAGAGAATAAAATTATGGCATTTGCAGGTAAATGGATGGAGTTGGAGAATATCATCCTAAGTGAAGTAAGCCAATCCCAAAAAACCAAAAGCCAAATGTTCTCTCTGATAAGTGGATGCTGATCCATAATGGGGGAGAGGACACAGGAAGAATGTAGAAAGTTTGGTCAAAGGGGAGGGAGTGGGGAAGGAGCATGGGGATAATAAAGGTAGTGGAATGAGATGAACATCATTGCCCTAGGCTCATGTATGACTGCATATATGATGTGATTCTACATCACGTACAACCAGAGAAATGAAAAGTTGTGCTCCATCTGTGTACAATGAATCAAAATGCATTCTGCTATCATGTATACCTAAGTAGAATAAATACATTTTTAAAAAGAACTAATTAGCTGGGTGCAGTGGCTCACACCTGTAATCCTAGCACTTTGGGAAGCTGAGACAGGAGAATCGCAAGTTCAAAGCCAGCCTCAGCAACAGCAAGGTGCTAAGCAACTCAGTGAGACCCTGTCTCTACATAAAACACAAAATAGGGCTGGGGATGTGGCTCAGTGGTCGAGTACCCCTGAGTTCAATTCTCAGTACCAAAAAAGAGGAGGAAGAAGAAGAAGAGGAAGAGGAGGAGGAGGAGGAGGGAGAACTACTAATTGTAAGGAGCAAGAGTAAAGACAGGAGATGAGTTAGAGGAATAAGAGGCTGCTCAGGCTAGAGAATATAATCTAAACTAGGGCTGTCTCTCTCCATCAAGTTAGAGAGAAATGGAAAGATTTGAGAGACCTTAACAAGACAGAACTGGCAGGGCATGCTGACTGATTAGAAAGTAAGAGCAGAAGAGTTGGGTGGAGATAATATAAATACAGGTAAGCCAGAAAGAGTGGAAGTCTGTGCCAAGAAGATAAATTTTAACATGTACACACACACACACCCTACATTCAAGAGTATGTAATGATGCGAGTAGACAGTAAAATGCACTCTGATTCCTACAGAGATTAACAAAGTTCAGGAGTATCAGCAGACTGCAGGGAGGAAGGGGTTTGCTAAATCAAGAAAGCCCAGAGTGAATGCTTGCTACATTGCCCACAATTTTAGAATAAGCCAAAGGGCCGTATAAGATCCTAATGTCTGGATGTTGAGTTCATAATATCTTACAGCCCCACAGTTACACAAGTCATTTACTCACACAAATGTGAGGAGTATCAGGTTGAGCACTTCTTAGCTGAATGCCTGGGACCCAAAGTATTTCAGATTTCAGATGTTTTGGATTTTGGAATATTTGTATCCGTACACATACTGAGATGTATTGAGAATAGGACCAAAGTCTAAACACAGAATTCATGTATGTTTCATATACACATTGCACACATATCATGGAGATATTTTTATACAATATTTTATACAATATTTTTACTGCACCCGCATTTTGACTGCAACCCATCATATAAAGTCAGGTATGGAATCTTCTGTTTGTCGGTGCTCAAAATGTTTTAGATTTTGGAGCATTGAGATTTCAAATTTTCAGATAGGAACGCTCACCCTATAGGAGTCCTGACCTAGGCTTGCCACACTGGACATATTTTGCTGATAGAGACTATCCATGTCTATATGTATAGTATAGCCTATTATTCCTAGGCTATAAACCTGTATAGTACTTCACTGGTTTCTGACAGTAATTATATAACAATAATATTTGTATATCTAACCATGTTTAAACATAGAAAAGGTAAAGTTAAAATGTGGTAAATTTTTTTTTTAATGGTACACCTGTATAGGCACTTACCATGAATGGAAGCTTTAAGACTAGACGTGGCTTTGGGGGAGTCAGTGAGCGAGTGGTGAGTGAATGTGTAGGCCAAGGACAGCACCATGCACTACTGCACACTGCAAACACTACTCTTAGGCTGCTCCAAATTTTTTAAAGTATTCTTTCTTCAATAATAAACTGACCATTGTCTACCATAACTTTGCTTTATAAGCTAATTTTTTAACTTTGTAACTTCTTTAAAATAATATTTAGTTTAAAACACAAACACATTATACAGCTATATCAAAATATTTTTATGTCATTGAATAAGGATATAAAAATATTTTTGGTTATTTATTTATTTTAAAGTAGAATGCATTTGGACATATTGTACACAAATGGGGCACAATTTCTTATTCCTCTGGCTGTATATGTTGCAGAGTCACTCTAATAGTGTAATCATACACATATATAGGGTAATAATGTCTGTGTCATTCTATTGTCCTTCCCATCCCCCTACAGCCCCACCCCTGCTCTCCCTCCCATCTACACCAACCAAAGTTCCTTCATTCTTCCCCATCCCCCTACATCCACTTCAATGACCCTTTTTGGTAGCTCCTCTTTTTTTTTTTCCTTTTTAAACTATTTTGTTAAAAATATAAGGCATAAGCACAGACACTAACCTGGGCCTACACTGGGTCAGAATCATCAATATCATCATGTTCCATTTTCACCTCTTGTCCCACTGGAAGATTTAGGCAATGATATCCATGGATGGAGCTGTCATCTACTACCACAATGCCTTCTTCTGAAACACCTCCTGAAGGACCTGGGGCAGTATTACAATTATTTTTTTAATAAGTAGAAGGAGTATACTCTAAAATAACAATAAAAGTATGGTAAATATATAAACTAGTAATAGTTGTTTGTTATCATTATCAAGTATTATGCACCATACATAATTGTATGTGCTATACTTTATACAACAGGCGGCACAACAGCTGTGTTTACACTAGCACCACTCCAAACATTTAAGTAATGCGTAGTGCTATGATGTTATTGTGGCTATGAAATTACCAGATGATAGGAATTTTTCACCTCCATTATAATCTTATGGGACCATAACCAAATATACAGTACATTGTTGATACCTGACTATGTATCATGCTGGTGGCATTTACTGAATATTTAGGCAACTATGTTTAGCTTTACTCAAAGGGAACTAAAATATTTTACTATATTCATTCATTCAATTATTTAATAAGTATTTTTGCATATTATGCATACGACATATTAAGATGACATATCAAAAAGCCATATAATCTAATGACAAAATGCCATGAAAAAAAAAAACAGCATAAAGGAATTGAGATTGACAGATAGTGACAATTTTATATATCACAAAAGGCTTCTCTAAGGAGGTAAGTTTTTTAATTAGACAATTATAATTCTTTTTGGGTTCATTTTGACAAAACAAATGCAAGGAATTTGATTTCAATCTCCATTGCCACACCTTTTCCTCCCCTCATCCCTCCTCCTATTTTTCCTCCTCTATTCTACTGCTCTTTCCTTCACTGCTTTATTTATTTTTGATTGGTACTTCCTACTTTATATATGTATATAACATGCTAGACTCATTTCATATTTCCTCCCCTTTCCCTTCTTTCCACCCTCCTCCCTCCATCTCATTCTCCTTCTGCTCCACTAATCTTGCCTACATTTTTGATATCTGAACCCCCTCCCCAACCACCTTCTTTCCCTTATTTTGCTCTAGCTTCTACATGAGAGAAAACATTTGACCCTTTATTTTCTGAGTTTGGCTTATTTCACTTAGCATGATTTTCTCCATTTCTATCCATTTACTGGCAAATGCCATTATTTCATTCTTATTTATGATTAAGCAAAACTTAATTGTGTACATATACCACATTTTCTTGATCCATTCATCTACTGATGAGCATCTGGGTTGATTCCATGATTTAGCTATTGTGAATTGTGCTGCTATAACAATTAAAGTGGCTGTATCACTATAGTAGACTGATTTTAGATCTTTCAGATAAATATTGAAGAGTATGATAGCTGGTTCATATGGTAGTTCCATTGCTAGATTTTGAGAAATCTATACACTGCTTTCCAGAGTGGCTGTATTAGTTTACAGTCCCACCAACAATGCATGAGTTTACTTTTTTCCCACATCCTCACCAGCATTTATTATTATTCATGTTCTTTATAATTGCCGATTCTGACTAGAGTGAGATGAAATCTTAGCATAGTTTGATTTGCATTTCCCTGATTGCTAGAGATGTTGGACATTGTTTCATATATTTGTTGGCCATTTGTGTTTCTTCTTTTGAGAAATTTCTATTTAGCTCTTTTGCCCATTTATTGACTGGATTTTTTTTTTAACATTGAGTTTGAGTTCCTTATATATTCCAGATATTAATTCCCTGTCAGAAGTGTAGCTGGCAAAGACTTTCCCCCATTCTGTAGCCTCTCTCTTCACCTTCTTAATTATTTCCTTTGTCATGCAGAAGATTAATTTGATGGCATCCCAATCCCATTCATTATTTCTTGGTTTTATTTCTTGAGCTTTAGGGTCTGTCTTGTTATAGAAGTTGGTGCCTGCACCTATATGATTAAGTGTTGACCCTATGTTTTCTTGTAGCAGATGCAAGGTTTCTGGTCTGGTTCCTAAGTCTTTAATTAAGAAGGTAAGTTTTCAACAGATACAAAATCAATAGAAGTGCTATGCAGACATCTGTTTAGAGTTCTAGTCTAAGACAGCAAATTCAAAGACTCTAAAACAGCAATATGTCACATTTTTATACTTCTTTTAATGTCTAGTATTTTTGTTTAGAAGCTAGACATTACCAATCTCACATTAAATAATGAATTTCATTCTATAAAAAGAGTTACATTTTAGCTGGGCATGGTGGCACAAGCTTGTAATCCCAGCACTTTGGGAGGCTGAGACAGGAGAATCATAAGTTCAAAGCCAGCCTCAGCAAGGACGAGGCGCTAAGCAACTCAGTGAGACTCTGTCTCTACATAAAACACAAAATAGGGCTGGGGATGTGGCTCAGGGGTCAAGTACCCTTGAGTTCAATCCCTGGTACCCCCCAAAAAATTACATTTTTTCTTGTTAGGAAGGAAAGCTACTTGAAATCCAAGTTACTTGCTTCTTTTGGATCTAATTTTTAAGTTTTAGTAGTGATATTTTCACTAGCCTTTACTCTAGGGCTAGTATGGCCCTAGTACTAAGGCATTACCCTTTTGAAGTCTTTACTGAATTCCCCAGGAATTCAATAGTACTTGTCCATTGGCTGATGAGAACACAAACATGTTCCAGCTTCCTGTGTAAGCTCTGAGAATTTTTCCATTTCTCAGACTTTCCAGCCATTCTTCACCTGGCCTCTTGAAATTTTACTCTATGCATGTTTACTCTATGTTCAGTATTTAGCAACAGACTCCAGGGGACCACTGTGTGATTTCTTTCTCTGTGTAGCTTGCTTCTCCTTCTCATTACTCTATCTTGCAAATTTCAAATACCCTGGCCTCCCCAAACTTCAATCTCTCCTTAGCTACTAAGACTATTTGGATTCTCCCTCCCCGCATTACAGTCCAGAAAGGACTTTCAGGCAGCAATCTGAGGCAGCATTAGGGCTTACCATGTGAGCTTCTAGTTCTCTGATTTACAGTTTTTAAAGTCCAGTATAGCTCTTACATGGAGACTAGAATGAAGAATGGCAAGAGTGGAAATAAAAGGCCAAATAGAAGACCACTAACCAGTCCACTTAAGAGTCAGGTGAAGCAATGGAAGAAGTGAGTAGAAGTCAGATTCTGGATGTAAGTTGAAGATAGATTCATAGGATTTGCAAATGAAATAGATGAGAGAAATAAAGGAAAGAAAAGAGTGAAGATTCCAACTGGTAAGCAATGGGCTTGAATTTTCCTGACTTTGCCTGTAACAGAAAGAGAAGTGACAAACTCATTCCCATGTATGTCTTCTTTCATCGTGTGAATACTGCTTTTGGAAAAATCACACAACCTGTTGAAGTGATCCTCATACCCTCACCCTTACTCTCCCACAATAAGAAAAGCCAGACTGATTTACCCTCTCATTGTACCCCCAAGAGCATGATATAAACACTGACATTGTCTTTAAATCTTTACTGCATTAAAAAACAAAAAAAGTGAAGATAGTTCTAAGGCATCTTTGCATAAGCAGCTACATAAATCATGGCACCATCTATAGGGATGGTGAACACCGGAGGAAAAGCAGGCTTAGGCATTCAGAGAATCTTGAAAAGTCAAATTTTGATGCATTAAGTGTGAGCTCCCTATTGTATCCATGGAAAGATGATACACAGGCAGTTGGTTACGCGTGTCTGACAAGTAGAATAAAGGTCAAGATTAAACATACAAATCTGGACCATAGAATGAATTTAAAGTCATGACTAGATGAACTCACCTGGAGAGTGTTGCTAAAGGAAGAAAATGTTCAAGGTCTAGGGTTTAAGCAACTTCAGCATTTAGAAGGTAAGAAGCCAAGAACGTCAACTTTTATATCCTCTGCAGAGTCATATGTGATCTCTCAGCAGCAGCTAGAATGTGAAATTTCCAGGAAAAATACAAAGTACATGTCACAATGCAGTCATGAAGAGTCTTATTTTATGCCTACCAACCCAAGAAAGTCCAACCACCCTCCTTTGGCCCATGCCACTAGAAGATAAGATTGTATCTGAGACCTGTCTGTCTTGAAATCAGCCATGTACAGCCAAGGTGAATTTATAACTAAATTACAGAGCTTGCAGGAACAAGCATCAAGAAACAGGAGTTCTAGTTTTGTTTTTTGTTTTTGTACCAGAGATTGAACTCAGGGGTACCCGACCACTGAGTCACATCCCCAGCTCTATTTTGTGTTTTATGTAGAGAGAGGGTTTCACTGAGTTGCTAAGTGCCTTGCCCTTGGTGAGGCTGGCTTTGAACTTTCGATTCTCCTGTCTCAGCCCCTCAAAGTGCTGGGATTACAGGCTTGCACTATCACGCCCAGCAGGAGTTCTAGTCTTGACAATAGCTTTAGTTAATTGTATGAACTCAAGCAGATATAATCTCCCCAGCCTTTGGTTTCTTCACCTACAAAATTAAAATACTAAACTAAGAGAAACTTTAAATTCTCTTCTAATCTTTGACATTAAAAATCCTAGAGAGGGGGGCTGGGATGTAGCTCAGTGGTAGAGCACTTGCCTAGCCTGCTTGAGGCACTGGGTTCGATTCTCAGCACCGCATATAAATAAATTAAATAAAGGTCCATTGATAACTAAAAAATATTAAAAAAAAAAAATCCTAGAGAGGGGCTGGAGATACAGCTCAGGGGTGGAAATTTGCTTAGCATGTGTTGGGCCCTGGGATCATTTCCCAGCACCACTTAAATTTTTTTAAAGTCCTAGAGAAACAATTGTAAAGATTAGGAAGGAGATATTTGTAATGCCATCCTCCACCAAAAGATCTGCCTCTTATGCATGAGGAGACCTCTTTAGATATTATGGAACAAGCAGTACTTGTTCAAATATTAAACTGTTCTATGCAACCTGTGCCTTCCTTCTAGTTAGGCAATTACCCAGAGAGGAACTGCCAACTACTTATTAGAGTCCTTGGAATTTTCTAACACTCAGAGTATCAGCCAGAGTGCAGTCCACCCCACATCAGCCACCATGCTATTTTTTTAATAGTATTTTTAGAGCAATTTTAAATTCACAGCAGAATTGAGTGGAAAATACAAAGATTTCCCATATATCTTCCCCCCACTATATGCATATCCTCCCCTTCCTTTATGACTTCCCCCGCCAGATTGCTCTATTCGTTATAATTGACAAATGGACATTGACATGTCACTATCACTCACAGAGCACATAGTTCTATTCTTCACTCTCGGTATTGTGGGTTTAGATAAATGTGTAGTGGCAGGTGTACATTAGATGACCACACAGAATAGTTTCATTGTCCTTATGCTCTCCTGTGCTCCACCTATTTCCCTTAACTCCTGGCAACCACTAGATCTTTGCTGTCTCCATGATTTTGCCTTTTCTGGAATGTCACACTATGCATAGCCTTTTTCAAATTGGCTTATTTTACTTGTAAAATGAATTTTTAAGTTTTCTGCATGTCTTCTCATGGTTTTGTAGTTCATGTCTTTTTAGCCCTGAATACTATTTCTTGGTCTAGATGTACCACACTCTATTCTGGTTTCTCCTAAGTTTTTTGAAATTATGAATAGAACTACTATAAATATTCATATGCAGGTTTTTGTGTGGACATAAGTTTTCAATTCCTTTGGGCAAGCCAAACAGTGTGACTATTGGATTATATAGAAAGAGATTTGTTTAAAAACTACCAAACTGACAGAATAGAAGACACAGAGACAAACCCACATAAGTACAGCTATCTCATACTAGACAAAGGTGCCAAAAACATATTGGAGAAAAGATAGCCTCCTCAACAAATAGTGCTAGGAAAACTGGAAATCCATATGCAGCAAAATGAAACTAAACCCCTATCTCTCACCATGCACAAAACTCAATGCAAAGTGGATCAAGGACCTAGGAATTAGACCAGAGACCCTATGCCTAATTGAGGAAAAAGTAGGCCCAAATAGTCATCATGTCGGATTAGGCCCTGACTTCCTTAACAAGACTCCTAAAGCAGAAGAAGTAAAATCAAGATTAAATAAATGAGATGGATTCAAATTAAAAAGCTTCTTCTCAGCAAAAGAAACAATCGATGAAGTGAACAGAGAGCCGACATTCTGGGAACAAATTTTTGCCACATGAATGTCAAATAGAGCACTGATCTCCAGGATATATAAAGAACTCAAAAAACTTAACACCAAAAATCAAACAACCCAATCAATAAATGGTCTATGGAGTTGAACAGATACTTCTCAGAAGAAATACAATTGATCAACAGACATATGAAAAAATGTTCAACATCTTTAGCAATTAGAGAAATGCAAATCAAAACTATTCTAAGATATCTCATGCCAGTCAGAATGGCAGTTTTACTGTCTCTTTTATTTATATTTATGTGGATCTATTCTGTGCTCTCTATTTTGTTTCACTGTTTTACTGTCTCCTTTTTTAGCTAATACCACACTGACATGATTAGATTTATAAGAAGTTCATTTGGGTACAGGTAGACCTCCAGCTTTGTTGTTCTTTTTTTTTTAATATTTATTTTTTAGTTGTAGGTGGACACAATATCTTCATTTTATTTTTATGTGGTGCTGAGGATTGAACCCAGTGCCTCCTGCGTGCTAGGCGAGCACGCTACCACTGTGCCATAACTTCGGCCCCTTTGTTTTTCTTAATAGAAGAGTATTAAAGCCTTCAGCCATAACAAAGAGTGGCTTCATCTTTTTCTGCCTACAATTCTATTAGTTTTGCCTGACACATATTGACATATTTTTAGATACATACATGTTAAAGATTGCTAAATCACCTTGAAGAATTGACCCTTTATCATTATGTAATGCCCCTATTAACAGAATAACTTTCCTGTTTTGAAGTCTGTTCTGTTTGAAATTAATACAGCTATGCTTATTTTCTTTTAATTAGTAATAGCATGAAATATATTTCTCCATCCATATACTTTTAAAAAATATTTTTAGTTGTGGATGGACACAATACCTTTATTTTATTTATTTTTATATCATGCTGAGGATCAAACCCAGTGCCTTACACATGCAGGCAAGCACTCTACCACTGAGCTACACCCCCAGCCCATCCATATACTTTTAACCTATATATTTTTATACATTTAAAGTAGGCATTGTAGGTCACATATAGTTTAGTCTTGTGGTTTTTATTTTTTGATCCACTCTGATCATCTGTCTTTAATTGTTACATTTAGACCATGTATAGTCAAAGTGATCCTTGACATAGTTGAATTAATATCTATTTATTTAGCTTTTTCATCTCTGTGATCAAAATACCCAACAAGAACAATTTAGAGGAGGAAATTTTTGAACCTCACAGTTTCAGAGGTCTTAGATGGCTGACTTCATTGTTCTAGGTCCAAGGTGAGGTAGTACATGATGGCAGAAGGGCCCAGTGGAGGAAAACTGTTCTGCATATGGTGCTGTCAGGCAGCAAACAGAACGAGAAAGGAAGAAAAAGGGGCTGCAGGAAGAACAGCCCTTCCAGGACACACCCCCAGTGACCCACCTCCTGCAGCCATGCCTCACCTGCCCACTACCCAGTTCATTCAAACTAGAATGCACCAATTAGGTTACAGCTCTCATAATCTCATCATTTCACGTTTGACTATTCCTGCATTAATGGGAGTTTTGGGGGACACCTCATATCCAAACTAATATCTACTTAATTTGTTACTCTTTTTCATTTATTGCTCTTCTTTGTTCCTCTTTTTTCCTTCCCTTTTTTTCTTCTTGCCTTCTTTGGTTTTAATGGAGTTCATATAAGTCCATCTTCTGTTCTTTCCTTACTTTTTTAAGTAGTTGCCCTAGAGTTTCCAATATATATTTGCAATGAATCCAAATCTGTTTTCAAGTAACACTATACTGCTTCAAAGTAGTACAGAACCTTATGGCAGCAAAATAATAAATTACTCCCTCCCATCCCTTGTTTTATTGATGTCTAATTTCATTTATATGTGAGCCTACATAATAATATGCATATATGTGTATATATATATATATGCACACATATATATAATATCATCTCTCAATATTTATGGAGGATTGGTTCCAGGAACTTCATGAATACCAAAATCCATGGGTTCTCAGTTCCTTACATAAAATGATATTTTTACCATTTTATATTTACACATATCCTGTACACATTCTCCCATATACTTTAAATCATCTCTAGATTACTTAAAATGCCTATACAATTTAAATGCTATGTATGTTGGTTGTTATATTAGAGAATAATGCCAAGGAAAAAGTCTGTACATGTTCAGCACATATAAATTTTTTAAAGTATTTTTGATTTTGAATTGCAATATATAGGTTAAAAGTATATGGATGGGCTGGGGGTGTAGCTCAGTGGTAGAGTGCTTGCCTGCATGTGTAAGGCACTGGGTTTTATCCTCAGCATGATATAAAAATAATTGAAGAATCCACAGACACGCAATGTACAAATAAGGAGGGCTGACTAATTCCAACACCCCTGCCATACTTGAGTCTGGTTTTGATGCTTCTTTCTCTTCAAAGCGTGTGTTTTGCCTTTTAGTTTGCTTTGTCATTTTCTCTTGATAGCCAGACATGATGTTCTGGGTAAAAGGAAGTGCTGTAACTAGGCCTTTAATAATAATGTGGTGTGAGGAACTCCTGGGTCTATACCCAGAAGACTTAAAACAGCATACTACAGTGACGCAGCCACTTCAATGTTTATAGCAGCTCAATTCACAATAGCTAAACTGTGGAACCGACCTAGATGCCCCTCGACTGATGACTAGATAAAGAAACGATAGTATATATACACAATGGAAAATTACTCAGCAATAAGAATAAAATTATGGCATTTGCAGGTAAATGGATGGAGTTGGAGAACATCATGGTAAGTGAAGTAAGCCAATCTCAGAAAACCAAATGCCGAATGTACTTGTTGATAAGTGGATGCTGATCCATAATGTGTGGAAGGACATGGGAAGAAAGGAGGAAGTGTGTTCACAGGGATGGGAGGGGGGAGGGGGCAGAGGGACAGTAAAGATGATGGAATATGATGGACATCATAGCCCTAGCTTTACGTATGACTGCATGTATGTTGTGATTCTACATCACATACAACCAGAGAAATGAAAAGTTGTGCTCCATCTGTGTATAATGAATTGTACTCGGCTATCATGTAAACCTAAATAGAACAAATAAATAATAAATAAGTAAATAAATAAATAATATGGTGTGGGGAAGGGGAGAAGAGGAAGTATACTATAGTCCTATGATTAGGTCTTAGTCCTTAAATGAGCCTATGGACTGTGACCCTCACATGTGCTTCTCAGTGCCCCCCTCTGCTTAGGTGGGACAGGTCTCTAGAGTGGACTACGATTGTGTTTCCCTTCTCTCAGTTTAATTAGGCTTTGACAAAACCACAGAATATAGGTAAATATTTTCTCCTGAGGCAGAACTTGATAAGAAAAACAAAACACTCTTGTGTATTGCAAAAGGATCTCTTCACCCTGCCCCCATGGAAGCACCAGGGAGGTTTTCTCTCATATTCACTGGGAGAATATAGTAGAGTACCAGGAGACTGACTTCTCAAAGGTGTGGGGCCCCAGATAACTGGGTTTCCTGGAATTTTTAATTTCTCAGCCTTGTCCACCCTAAGTCCAACAATTTGTCAATTACAATTCAGGTTTTCTTTCTTTGGTGGTGGTTCCATGAAGGTTTCTGCTTGTTGGTTTCTGCTCTGTACATTTTGATTCTCTGTATTTGCCTTTCCATCTCTTCATTTTGTGGGGCACAATTTTCCTAATGACCTCACTGCTCTTATGAATCTAAGAATAGATATTGATCTTTCAGTCTGTTTTGTTTTTAACTTGTTGGGATGGAGTGGCATTTTTAAGCTTTTTATATGCCAGACTGTGACACAGAAGTCCCTACACCAGTTATTTTAACAGAGAAAACTTAATACAAAGAATGGCTAACTAGGTTTGGAAGAACTGAAATGGCAAAAAGAAGACTCTAAGGTATCAAAGAGAAAACAAATGCAAAATTCAGCTCCTGCCCCTAGAACTAGGAAAATAAAAGAAAGAGGTTGAAATTGCTAAAACCTACCAGCCTAGAGGATAAATCCAGCTGATCTAAGACCCTCTGAGGAGAGTCACCTCTAAGAAAGAGACACTGAGTACTACAGCTGATGGCCCAGGTTAGGCAGAGAGAAGTGTTACCATTTGACTCATTTAACAAATAGAGCCAAAACTGCTAATTGGAATCACCTGTTGCTGCCAGAACATGCTTGCCCTGACAAGGTGCTAAAGCATTGCTGGGGTAATGCTGGAAGGCCCAGGAAGCTAACAGCTTCCAGCCTTCCTGTAGCACCACCTACTGGCAGAGACTACCAGGGAGCAGCTGGCAAAGGAGTAAGGTGGTTTGCAGGCTCTCAGGGCCAGAGCCAAGTATAGAAAGACTGATTTGAAGCTAGAAGAAGATAGTTTAGTGATTGAGATCATTGGTTACTTTGAAATTACTAGAGATAATACTGAGTTTGATGATCAGTAACACATAATGCAATGTTTTCTAAGATTTTCTTTTGAGCAACAGACTCCTTTATTTATTCTTTATGGTGTCTGAATTTCTATACCTATAGGTATGCTTATAAACCCAGTAACTAAATGCCCCACCATAATCCCCAGCAGGTATCTACTTATCACATTCCATCACACACCCAATAATTCTGTCATCCAGTCAACTGATATCTGAGTGCCTATTATATGCCACCTGTTATTCTAGGCCCTGGATTCTTAGTTATGTGATTGAGAGTAACCTGAAATAGATATTCCTCTGAGTACTACAATGAAGGAAAAATTTCTTCTCCAAACAAACTAAAATGCAGACATTACTTGGTCATGTTGGTCAGACCTCTAGCTCTCTTACAACAGTATTCATAAACCCCTTAGGCCATATGGCCTCTTACCATTCACATGCACTATCTCATGGATCCCCAAAACAACTGTGGAGAAACTAGGGAGAAATTAGTATACTCATATCATGAAGTAAAAAGAGCAAAGCTCAAAGAGATTGTGAGTTTACACATAATCATATATTCAGCTGAGTCAGTACTTACACCAAACCTTCCCATTCAAAATCCAGGGCTCTACCTACTGCAACAGGATGACCTCTTCATATATTAGCTTATCAGATTGGCTGGTGATGCAATCCTTCTGGGGAAAATTCAAAAATTATTCCATACTGTCCCCACAATAGGCAAACAAATCACCTGTATCCCACATCAGCACACCCAGTCAGCTCAGCTACCTTACCTGACTGAACATAGCATAATATATCTGACAGAAGATGGAGAGAATGCTGGGGCAGCCTGACAAACTAAAAGGCAAACTAAGGACAGTGTAGAGACTCACTAATGATCATGGCTCTTAACAATAAAATATGAGGACTTGCAGAAATAATAGCCTGGAACACACACAATCCTTTCTATCAGAAGGATAATTCTTAGCCAAAGGAAATGGAGAGGTGGGGACACACACACACTCTAACCTGAAGCTTATCTTGGATGAATAAGTGCCATGACTTTGAGAGAAGCACGGAAGACTCTACCAATGCCTTCAGAGACACAGTGACCATTTCCACACCTGGTTTCCTGAGACAGCAACTCTGGCCCAAATACCAAGCTCAACTTCACAGACCCATTAGGAAAACTTTTATTGTAGCAGTAAATTCTGATTTCTTTAGAGTTGGGAATCTTGTTGCTATATGTGGTTTTTATTACATACCACTCCGCCACACACACACACATGCCCCCAGTGCTATGAACACTTGTGTATTGGCCATTGTATACATTGGTTGGCATGCAAAAGAGGAAAAAGAGGAGCGCTCCTTTCATCACCTCCATCTCCCTACCACTCCCCACATAAATATACATAGTGACTCATAACTGCATATCTAATAAACACAAGAAGGATAGTTCTAATGAAGAAAACTAAATCCAAGAAGGAAAATCAGGTCAGACCCCTACTTGCATCAGTGAAAACAGACATTATATTGCTCCATTAAACAACTGAGTTAGGTGGTGAGGATACAAAGGGGTAAAATGCATCTTTGATGTGCATGAATTATTTCATGTCTCCTCCATCCCCAATTTCAGTCAAACAGATCAATAAGAACCAAGCAAAGCTCCTTGAGAAACAGAGTATAACCTTTCATCTCAGAAATTTCAAAGATCCTTTGCAAACACTCATTAGACTGAACCCCATTCCAAAGTCTGTGGGTGGAAAATCCAATATGGCCATAAAGTGGTCTTTATCTCTTCCAATCCAACCTCACTCCATAACCTCTTTCCAGCAGGCTCTGATTAAGTAATAATTACTACTTAATCATTTTTCTTTACTTATTTACTTCTTTAATCCAACTCTTAGGTAAATAGCCAGGTATATTCTTTATGAGAGTATGTCTACAAGGCTGCAAGGTGAAGTTCTCCCTTGGTAATTTTCCAAGGAGTATAAGATGATCACTGGGAGAGTTGGCTCAGCAAGAGAGTGGAAGGGGTTGGAGTCAGGGCATCTGGCTTCCATCTTAGGACATCTGTTCATCTCCCAAAACTTAAGAAGTATTGAAATATCAATCTTACTACCCTCTGAGGTTGATATCTTCTCATGAGTGCTTCCTGTGTCCTCAGTGCTTATCCATGTCATCTCATTACATATCATAAGTTACCGCTGGAGTCAGAAGGATGTGGTTGGTGTGCTGGAGATCTATATTTCAGTAGTAGAATGTTTGTCTATGTGTTGAGGCCTTGGGTTCAATTTCTAGCACCGCAAAAATTTTTAAAAATGTGGTTATAGATTTATCTTTATCATTTAATAACTATGTGACCTTGGACAAGATTAATTACCCTTGGAGCCTCAGTTTCTTCATCTGTAAAATTTTAATAATAGCATCAATCATATAGAGTTGTGAAAATTCAATGAGGAAACTCCTGTGAAGTACTTAACATAATGCACAGGTTAAGTATCTAATAAATATTAACAGATATTCAAGTTTACCACAACTCCATGAAGCAAGTGTTAGGTATCATTAGTCCCTTTTTGCAGACAGGAAATAAAGACTCAGAAATAAAGCCATTTGCCAAGGTTTGCCAAGCCCAGACTCAATGGAGGTGTGACTGACCCAAATTACACACAGGTACACACCCTACGTACAGAATCGATAACTGTGCACATCTGGGGGGCTTGTGGTCACTATCCCAACATGGCCATGGTCCATTTAGCCCCAAAGAGGAGTGCAAGGAGAATACCGAGCAACATAGACGTGGGGAAGACAAAAGATTGGAGACTAGGACAGCCCAGGCAGGAATCAGGAATCCTCATATAAGAACTGGAAAGAACAGCAAGCAAAGTGCCTCTTCTTGAAACACTGTTATAATTTCTTTCATTAAAATGAGGATCAGAGAGGTTGGGTGGCCTTCTCTGTTCTCTGGCCTTCTCTTTATGGCTAGTAAATAGCTAGTGGAGAGAGGATTAAACCCCAGGCTTTCTGGTTCCAGAGTCCATACTCTTAACTCTTTACAGCACAGTCTTACCTGGTTTCATGGCTATTATCCCTAAGCCACCACACACTGTTGAATCTTTTCTGGGTTCATAGCTGCAGAGCATATTCTTGCCTCAACTAAAGGAAGAAAAGGAAGCAATAAATTTTACTGCCCACCTCCTGTGTGTCCAGCTCCTTGCTAAATGCCTTGCAGATGTTCATTTAATCATCATAACAACCCAGGAAGGGAAGTTCAGTTTTACAGAGAAGGTAACAGAGATTCAATCTTTAATAAGTAAAGTTCCCAAGGACACCACAAGAGCAGAATCAGCTGACTATTGAGGGGAGAAATATATTCAAAACACCATTTTACACCTTAAGTGAAGCTATCTTTAATGTCTATAAAGGATGGTGGATTAAGCCTGCTGCTTAAAACCAGCCTTATAGACACTCTAAAAACTAAAGAAGTGTCAAGGCTAGGATGACAGCCTTTAGGCCCATAAATTCCATGGAGGACTTAGGACTTTTATCTTCCTGCCTTTGTCTAGCAAATAACATTATATAATGATAGTGCTTGGTACAGAAAGTCATAAACTCAGAGGACTCCCTCAGTTTGATTTGGTTCCAAACCTAAAGCTATCTTTCTCCTGTGATTACATCTGGCAATTTGTTCCAAGATGATTTCTGACTAATGTTTCCTTTACTGCAGGCATACTTGTGTCTGTGAACTATAATCAGAGTCATTAATATGCCACCAGGGTCTGACTATAATAACTTTCATCTTTTGGGTTTCAAAGTCTTATTTAATCATTTGCAGTATTTAACAAGCAAACACAACAAACAGCAGGACCAAGTAGAAAAACTGAGAGTCTGAAATGGTGAACATCTATTTTGACCCAGAACCTTCTCCAAATTATATCCATAAATGGCTGTCTACATTTACAGAATGCTGCTATAGCTTGGGCTTAAGATCTGAATGACATGGCTACAATGGCAAATAAAGGCCATATCTTCTAGGCCAAAAGTCAGAGCATATAGCCTGGTGCCAAACAATAAAACATATAAAAATAGGGTATCATAGAAGATCTTGTGCATCAGCTCACTAAACTCAGATTCAACTCAACAGCATGCTTCTTCCACATACTGGAATGGAAATAGCAGCAACAGGCCTTAATGGCTGATCTTATCAAGCTCTCAGGATATCCTGAGTAATATAGTTGAATGATATTTAGCATATAGGTTAGCATTTTCCATTCAGAAGTGTTTAATATCAGAGATTTGACAGCCACAGCAGATTTGATTTAAGGAGTAAAGGACCCTGTGAGATGCAACCATAACAGATCAAATCTAGAAACATGAAAAGGATTATACACCATAATCGGCTAAGACTTATCCCAGGAGTACAAGAATGGTTTAACATCCAAAGACAATCACTGCAATAAATTCTATTAATAAAACAAAGGAAAAAAACACATGATCATCTCAGATAGATAAAAAGTATTTGACAAAATCCAACACACTCCCATTATAAAATATTTAACAAACCAAGAATAGAAAATGCTTCCTCAGGAACCAGTCTGGACATTCATCAATGGATGAAAGAATAAAGAAAATGTGGTATATATACACAATGGAATTTTATTCAGAATAAAACACTTAGGAATAATTTTGTTATATATTATTTGTTATACTTATTTACTATACTAAATAAGTATAAGAGAACTGTAAAACATTGTTAAAAAATTAAAAGCCTAACTCTCACTATTCTTATTTAATATAACTCTTGAAACCATATCCAGAGCAATCAGGCAAGAGAAAGAAATTGATGAAATACAAATATGAAAAGAAGAAGTCAAACTAACTGTTTGCGGATGATATGATTCTATACCTAGAGGACTCAAAAAATTTCACCAGAAAACTTCCAGATCTGATAAACAATTCTAGCAAAGTCACAGGAGACAAGATTAACATAAAAAAATCAATAGCTTTCTTACACTACAATGATGAATCTGCCCAGAAATAAATCAAGAAAGTACTATATTCACAATTACCTCAAAATTCAAAAATGCTTAGGAATAAGTCTAAGGAGGTGAAAGACTTCTACAAATAAAATTAAAAGACACTAAAGAAAGAAATTGAAGAAAACCTAAATAGAAAGACCTACCATGTTCATGAATAGGTAGAATTAATATCATCAAGATGGCCATATTACCAAGAGCAATCTACAGATTCAATGTGATTCCCATCAAAATACCAATGACATTCTTCACAGTACTAGGGAAAAAACAGTTCTAAAATTTATATGGAAGAATTAAAAAAAACAGAATAGCCAAAGCAATTATAAGTAGGATCCAATAGTTCTCAAAATCTGATGCCTGGAGCTACTGGCCTCAAAACTTTTGTTCTTCAGTAGATCGTCAGAATACATGTAAAGCTTTAGAGTACAGTGGTACAGGTATGGGATTTGGAGCCAATGAGTTTAATTCTCAGCTCTCATTTCCCAGTTATGCTACCTTGAGTAAGAGTTAGCCTCTCTGGGTCTTACCTATGATGCATAGGGGATAATCTCATATGTACCTGCATTGATTGAAGAACTAGACAAGGTAATTCATGAAGACCATTTTATATGGTAGCTGTGGAGACATAGTAGCTGTTAATGTTAATTAGAATAATATCCATTCCTCAACTGTGAATTTTTTGGAAAGAAGGCCTGATAGAAGACACAGGTTTGAGTGTCAGAAAGTCTCGAGTTGGGTTTCTATCTACATCTTGGACTATGTCACAACCTTGCTATCTCAGTCCTACTAGATTTAAGATGGTAATACTACCCATTGCCTCCTTGCACTGTTGTGAGTATGCTTATTACTTCTTGCAGGTCTCTTTGAAGCTCAAAGTGCTAAATATTCCAAAGAAAAAAATAAAAAGACTGCTTATTAGAAGAAAACCACTAAAATTTTTTATAATAAGAAACTACATGTTATATTGCTAACATGCCAGTGACTACATCCTGATAAGTGTTATATTAGAGAAGTAGAATCAATAGGATGTAAATACATAGCAGAATCAGGCAATTATGGAAGTGTGTTTTGTCCACAACCTGATGAGAGAGGCCAGCAGGCCTGAGTCTTGGGAAGAGTTGCAGTTGGAGTCTAAGGTAGTCTGCTGACAGAATTCCTTCTTCCTCCAGGGAAGTTGACTGATTAGAAGTGGCTCATTCACGTTATGGATGATGATCAGCTTTACAGAAAGTCTGCTGATTTAAGTGTTAACCTCATCTTTAAAAAAAAAACAACCTTCCCCAAAACATCTATAACAATGTTTCAACAAACATCCCAGTTAATAGCCTAGCCAAGCTCACTCATAAAATTAGCCATCATAAAACATGTCCTCTGAGTGTGTTTCTTCAATTTGCCCTAGATGTTCACCATTTTCCCTGCTTGGTCCACCTCCAGGTCTCAGCATTGCTTGCTGCCCCTCAGCCTCCACCATGAGTGTTTCACACCTTGAGGAGTCTCTTGATGTCACCCACCCACAGCCCACCCATACGTGTAGAAGAGCCTGCCTCAGCCTGGCCTTCTGATCTTCTCCCCACCAGGGATAATAGGGTCAATTGTAGACTAGCTTCGTCCATCCATCCCCCAAAACCAGTTCTCAAATTGTAGTTACCACACCAGTGACATCCACATTGCCTGGAATCTTCTTAGGAGAGTAAATTCAGGGCCTCCTCCAGCCCTACTGAGTCAGATGTTCTTGGTGGGGCCCAGCAGTCTGGGTTTAATAAACTTTCCAGGAGACTCTAATGTGTGTTCAAGCTTGAGGACCACTGGCTTAAGAGAGAACAGGCCCAGCAGATGCTGGCACACCAATGTTCTTTTCTCCCTCCTCATATCTACTGAACACCTTCCCTCTGAGATTTCAGGGCTGGCATCTCAGAAGACCAGTTTTCCAAAGGGTGAATCACAGTTACTACACCAAGCATTTTATGCTTCTATTACCTTCAATTTAATCACACCACTTTTAAATCAAAATTGTTTCTAACTTTAAACATTCACTCTCCCAAGGCAAAATGGCTTAAAATTGTACTAAGACATTGGAACAACCCCTAGTAATTTTAATCCTCACAATGATCCCAGAGGCCAAGAACCTAATGTTATTCATTTCACAGATGAGGAAACTGGGATGTAAGAAAGGAATCTGGCTGCTGAGTCACATCCCTAACTACCATGCTGCCTCGAGTGGGACTTTTAACTTCTGAGCTGCTTATATCTGAAGGCTGATCAGACCCCACAATATACCAAGGTGGATATGAGTATCCTTATCTAACCTTGGGCCTCCATTGGCTATGTGGCTTGCTGAGTGTACTTGCTTCCAGAGCATTTTCCCAAGGGTCTGTAAGCCCCCTCAGAAATGTGTTGCCAGCCTCACTAAATCAAGTAATTTGATCCAATTATTTCAGTAGCTCCCATTTACACTGACCAAGGCAATCAAGGGAATTTCAGGATTGCCAAGAAGAGTTTGTACCACGGGTCTACTTCCCTGTCCATGGGGCCCAGCAGATCTGTTCAGTGCTAAAGCTATGCTCACATGTTTAGCAGTATCTAGTACACAGAAGCTTACATTCTCAGAACTTAAACAAGTAAACCTTGTATTATTAACAGTGCCAAAGACTGTCCCATTAGGCAAATATTCTGATTAGTAGGAAGCTGCCATATGTCCTACACACGGCTTATTAATTTAAACAAATCACAGAATCATGAGTCATAATTTTGGAGAATGAAAAGAAATTCTACTAATCAACAGACTTTCCCAATGCTTAGATCCCCTGATCACTGTCCCTATCATTTGATTGGACAGGCATCAGGTGGTAGAAATCCATCCCACTCCATGTCAGGGAGCTCAGAGCATTAACATTGTCTTCCTTCTAATGAGCCAAGATATATCTCTCTGTATTTCTCTACAGTCTCATGGTTTGGCCCCTCAGCCTAATCTTTTACTTCACCTTCAGATTTATGAAGACAGCAATGGCATCTTCACCAAGTCTTCCTTCCAAAAACCTCAGCTCTGATTCCTTTTACCAGTTAAGCATCAACTCCGCTCTGACTTTGTCTATATCCCCTCAAAGCATGATTACCAGAACTGAACCCCACACTCCAAGGCACATTCTGATCAAGAAAACGGGGAACAAAGTGAGTCTCTTTGTTTTTCATTTTTTAAATTTTTTTTAGTTGATGGACCTTTATGTATTCATTTGTTCACATCTGGTGCTGAGGATTGAACCCAGTGCCCCACACATGCAAGGCAAGAGTTCTACCACTGAGCCACAATCCCAGCCCCAAAGTGAGTCCCTTTGAATAGTATATTAGGATGTAAATATAGCTAACACCACTGCAACATGTCTTCATAGACAGATAATGGATTCTATTTATGAACACATGCATGTAAACTCCAAGCACCCATGAGTCTATTAGTCAAAAAGTACTTATAAATGTTCAAAAGATAACTTTAAACAATTTCAAACATTACTGACCCTCACTCCTTCCAGACTTCTCTATAACTTCAATTTTTATTAGTTTTATGAACATTGCCATGGTTGATTGGAAGGTTCTGGAACTGGAGGTCTACAGGCCACTATAAAAGCTACCTCAGGTCCTCCCCACTGGATTAGTGGGTTAGGTGGCAGGACCTGCCCTGCTTCACTGTCCATAGTCACATTCCTGCACAGAGGCAGCAGCATTAGGACGCAGCCCCTCCTGAAAGCCTGTCTTGTGGCTGGACATTCTGGACCCTCATCCAGCTGCTCTACAAAAGTAGATTCAGCTTTCTTCCAGCCCACTAAGAGGAAGAGAAAGGAAAATGTACCTACTGTGTCTTAGGCAACTTTTCTGTTTTAACTCTCTCACAACTTTATAAGGGACATGTATAGTCCTCAGAGAGCACAGAGTGGTACGTAACCTGCTGAAAGCTGTGCAGCTAGAAAAAAGCAGGTGAAAATGAACCTCCAGGCTGGGCTGCCCAGACCAACTTGTCCTGAAAGGCCCCACCAGGAAAGCCAGGCAGCTGGCTCACAGCCAGAACTAAACACCATGCTCTGCAGATGGGTCAGAGGGGTCTAGGTAGGAACCCAAAGCAGGTTTCTTCTCAGGAGCTAGGGCCCCAGGTCCAACAGCGTTTTAGCACTACCCCATAATGAGTCACTCTGGTCCTACCTTAGGAAATTGGTTCCTCAGTGGTACATCAATGTCTTAATTTTCTCTATGTCTTGGGAAAGCAAGGGTTGGTTGATTAAAGATGAAGAGCAAGTTTCTCCCTTCCCTTCACACCAGTTGAAATGATTTGGATTAAACAGATTATTCATAGTGGCTCAGTGATAGAGCGCTTGCCTCGCCTGTGTGGGGCACTGGGTTCGATCCTCAGCACTACATATGAATAAATGAATAAATAAAGGTCCACCAACAACTAAAAAACATTTTTTAAAAAAAGGGCAGTCTCCTGGTGTGTTTAAAGAAAAATACCAGTAATCTTAATAACGATGTGCATTTATATAAGGCCTTTCATCTGTGCCTCTCAAAGTACTTTAACCAACATTAATTATATGTCCCAACACACCTCTGAGGTAGGTAAAAATTATTATACCCATTTTACAGGTGAATGAAGGACTCCTAGGGGAGTAGGAGTGAATCATTGGGGCTACACATAAGGCAATGGCAGAGCAAGCAATTCCTGCCCTCCCACCCCACATCCCTGCCAGTCAAGATGGAGGCTTCTGTATTCTTATTTGTTCTCTCTGAAGGAGCAGGTTCTAGGAGAAAGCTGAAGTTGCTTCCGTGGTGCCACCTCTAAAGGGCAGTGGAATTGATCCTCTTGGCCCAGGCTCTTTTTAAAAGAAACAAACCTATTGATGGAAGGCATAAAAGTAAAACAGCTTCCCAATTTGCACATTGTTTCTTAGGATAAGGGTGGCCAATGATGGATGGGACATTGGGGGCCCATCTTAAGTTATCTTAGAACCCAGTTGCCCTGGGTTCCCACCACGGTTCTGCACAGCAGCTCCTTCTTGTGACCAGGACTCCATTTTCCCAAAATATCTCCCCCTTGCCTCTTGTCCTGTTGCCTCATTGCCCATACCACAGAGCACTTGGCAGGGATATCTAACCTAGTTATGGGAATATGGGGAAAAAAGCATGAGTAAACCATGCCCTTGATGGGAAAGAAAGCATGTTATCTCTCCTTTTAGCTAGAGCTAGCAGCATGCGTGGGATCCAGAGGTGAGAGATCCTAAGTGTAAGGAACTGCAAGGAGTTCTGTATGGATGATGCCCAGCACCAAGAAGTGAGAAACCTGAGCCGAAAAAAGGAATGTTATAGAGGAGCACTCTTAGAGGTGTGGGCTGTGGAAAAATACAATCACATCTGTATTTTCAGAACATGGTGATGCAGGGTGATAAGCTGCTGGACTCGGGGGGCTGAGGGTGTTGGTTTAGACATGCTCGCAGAACATCCAAGAGAGGATGCATAATAGGCTTTGGGGTTTGGGGTCCAGAGGTCAGATGTGGAACATAGATGGAAATTTAGGGGTGGATAGCTGTAGGTGATCCTCCAGTGAGGGTGGGATTGCCAAGGAAGAATGTCAAAGTGAAAATGGACGGGAATGAAGATGAAGTCCTGAGGATGACCACCATGGGAGAAAGCAGGTTTCCTTGGGGACTATGTAAACTGTGTTCTTGGCATAAGCCTTGTACTGGGCCTATATGCAAAGGTTAAGGATGGAAAGAGGGGCAAGGACGGAAGGAAGGACAGATGGAAGGAAGAATGGAGGGATGGAAAGAGAAGAGAAAGAAAAATGTCTACAGAGTTTCTTATAAAGAGCTAAATATCCAAGAGGCAACATCACACAGTTATTAAGAGAACCAGATGATCTGGGTTTAATACCAACTCTGACACTTACTAGCTATATGGTTTCAAGCAAGATATTTGACCTCTTTGTGCTTCATTTCCCTCATCAGTAAAGTGTGGATGATGGTCATGCCTACCTCCTGAGGTTGTGAGAATTAAATGGGTTAAGACAAACCTGCTTTTTCCAGTCTTCCCCATCTCATGACCTGTCAACTCCATGCTTCCACTTGCTCAGCCCAAAAGCCTTAGAGCCACCCTGGGCTCTATATCACTTTCCTCCCCCTACCGCACCCCCACACATACATCCAAGCCTTCAACAATTCCTATTGGCTCTAACTTCAAAACACATCTAGTATCAGACTGCCTCTCCACCTCTGCCGTTCCACCTGTGCTAGCCACCACCATCTATCTCCTGGATTTTTGTCAGTTTCCTAATGTTCCCCAGATTTCATCCTTGCACCCTTCAGCCTGTGCTCAATGGGCTGCCAGAGTGATCCTGTTAATGCATGCTCCAGACCCCCTCAGAGGTCCTCCCTCCAATCTCTACACCCTGATTCGAGCCAGAACCCAGAGCTAGTTGTACTTGACCTGGCCCTTCCATTCTGGCCTCCTCCCCTCACTTGGCCATCTTGCTATTCTTCACACTGGTAAGTCCTGCTCCCACCTCAGGGCCTTGTCCCGTTTCCTCTTCCTGAGAGCTCATGCCCCAGAGAACCACCTAGCCGGCTCCCTGGGCTCCCATCCTTCGCTCAGTCTCTGTTGCTGTCAGACATTCCTGACCACCTATATTAGAATGGCAGCTTTCTCTCCTATCCACATGCAAACTCTTTTTCCAGCTTTCTCCTAGCTCCATGGTACTTAATGGTTTAGTGCAACACTGATTTTGATTACTATCTCCCTTTACTGTGTACTGTTTCCCTGAGCCACTCATTCCCTTAAACAATGTATTACATAAAGTATTCAAATTTAGCTAAATAAAATTGGTCTGCCCTGTAGTATTAGGATCATTATTAAAATAATTGGGAAACTCTGAATATGGATTCTAGATTAGGTAATAGTACTATTATTATACCTATACCAGTATATTTCTTGTATATGATGTCATAGAGAAGATTCTCTTTTTTTTTTTTTAAGAGATAGTGTCTAGAAATTATCAAGTAGAAAGTATTATGGTGTCTACAACTTCTTTTCCAGCATTTTCTAAACAAATATTTGGAGTGGATGAAGCAAAACAATTGATGAGTCTAAGTGCAGAACATGTAAGTCCTCATTGTACTATTTTTTTCAAGGTAACTTCAGTCTAAAATTCTTTTTTAAATTGTGGCAAAATGAAGCTAACATAAAAGCATGTCTATATCTTAGCTCCTTTGAGAGTTTCCAGTTAGGGTGGGCCGCAAATTCACAGAGGCAGAAAACAGAATGTGGTTGCCAGGAGCTGGGGAAGGAGGAATGAGTTGCTATTTAATGGTACAGTTTCAATATTAGACATTTAAATGTCTAAATGAAACACCACAGACGGTCTCATGCTACTGCTCAGTTGTAAATGAATGCCATGATGTTTTTTTTCCTTCTCCCTCTCCCTTTGTCTTCTTTTAAGTGAAAAATCACCCATTTCCACTCCTTGTCCCCATGTGGGTCTTAACCTCCACTAGGCAGTCTTGCAGCACCACCTGGTGGAAGTTCTAGGTATTAAATTTACTTAGGTCCTAGCCTTGGACCATCTTCACCATACCCTCATTCCCTCAATTGCTGGCCACCAGCATTCAACTCTGTTTCTACTAAGCTGCATTTCCAGTTTCTCTGTAGCTTTGGATTCAAGCAATGGAAGCACTACTTCTCAGAGGTGGGTGAAAGAGGGAATGCACTGAAATCCAATTTCAGACAGAGACCCAGACTGGTGCATTGGACAAAGGACAAGAAAGTACATTGGCACCAAACCAGCAGCAGTGACAATGGTGCTGATTCACCACAGAGGGTATTAAAAACTCCAAACTAATTATCAGGCCCCAAATGGAAAGGGCAAGGCAGGGGAGGCCTTCAGGTTCCACTAAATAAACATCCACTCTTACAGCAAAAAACAAAATGAACACAAAGACTAGGGACACACCTATGATGGGTCTCAATCTAGATCATTCCCATACCCCTTTAGAATACACAGAGTTGTTAAGTGAAGAAGAGCAGTTGTGGAGGTTCTACCCCACATACCCTGTTTATACAACACAATTTACAGGAAGGACCCCACTCTTGAGACCTACAGGGAAAATAGAATCCTCAAGTTCTGACACAATATACACTGTATCAAAATACACTAATAATCACCAATGAACTACCAAGAAAATTATACTACAGAATCCACTTGGAAATATATTGGAAAATATATATATGTGTATATAAAATATTTGTGAATATATATATTTCACAACAAACTGATATATAAATACACTTTGTCAAAATAAGACTGGAACTTAAAAAGGCCCACAAAGAGTGGAAGAGAAATCCATCCCAATAGATGCATAAAACCCAACACAAAAATATAAGACATATGAAAAAATAAAATGATACCTCCTAAAGTTCATAATTCACCAGCAATTGACTCCAAAGATACTGAAATGGATGAAATAATAGGTAAATAATTTAAAAGAATGGTTATAAAAATGATCAATGAATTCCAAGAAAACAGAAAAATAACTGAATAAATTTTAAAAGTCAGTATAGAATACAAATGAGAAATTCAATAAAGGAGAAAGAAATATTGAAAAAGAATCAAATAAAAATCTTGGATATAAAAGACAAAATAAATTCTTAAAAATTCAGTTGAAAGTCTCCCTAATACAGTAGACAGTGCTCAAGCCAGAATCTCAGAGCTGGATAACAAAGTGCCTGGCCTTCAGACAGTATTAAAGAAAAAAAAAGTAATCAAGATCAGAATGTACAAGAATTCTTGGACAGCATTAAGAAACCAAATATAAGAATCACTTGAATCAATGAGAGTTGTGAGATGCAGGCTAATAATACAAATAACCTCTTCAGGGAAATAATAACAGAAAATCTTCCAAACCTTGAAAATTATATGGACATTCAGATACAAGAGACATTCAGAGTCTCAGACAAGATCAAAAGAGAACCTCTCCATGACACATTATAATTAAAATGCCTAACATACAGAAAAAGAATAGAACTGGACATAGTGTTGCACACCTGTAATCCCAGCAGCTCAGGAGGCTTAGGCAGGATGATTGCAAATTTAAAGCCAAGCCTCAGCAACTTAGGGAGGCCCTTAAGCAACTTAGTGAGACTCTGTCTCAAAAAAAAACATAAAAAGGGCTGGGGACATAGCTCAGTGGTTAAGAGCCCCTGGCTTCAATCCCTGGTACCAAAAAAGAAAAAGGATATAAATTTTAAAAACCTCAAGAGAAAAACATCTGATCATATTTAGAGGCAAGCCAATCTGAATCACTTTGATTTCTCAGAAAAAAACTCTAAAGGCCAGGAGGGCTTGGAATGATGTATTCCAAGCTCTGAAAGAAAATAACTGCCAACCAAGATTGCTATATTGAGCAAAACTACCCTTCAGAATCAAATAAAAACCTTTCACAAAACTTAAAGAGTGCATGGCTACTAAGCAGGCACTACAGAAAATATTTTAATGCTACACACAGTAGAAACTGAAAACAAACCCCAGAGCTTGCAAAAAGACAAATTTAATTTAAGGAGTAACTAAACAAATAATAGGACCAAATTAAACATTAGAAATAAATTGAAATGGCAGGAATTAATACACATCTCTCTATAATAAAGTTGAATATAAATGGTCTCAACTCTGATTGAAAAAACATAGAATGGCAGAATGATTTAAAATAAGATCCCAAAACTGGTATTTTTGCAAAAGACTCATCTTACAAGCAAAGATTGCTACAGGGAAAAGTGAAAGGATAGAAATAGATATATCACACAAATGGAGCCCAAAAACAATCATATATGACAAAGCAGACTTCAAACCAAAATTCATCACAAGACACAAGGAAAGTCACTTCTTACTGGTAAAAGGAACAATTCAGCAAGAAAATATAATGATAGTAAATATTTATACCCCAAACATTGGTGCACCTCATTAAATGAACAGACGTAGATAGACTTAGATAGACCCCAATCACAATAATACCCAGTGATCTCAACATACCTCTCTTACCAATAGATAGGTCATCTAGACATAAACTCAAAGACTCTTCAGATCTAAAATATCAAAATCAAATAAATTTAACAGACATCTATAGAATATTTCATCCAACAACAGCCAAATTCACTTTCTTCTCAACTGCTCATGAACTTTTTCTAAAATAGAACACATTTTAGGCCACAAAGCAACCCTTATCAAATACAATAAAAAGATAATTCCTTGCATCTTGTCCAGTCATAATGGAATGAAATGAGAAATCAAAACACATGGAAAAACTACAGAAACTAAACACATGGAGATTGAATAATACATTTTTAAATGATAAATGGGTGATAGAAAAAATTAGAGGAGAACTTTTCAAATTCTTAGATTTAAATGAGGATAGTCATACAATGTACTAGAACCTCTGGGACATCACAAATATGGTTCTAAAAGGAAAATTTGTAGCTATGAGTGCCTGCATAATAAAATTGGAAAGAACTCAAATAAGCAACCTAAATATGCATGTCATGACCTTTGAAAAAAAGAACAAACTAATTACAAATCCAGTAGAAGGGAATAATTAAGATCAGAGCCAAAAATCAATGAAATAGAGAAGATAAAAAGAAAAATAAAATGGATAAATGAAACGCAGAATTGGTTCTTTGAAATGATAAACAAGATCAATAAACCCTTAGCCAAACCAACCAAAAGAAACAGAGTGAAGATCCAAATTTAATAAAATTAGAATTGAAAAAGGAATCACCACAGACATCACAGAAATCCAGAGGAACATTAGGAACTATTTTGAAAACTTATACTCCAATAAGTCGGAAAACCTAGAAGAAATGGATGCATTTCTAGACAGGTCCATATATCATTAGCCATCAGCCCTTTTGGATTAACCCCGTAATGGGGGAGATGAATGAAAGGGGCACAATTAGGGCAGGTAGTAGTAATTAGCACTGCTTGTTCCTTAGTTATACCTGTATGGTGTTTGAGGGATTGGGCATTACAGTGAAATTTGTTATGGAATTTTTGGGCTTGCTCCAGCGTGGCGCCCACAATGCGCGTATGTGAGTCTGCCAGAGCATTACCCTCAGATAAGGGGCCAGGAAGGCTCATGTGAGCCCTAATATGTGTAATAAAAAAGGGATGTTTGCATTCCCAAATCAAGCCTTGAATAGTTCTCAATAAGTCTTGAACAGAGGACCCAGAAGAAATAAAACCTGCTGTCTCCAGGGAAGGAATGATTTTGGAAATGTACACACTGTCAGTATAAATGTTAATAGGCTCACAGGTAAACATCTGAAGTGCCAAGGTCAATGCTTGAAGTTCGATTTTCTGGGCAGACCCTGGATGAAATCATTGGGTGATACTTCTGCCTGAAGAGTACACTGATACAATACCATTAGATGACCCGTCAGTAAAGACTGAACGCGCTCCGGGGATAGGAATGGTCTTCACTATTTTTGGAACAACAACAGGATGTGACGTAAACTGACACAGTTTCTCAGAGGGATAATGATTGTCAATTGTGCTGCTAGAAATGCATAGAAGAATGGCCCATTCATTGGTATTAGCAGCTAATATTTGAACCTGTTCAGCTGTATAAGGCTGTACAATAGTATCTGGTTCTTTGCCAAAGGTTTGAACAAACATCTTTAGACCCTTTTGGATGAGCCTACTCACAGCTATTAGATAAGATTCCACATGAGCTGTAGGGGAAGTTCTTAAATGAACCCACAAGATGGGAGCAGTTTGCCAAAACACTCCCGTTGGAGAATATGTAGATGGAAAAATTATCAATAATAGTGGCCGAGTATAGTCAATGCAGGACAAATGTGCCTTTTCAATAGCCTGCTCTACTACTTGCAGCGCAGAGTGGGCCTCCTCAAAGTTCTACTACAGTTAGGATTAGAATCACCCTTTAGAATATTAAAAAGAGGGGGCTGGGGCTATGGCTCAGTGGTTGAGTGCTTGCCTCGCATACGTGAGGCACTGGGTTCGATCCTCAGCACCACATAAAATAAAGATATTGTGTTCACCTACAACTAAAACAAAATATTTTTTTAAAAAAAAGAATATTAAAAAGAGGCTATAGGTGACCTGTAGAAAGCTTTAATGATGGCCTCAGCCAATTAATATCCCCTAGAAGTTTTTGAAAGTCATTAAGAGCGCTAAGTTGATCTTTTCTAATTTGTATCTTTTGGGGTTTTACACCAGAGGAGTTTATGATGTGACCTAGATAAGAATAAGGAGGCATCTTTTGAACCTTTTCTGGTGCAATGATTAAATTAGCCTTTTGTAAGAATGTGGAAAGATCCCCAAAAGCTTGTAATAGTAATTTTTCATTTGAAGCAGCTAACAGAATGTCATCCATATAATGAATAACATATACATCTGGATATCTGTCTCCAACTGGTTATATAGCTGCAGACACATACATTTGACAAAGTGTAGGACTGTTAGCCATGCCCTGTGGCAATACTGTCCATTGATACTGCAAGGAAGGTCTCTTCAAATTAGTCTGTGGTAGGCTAAAAGCAAACTTCTCACAATCATTTTTGTGTAAAGGAATATGGAAAAAACAGTCCTTTAAATCAATCACCAATAAATGCCAATCTTTCGGGACTGCTGTAGGTACAGGTAACCCTGGTTGAGTGGGTCCCATAATTTGCATTACCTTATTAACAGCCCTCAGATCCTGTAAGTCTCCATTTTCCAGACTTCTTTTTAATGACAAAAATAGGTATGTTCCAGGGGGATGTTGATGGAACTAAATGTCCTGCTTTTAATTGTTCTTTCACCAGGGACTGAGCAGCCTCAAGTTTTTCCTTAGTTAAGGGCCACTGCTCTACCCACATAGGATCATCTGTTTTCCATTGAATGAGTATAGGGTCTATTTTTGAGGCTGTTGCTGCAGTAGCCCTTATTAAAAATTTCCCGGTCCTGTTCTATCCTTACCAAGTCTTATTATATCATCCTCAGCAGTGAGGGGAATCGTTCTGCCCTGTGATCTTTTTCCTATACCCCATCCCGGCTCATATCCCTGCCTTTCCATCATCCTCAGCACTGTCTTGTTTGGAACATATCCTTGTTCTGTAATAGTTTGTTGGACCGGCTGCGTGGTTAGCACAGCCCCCATGGCAGACAAAATGTCTCTACCCCATAAATTAACAGGCAGATCAGAAAGGATATAAGGCTGAAAGTGTCCGTTATGCCCTTCAGCATCTTTCCAAGGGATAAACCTGGAGCTTTGTAATGGATTGGAATTATAACCTAAACCTTGCAAAGTGGTTGCAACCCTTTGAGTAGGCCACTTTGGTGGCCACTGATTTTGAGATATGACAGAAACATCGGCCCCTGTATCTAATAGTCTCTCGAATCTCCTATCATATATTGTTAATGTTAGCCTAGGCCTAATACCCAAGGTAGAGGTCGAAAATATGCAAGGGGCACCAGAAGATCCAATGCCTCTACTGTGACTATGAGGGATTCCCTGTGAATGTAAGGGCACCAAAACTAATTGTGCAATCCTTTCCCCTTGGGGTATGGTAATGACTCCCGAGGTTGCTGATGCAAGAATTTTTATTTCAGACTCATTATCAGAACAGATGACTCCAGGAGTGACGTGCAACCCTTGCAGAGTAGCACTGGCTCTAGGCAAAATTAAACCTAAAATATCATGAGGGAGCACCCATACACTCTCGTAGGCAGTGCTTGGGGCCCCATTTGGGGTGTAAGAACTATTCTTGCTGCGGTGCAGAGGTCCAGTCCTGCTGTATGGGGCTCTGTTCGGAGGAGATCGTGGACACAAACGGATTTTGACGTTGCGGCAGAAATTGAATGGGAGTTGGATGTGGAGGTGCCATAGCCCCGTACACTCTGGGTGCTTGAGTTGGGGCCGGAGGCTGTCCCCGAAGCCCATTTCCCTGAACAGGGTTGCCAAAACCATCATTCTTGGATCTGCACTCATTAGCCCAATGATATCCCTTTTGACACTTAGGACAAATGCCTGGGGCTGCAGAGGCCCTATTTGGAGCCGCTCTGGAGCTTGAAGAGGGACAGTTCTTTTTAATGTGTCCCGGTCGGCCACATCCAAAGCATGTTTTCAGACGAGCACCTTTGTCAGGTCTGCTGGGTCCATGAATAGCGGCTGCTAGCACTTGTCCTAGAATATGGGTGCTATCAATGCCTAATATAGTCATTTAAGCTCCTGTCTCTGTGACCACGGAGGGCCTGCTGGCAATGCTTATTCGCATTTTCATAAGCCAATTGTTTAATCACTGGCATGGCATCTGTAACACTACCAAAGATCCTCCCTGCTAGTTGTATTAACCTATCTGCGAAATCAGCAAAAGGTTCGGAAGGGCCCTGTATCACTTTGGATAAACTTTCCCCAGCTGCAAGATTAGGCAGGGCTTGCCATGCCCTGGTAGCTGCAGTAGCTATCTGGGCATAGGTGCCTGGAGTATACTGTATTTGTGCATTTATAGTGGAATATGGGCCATTTCCTTCTAGCATATCCAAATTATGCTGGGCTTGGCCGGCCTGAGCATTCCAAGCTGCCGTGACTTTACACTGCTCGTGATACTTGCCCTTCCAAATAAGATAGTCACCTCTGGATAGAACTGCTCGGGTTAACTGTTGCCAATCTGACGGAGTGAGATTCAAAGATGAAAAGGATTCAAAAATGGCTAAAGTGAAGGGTGCATGAGGGCCATATTGTACCACAGCATCCTTCAAACCTTTTACATCCTTGAAATCCAATGGCTGATGTTGCCTGTCCTTGTTGGTTTTGCATTTCTATTACTGGGAACACCACGCCTCCCGATTGAGGCTCTGGAGGCGCCGAAGGACCGGTAGGCCTCCTAGACTCATGTCTTGGATTAAAGGGAGGTGGTCTTCCCACTAAATAATACTTTGGTTCCTGCTTACATTGTTTTTTTAATTCCCACTTCTGTAATCTCTCTTGCAATGTCTGGATATCCTGTTCCATTTGCAATTCCTCATCTTCCTCCTCATCCTCTCCTTTCCTTTCCTTGCTACCCGTTTCAACTTCTTTAAGGGACTGGGTAGAAATTTCTTCTTGGGTGGATTCAAAGGTCTTAGTAACTCACTGACTTGTTCCTGAATCAAAATCTTTTTACTTAAAAGAGTCCTTAATTAGTCTCCAGACAGAGAAGGTGGTAATGGGAAAAGACTGTGACCCCTCTGTGTGTAGCCTTTTCTGTAAGTCCGCACGGACCTGTTCCCAATCTGGAACATTGAGACCTCCCGAATGAAGGAACCAGGGGCTAGACTGCTCTATAATCTTTAAGAAGGCTGTTATAGTACTCTTTTTTAGCCTCGTACCCTGTTTCTTCAACAGAGTTTCGATCTGATTTTCCAACAATTTCCTACTGTGGGTAGTGCCCATCTTTACCCGCACTATTAACAATTCACCCCCTACTTACTGGCCAGTCCTGGGGTGTCCGTCGGCATTCCTTCCCTTCTTCCGATCTCGGTGGAACCTCCTGATGCCAGCGCCTGCATCGGACCAAAGTGAAACCGAGTCGGCGAGCGAGCCGTGGATGAAAAAACACACACACAACAACAACTCTGAAGAAAAAGAAGCACGAAGCTCGTTTATTTTAGCACTCTGGGCTTATATATCTTTCCTACCCCCCGAGGGGCGTGGGAGGCGTGGAACTGCAGACCCAGCTGTGGAAAATGCTTGGGCTGCAAAACAAGCTCAGACCACAAGAACATGGGAGTTCAAGGAATGGTCAGCACCTGTGGCTTCTCTCAGAAGTCAGGGTACAGCTGGTTCTGGTAAACAAAGTAGCCATGCACGCAAGAATGCTCTCACAGGTGGGATTGTAAATTAGTATGACCACTATGTATTGAGTTTCCTTGAAAGATTAGGAATGGTACCACCACATCCCCCAGCTATACCACTCCTTAGTATTTATCCAAAAGAATTAAAGCCATCACACTACAGTAATACATGCATACCCATATTTATAGCAGCACAATTCACAATAGCCAAACTATGGAACCATTCTAGGTGCCTGTCAATGGATGAATTGATAAAGACAATTTGGTATAGATACACAATGGAGTTTTATTCAATCATAAAGAAGAATAAAATTATGTCTTTTGCAGGACAACAGATGGAACTTGAGAACACTATATTGGGCAAAATAAGCCAGACTCAGAAAGTCAGGGGTTGTATGTTTTCTTTAATATGTGGACACTAGAGAGGAAAAAGGAAAAGAAATGTGGTGGGGGGAATCTCATGAAAATCAAAAGGAGAGTAATAGTGTAGAGGAAAAGGACCACAGGGAGAGAGGAGGAAAAGGAAAGGAAAACACCAGGGAATGATATTGACCAAATTATACTGTATGCATGTACAAATATGTAACAATGAATTCCACCATTATGTATAATTATAGTGCACCAATAAAAATATGGAAAAAACTTGTTATAAAGCTATAATATTTAAAACTATATTGATTGTACATATATCAACAAATAAACCAACACAATAGAGTCCAGAAAGAAAACTAAATTATTTGAACACTTAATACATGATAGAGGCAACACTGCAGAGCTATGGGAAAAGAACAGTTTTTTAATAAGTGTTGCTAAGCCAGTTAGCTATACAGACAGGTTAACAGAAATTAATTCTAGGTGTGTTCAAGACCTTAATGTGAAAGGCAAAACTGTACAGCTTTCAGAAGATAAAATGGGAGAATATCTCTATGATCTCAGAGTAGAGTTTTCTTAATCAGTAGAAAATGAACTACTAAAAAGGACACAGACTACATTGAAATTAATAAATTCTGTTCATCAAAAGATGCCACATATTACTAATGAAGGACTCATATCCAATATATATAAAGAACTCTTCCAACTAAGCAAAGCAGACATTGCAATAGAAAACTGAACCAGTACAAAAAAGAAAAGGGAAGGAAGAAACATACATGCCCAATAAATCTTAGTTACAAAGACATACTAAATTATAGCTACAATGATATAACACCACAGCAAAAAACAGAAATGCTTAAAGTTAATATTACTAAGTGTAGGTGGAGATGTAGAGCAACTGAAACTCTCATATACTGAGTTGGAAGTGCAATTAGTACAACTGCCTTTGAAAACTGTTTTGGGTTATCTACTAAATTTGAATATATAAATATTAAATATATGCATATTTAAATATATGCATATACAATTTTCATTCCTGAGTGCATATCCCAGAGAAACACACATGAATGTGCACCAAAAAACATACAAGAATGTTCATAGCCAGGCATAGTGGCACATGCCTGTAATCCCAGCAATTTGGGAGGCTGAGGCAGGAGGATCACAAGTTCAAAGCTAGCCTCAGCAACTTAGCGAGGCCCTAAGCAACTTAGTGAAATCCTGTCTCAAAATAAAAAGGGCTGAGGATGTGGCTCAGTGGTTAAGTATCCCTGGGTTCAATCCCCTGTACCAATTTTTTTTTTAATTTTAAAAGAATATTCATAGCAATATTCCTCAGTAGCCAAAAAACTTCAGAACACTCAAATTCCCATTAAGAAGGTAACAGATAAGGAAATTATGGGTATATGCACATAGATGGAGGGTTGGAAAGCTTTTACTATGAAGAAATAAGTAGTAAATATTTTAGGCTTTCAGGTCACATATAGTCTCACATTCTTTGTTATTGCAACTTCATAAATTTGAAAATAATTCTTAGTTCACAGGCCATATTAAAACAAAATACTTGCTGGTCCATAAGCCATAGCTCACCAAACATTGATACAGAGAAAGATTTAATTGAAAATTAAGTAACTAAAAAAAGATAAAAAATAAAAGAACTGCTTGCAACACTGTGGAAGAATTTTAGAAGACACAAAAACACACAAATTTATACAGATCACATATGCAAACATCAAATTTTTTAAAAATCATAAAAATGTTATTCCATTTATACAAAAAAGGCACAGGAAAATGGCTTAGATATGCCTAAATAGGCCTTAAAACCACAAAGAAAATACTTACAAATTAGAATAATGAATAGTTCTGGGGACTATGATCAGAAGGGAACCTCTGCAGAGATGGCAATATTTAAAAATTCTAATTTTTTACCTAGACAATGGTAATATAGGTGCTTCCTTTATAATTATGTAACTCTTGCATTTACGATTCCTTGTTTTCCTGTTTTTTGACATTGGTTACTTCTCACATTGTAGGGTTATGTTTATTGCACAGGTGTGCCTGTGTTGTGTCTGGAGGAGCCATCAGCTGAACCCAGCAAAGATGATGGTGCAGCAAAGAGTTCAAGAGAAAACTGGGGCAGATGATGTAATGCTCAAACAGCATGAGAGGTGAGCTGGAGGATGCAGGATGGTGCCCCTAAGAACAAGGAGGGGCTGGTATTGTCCAACAGTGTGGGCTTCAAAGGCAGTGGGTCTGTGAAAACCAGAAGGGGGAGTCTGGTTAGGAGCAGCCATGGGTGAAGGGAAGGCTCCCCAATTCTTCTGGGGTCAACAGGGGTTGAAATGGCAGAGTCACTGTCACAAGTTCCACCAGGCACAGATACTAGAGGAGCTAGAAGGGCCACTGGCAGAGGCAGCACAGGGGCAGGTGTGAAGAGTGAAGGAAAAATAGTGGGAGGGAGGGAGCACGAGAGGTTTATTTGTAAGGAGTTGGTTCATGTGATCGTGAGGGCTGGCAACTTTGAAATCTGTGGAGCAGACAAGCCAGCTGGAAATCAATCTGGGGAGAGCTGATGGTGGATGCTGCAGTCTGGATCTGCAGGCTACAAGGTTTCTTTGCTATATCCTTGCAGGAGAGAACATGAACTGTCTACAAGGTCGAGTTTTTCTTTGGAAAAATTCAGTCTTTATTCCTAGGCTTTCAACCCGTGGAGTGAGACACACTCATATTATGGAGGATAATCTGCTTTACTTAAAATCAACTGCTTGTAAATGTTAATCACATTTACATATACCTTCACTGCAACATCTAGACTAGTGTTTAACCAAACAACAGGATGCCTTAGTCTAGCCAAGTTGACGCATAAATTCAACCATCACAGTGGGATATGAGCACCCAGTATTTACTGATTCTGGCCCAACCTGCAGTGATTAAGTAAATTTGGACAAGTGGCTCTGATAGGAGCCATATGTGTTCCTCATTAAACACATATTACTGTTCCCATTGTGCATGAGGAAAATGAGCCACGGCCATGTTAAATGGCTTCCCTGGTCCTCCTGAGCAGTCAAGGCTGTGTCTGGATCCTAAGTCTCCCCAGAGTGGATCAATTATAAATGATTAAATGATTATTGCAGGTAAGGTATTTAGGAAAGCACCAGCTTTCCACTTTCAATGGTCTACCTTCATATTTCACTACAATCTTGTGAAATAGTATGATAATAACCATTCCCAGATGATGTAACCACAGTTAAGAGGTAAAGAAAACCAGGTGCAGTGGTGCACCCCTGTAATCCCAGCACTTTGGGAGGCTGAGATAGGAGAATCACAAGTTCAAAGCCAGCCTCAGCAACAGTGAGGCGATAAGCAACTCAGTGAGACCCTGTCTCTAAATAAAACACAAAATAGGGCTGGGGATGTGGCTCAGTGATTAAGTACCCCTGAGTTCAATCCCCAGTACCAAAAAAAAAAAAAAGAGGAAAGGAAATTTGCTCACCGTCACAAAGCTAATAGTACCTTAGTGAGAGAGAGTTTGTTTTTTGTTTGTGCTATTGAGGATTTAACTCAGGGGTGCTCTATCACTGAGCTCCACCCCAATCCCTTTTTATTTATTCATTTTATTTTGAGATAAGGTCTCGCTAAACTGCCAAGGCTCGCCTCAAACTTGTGATACTCCTGCCTCAGCTTCCCTAGTCGCTAGGATTACAGGCATGTGCCATCGCACCCAGTCCATAACTGGTTTTCAATTCAGGGATGTTTTGAATACGGCCTAATGTTGAAATTCATTAAGGTATCGGTAATCTAATAGGGGAACTAAGCCTATTATGTACTAATTGCTGCTTCTAGCTTGAGAGGCTAAAAGCAGGCTGGATGGTATGGGCAATTTGGACCTGAGTTTGAAGACTGAAAAGACTGCCCTTTATGGTTCTTCCCCTTAGTGAGCTTGGCCTCCATGTGGTCCCAGGGTGACATGGGGAACCCAAACCAGCCCATCTTATAGAGTCTTAGAGTAATATATGGCACCATAGAAGCCCAGCTCAAAGAAACCAACTTTGATAAAATTCATAGTGGTCCTCCATATTGCAGCATACAGTACAATCCCTTCCCAGTTCTGCCACCCACGTATCACCACAACATATATCCCATAATAAATAAGCATATTTTCAAGAAAGACAAAAGAAGCAAAAATTTGTAGGCATCTGAATATGGTGGTCAATTTTGTAAAAATACCAGGATAGATGGTCTTACAAATTCCAATGTACTTATAGGAAAAACAGAGGAGCATATTTAAAAGCAAGACTGTCTTCAAAAATGAGAAATTCCTGGGGATATGCAGCTGTGATTAAGCTAGGTCATCACAGGCACACACCATTTACTTCACTTGGAAGTGAAGGATGGCTCTTAAGGTTTTGAGAAAACAAACACTAGTTGTTTTTCCAAAGTGGTTGACTTATAAGAAGAGTTACCAAACACTCGAGGGCTATGGAGTATGCCAAAGATTGCAAAGGAGCAGCCAACATTTCACACTCACTGAGAATCCTGTGTTATATCCTTTTAGCAAAAACAGGCATCCTCAATACCCAGTATACAGACCTTAGTCTCAATACTTTTCTAGCTTGTCTTCCCCACTCATCCCCCTGTGCCTCAACCCACCTACTGCCATGCCTGGGACCTTGTAGACAGTTCATATTTGTTGAATGAATATAATAAATTAATATAAATAATTATATCTATAATATATATTTATAATAATATGATAAAGATAATTACACTTTAAGTGGACTCATGCTGTCGCCCTCCCCCTCTCTTTGAAATCTTACACTAAAGAAAAGATCTAATATCTTGGGCCTAGGAGTTATTGTGTATAACTGTGACAAGCATCCAGTCTAGAGCAGTGATTTTCCCCGCAACTGCCATTTAAATCACTCAGGGAGCTTCCTAAAATCACTGATGTTTTGCCCCCACTCGCAGAAAATCTGACTCCACCTAACTAATGGAGAATGTCAAACAAGTGGTTTTGACATTTCTGTTTTCTTTATTCCATGTAGGAGGGCTTCAGGGAGCACTTGCACTTATTTGCTTATTCATCAAACATTTATCCAATCTCTCCCTGTACCATGTACCATGTGCTAGCTCCTAAGATGAATAGCTCATAGTCTCTAGTTCCAAGAGACTCACAAACTGATGAAGACAGAATGATCTCCTTCTGGGGAGTGTGGGGCCCAGGTCATGACTTTTTTTCCCTAATGTGCAGCCAGGGGTGATGATTTCTGGTATAGTCCAAGCCCTTCAGAGGTCCAGAGAGTTATGTCACTCTTCCATAGCCAGAGGGTGACAGTCAGTAGATGAACTCACAGCATCACTGAGTCACTCAAAATTTACCAGCACTTTATCTATAAGATTCTTCTCCTCATTAACTTACATTTCTCAGACTTCAGGTTTTATCCATTCATTTAACAAGCAGTCTTTTAGCACTTGATGTACCAGGTGCCAAGTTTATGGTAGTGAGCAAAACAGCCAATTTCCTCTGAACTTGGTTTCAGCAGGAAGAGCCTACGTGTCTAGAGGCCTTTCTCAATTAGGATCATTCCGACTGGGAGTCATTCATCTCAGGAGCTAGCACATTGCTGATATAGGGAGAGATCGGATAAATGTTTGAGGAATAAACAAATAAGTGCAAGTGCTCCCTGAAGCCCTCCTACATGGAATAAAGAAAATAGAAATGTCAAAACCACTTGTTTAACGTTCTCAATTTTTTAAAAATATTTCTGTATTTCCTTTTTGCAAATATTGATTAGATTTAAAAGCCTTCACTTGGAGATCATGGACTCCCTGGGTTTAAGGGACTATTGTCTGTGGGGTTTTTAATAACCTTTTAGATTTTCTATTTATTTATTTATTCATTCATTTTAAATTGACAGATAAAATTCTAAGTAATTATCAAGTACAATGTAATGGGGTTTTTTTTATTTTTAAAGTGGTATGACTTTCTATTTTCACTCAACAATGTGTTCAAAGTCCTATATCAAAATAAACAGAAATCACATCCAGGGACCTTGAAGAATTTTTAATTTAACTTTAATAGAAATTATTACATGTAAGCTCTCAGGAGTATCTCATAGCTACAGGGATTTTAATTAAATTCTCTCTCTCTCTCTCTCTTTTTCTCTCTCTCTCTTTCTCTTTCTCCCTCTTCATTTTGGATGTCATCAAATAACTTTCAGGTCTCAGGAAATCCTAATTGCCTAGCTACATAACCAGTATTCCCAAAACATAGTGATTTCAAATAACAAAATTATTTTTCTCACAATTCTGCAATTTGGGAAGGTTTGGCAGGGACAGCTCTGCTCAGCTCCCAGAAGTTCCCATTTTTCCCATTTTGTATGAATCCTCAAATGATTTTTCAAGTCTCAGGAAATCCTAATTGCCAGCTTCAAACATAGTGGATCCACTTTTAAGTCACCAGTCATGGCTGCTCATTGGTGGAGGTTCAGATGGGGCCAGAGTATCAGTTTGTTTCAACAAGGGTCTCTCTATGATCTCTGTGGCTGTCCTTGCGGCATGGTAGAAACACACCAGGAACAGGTGTCCCAAAAAGAACTAGGCAAGGTGGCCTCAGAAGTCACAGCATCTCACTTTCACCACAATAGACAGCCATCTAAATCTAAGGATAAGGAATATAGATCCAAGGATTCCACTGAAATATCAGACTCACTCTGCAATGAGCACTTGTGGAGTGGGAGAGGTATGGCAAACATTCTCAGAAAATACAGTGTCATGGTTGGTTCTTTGACCATAAAAATTTAGATTTCTCTCACATGCACAATATATTCTTCCTCTCTCCACAATATAATGTTTTGAGGTGTATATATACACTGTGAGGTGTTTAAATCTAGCTGATTAAAAAACCTCACATAGGTTTTGTTGTTGTTGTTTGTTTTTTTGCAGTGCTGGGGACCAAACTCGGGGCTTCACACATCCTATGTAAGTGCCCTATCATTGAGCTACTTCTTCAGACCTAGGTATCACTTTTGTGGTGAGACTGTTTAACATTTTTTTTTTTTTTTGGTACTGGGGATTGAACTCAGGGGCACTCGACCACTGAGCCACATCCCCAGCCCTATTTTGTGTTTTATGTAGAGACAGGGTCTCACTGAGTTGCTTAGCACCTCGCCATTGCTGAGGCTGGCTTTGAACTCGCGATTCTCCTGTCTCAGCCTCCCTAAGTGCTGGGATTACAGGCTTGAGCC
>CM053399.1:71073479-71178918 GCA_028644305.1 Xerus rutilus | reverse complement strand
TTTTTTTTTTTTTTTGGTACTGGGGATTGAACTCAGGGGCACTCGACCACTGAGCCACATCCCCAGCCCTATTTTGTGTTTTATGTAGAGACAGGGTCTCACTGAGTTGCTTAGCACCTCGCCATTGCTGAGGCTGGCTTTGAACTCGCGATTCTCCTGTCTCAGCCTCCCTAAGTGCTGGGATTACAGGCTTGAGCCATTGTGCCCAGCTGCGTTTAACATTTTTTAAGAATCACCATTAACTATAGTCACTATGTTGTACAATAGATCTCTTGAATTTATTCCTCCTAACTGTAATTTTGTATTCTTTGATACATCAACTTTATGTCATAGAAATCCAACTTAAATTTGCTGAGGCAAAGGAGGACATTTATCTGCTGATAACTGGCAAACCCAAGAGTGTAGATCCCAGATTTTAAACCATGTCAGCCAGGTGCAGTGGCGCACGCCTGTAATCCTAGCACTTAGGGAGGCTGAGACAGGAGAATCACGAGTTCAAAGCCAGCCTCAGCAACGGCGAGGCACTAAGCAACTCAGTGAGACCCTGTCTCTAAATAAAACACAAAATAGGGCTGGAGATGTGGCTCAGTGGTCGAGTGCCCCTGAGTTCAATCCTCAGTACCAAAACAAAACAAAACAAAACACCATGCCATTTGAGCTCTACATCTCTGCTTGGTTCCAGCTTAATTTGTCTCATACAGGGCCCCTCCACATGACAGGCATGGCCTGCCAGTATCCCCAGTTTCATGCCTGCTGGTTTTAGCAATCCCAGGAGTGGCCACATATCACTCCCAGAGAGGTCTCTGATGTCTCTTTCTGCCCATCACTAAACCAAACTCTTTGCCTGGTGAAGAAGACACTTTGGTAACAAGTCCACCCTAGAGCAATCAGCAGGGATCACTACTATTGGCCTCACTGGGAGCACATGGAATGGGCAAGGAAGAACAAGGCTATGGGAAATTATGTGATAGTACCATAGTACCAATGTTCTAGGTCTTTCTGTTCTACCATTCTTACTTAGCATGATAGTGTTTGTCCTCATTCATGTAACTTCATAAAAGCAAGATAGGCGCCTAAAGAGAAGGAATGTTTTCAAAGTAGGGGCAGTCCCAGCCTTCTCTGTTCCTTTTATCAGAAAAGCAAAACCTTTTACAGAAATGCCCCAAGAATACTTATCCTTAAATATCACCAGTCATTATTGGGTCATACTGCTAACCTCTAGCTGCAAGGGAGGCTGGGAAATCTAGTTTTAACAAAGTAGATTAGGATTTCATGACTTGTTTGGACCAATATTCATCCTCTCCCTCCACACACATCCCTCCTGCAGGTTAGTTGCTCTTGCTCTGAGTTCCTACAGCATCCTGGGTTTTCTTTGTCCTAGCAACATACACACATATACAGCTGCTCATTTTTTTCCAGTCCCCGCGTTTCTTTGCTAGGATTTCTAAAGAAGTGCCCATATCTGTCCTGTTGTATCTCTGGGACTTAGCACCATGCTCACCTTCATTTCATGTTCTCTGAGTGACTAGAATAGCCACATGTACCAGCCCCAGTGCAAATAAGTAGGTGCTCAGTGAATATTTCCTAAATATATAGATGGATACATGGATGGCTGAAGGGCAGAGGATAGAGATCATTACTGTCAATGGCTCTACACAGAACAGCCTGAGTCTTCCCGTATCCCTGTCACCCCAGCCTGGCATTTCACTTTTCTAAAAGCCTTTCCTTTGCCCACGGAACCATCAGTTGGTCCCTCTGGGTTCTTAGGCAAAAGCCAGTACTTGCCCTCCTTCCAGCTACCCAGCATTTTAGGTGAATCTTAATAGGAGTAAAATGGGCGTGAACGTCAGAAGACTGCTCATTATTCGCCATTATTTCCTCTGAGTGTGTGCCTTCTCATTGCTCGCGCCCTTCCTCCTCCTCGTCCTCTCTCCTTCTCCTCCGTCCTCCTCCCTTCTCCTTCCTCCTCCTCCCTTCGCCTCCTCCCTCCTCCTCCTCTTCCCTCCTCCTTCCTCCTCTTTCTCCCTCCTTGGGAACTGGTTCAACCAGAGTACAATCAGCTCATCTGCATCTGGCCCTGGAAAACCTGCAGGAACTAGAGCGGGAGGGAAGGCTGCGGGAGGAGCGGCAGCGGCGCTCACCAGTGCGGAGAGCTCACAGGCGGGCCCTGCGCTGCGCCCCGCCGCTCGGGAAGTCCATGCCCGGCCCGTGCTGCCCGGGGCTCGCTCATGAGGCCTCTGCAGTGCAGGAAGAGAAAGACCCGAAGCATCCCCCTGGGGCTCTTCGCCCTCTGCCTGGCCGCAGCCCACTGTCTGCAGAGTAAGCTCGGGGTGGCGCGGGGCGGGGCGGGGCGGGGCGGGCTCTGGGGTCTCGCGGCTGCCGTGGGCCACCTCGTCCGGTGGAGGGCGCGCGGCGAGCCGGCTGGCAGGCCCCGCTCCGCTTCCTCTCCGGGCTGGGGCCAGCCGGAGCCCCGGCACCGATCGCAGCGGAAACGTCGAGAGCAGAGCAGAGTCTCTCCGGCTCAGGTGCACCGGGCCACTTCGGGACTCTCACACCGCCCGGTGAGCCCGGCCTGCAGTTATCGGAGCCGGAAGCCGGCTGGGAGATAACCTGTTCCCCGCGCCGAGGTTACCTCCCCTGTAAAGTGTTTTATTTCTTTTTTCCTGGATTAACCAGACTACAGCCCCCAAGGGCTCACGCACCTCGCCTCCTAATGTGGGGACCCCTCCAACCTTCCTTGGGCTTCCTGGGTCATCAGAGCGTTCCACAGGCCTCTCTGGCCATTCAGGGGAACCCACAGTAGCCTGGTCCTGAGGGAAAAGCGTTTTGAGAAGTTGGGTTGGGCAGTCAGTGGGCCTTGAATTTCTTGGGCAGAAAAGGTCCTCACCACAAGACACTGCGCAAATGGCTTTGGATGGCTAACTCTAGAATCCTCACCTGATATGGCCCACTGTCCCACAAACTCCCGTGGACACAGATTGTAATGCAGATTGTAATGCAATTTTACTTTCTCATTCAATCATTATCATCATTCCAATTTTACAGATTAGTTAACTGAGATTTATATGGGACCAGAGCAGGGTCGCAGGAGGTGAGAGAACCTGTAGTAAGGTTCAGCACTTGTGTGTTCACAATCCCTCCAACTTTACAAAGTTCCTTTACAGGTTTCACAGGAAGAAGGCACAGAAAGGCTATGTTACTTGCCCAAGGTAACCACCTAGTCAGTGGTGAAGCCAAAATTCAAACCTAGCCACCTAGCACTGTTGCTCTTTACACTTCTCTGGCTAGAGTCCAGCTTTGAAAGTTGCAAATCTCAGAAAGCAGAAAGACTGGTATGGGGTATGTTTCTCTCTCAGTGGTGGATCAAGGAATAGCTGGTTGTTAGTCTGCAGATGAATATGTGTTTGACTGTGCAGTGAACTTCTCTATTGTTTTGCAAGCCCCAAACAAATGGTTCCAACCACCATAGGCACATTTGTATAGATGCCTCTGATGTTCAGGGACCAATCATTCACTCACTCATGGGCTGTACCTTCTCCTGCAAGAAGCAGGCTACAGTGGATACTGGGGACACCATGGTTAACAGTTTTGTCCTCAGGAAACTTTGGTGCTTATACCGACAGGAAAAGAAGAGTGCCATCCTTGGAGGGGCAAGGCTTGAGAGGCAGGTGGCTCCACATTGTGGAAGCTTATAGACTCAGAACCCAGACTTGGGGAAAGAGTTGCTCCAAAGGAAGCCACACCTACCTGAACCTAACAAGGGGATAGGAACAGCCAGGGAAGTGGGATAGGGAGACTGCAGGGTGTCCTATCAGATATCTGGTAGACAAGTACAAGTTTGCAATTATTGACTGTCTCATGCACAGCTGAAAAAATCACCCTCTTTCAGCTCTGAGTCCGTAGCGCTTGCCCAGTGCTAGCCATAACTATCCCTAACAGATGCTGAATGACTGTGTAACTGCCTGAAGGAGGCCTGTGCTGTAGCCCAGCCTTAATGGTGCAGTTGGCCTCCTCCTCTCACCAGTTCCTCTGCCTGCTTAGCCTCTGTCACAAGCCTTCCTGCAGAAAATCTGATATTCATCATTCACACTTAAATTTGTGTTATACCATACCCACAAACACAAATACTCTGTGTTTTAAACCTTTCCTCAATGACATTGTTATGGACTAAATGTTTCCTCTCAAATTCATAGATTGAAGCCTTAGCCTCTAATGTGATGGTAGTTGGAGGTGGGACCTTTGGGAAGTAATTGGTTTAGATAAGGTCATGAGATTGGGGCTCCTATTACTGGATAAGTGTCCTTATAATAAGAGGAAGAGAGACCAAAGCTCGCTCACTCTCTCTCTCTCTGCCCTGTGAGAACATAGTAAGTAGTTTAGCAAGCCAGGACAGCCCTTGCTAAAAACTACACCTGCCAGCACCTTGATCTTGTACTTCTTCCAAAACGGAGACATAAATGTCTGTTTTTTAATCCACTTACTTTTTGGTATTTTGCTATAGTAACCCAAGGAGAGACAGAAACTATTACTGAGAAGCAGGGCACTACTGTCAATAATCTGGAAGTGGTGTTAGAACTGGATAATGGGTAGAGGCTGGTGGAGTTTTGAGGTGCATGCTAGAAATTTGGATGCTAAGGGCAATTCTGATGAGGACTCTCACAGAAATGAGGGGCATGGACAATGGAGAAAAGATAATTTTTCTTAAAATGTGTCAAGGAAACATGCTAAATTTTGTGTTCTGATATTTTGTGGAAGAAGAACTTGCAAGATATGCAATTGGATATTGAGCAGAGGAGATATTTAAGCAAAGTGTTGAAAGAGAGGCTTAGTTCCTCCTAATGGCTCATAGCAGAATTTGAAAGGAAGGAGGAGAAGAGGAATTATTTAGTTAAAAAGAAACCAGAACTGAACAATTTGGAAAATTCTCAACCTGTTCATATTGCATAAAATTAAAAAGTATGTACAGAAGAAAACACCAAGGGTGTGGCAAATAGCCATTGGATAAGATTAGTGTGGGGATGAACCCAGGGGGTAATCAGCCACCCCAACGGAAACACTTCCAGTTTGAACTGAAGGGGACGGAGACAGGAAAACAATGAAGGAAGAATGAGTTCTTCTTAGCTCCTACCAGTCAGAACCATGCAGTGATTCAGCTGTAAACCTGCACTATGCTTCCAGGTTGGAGAGGAATAACCAAAAGAGATTCAGAGGTCATCAAGGATGCCTCCTCAGTTTGAAAAGGTGGGAAGGGGACATTGCATCAGTTTCAACAGGCCAGACAGTGCCCAGAGCTTCAGGGAACACACAGTTACCCAACAAAGCTTCAGGGGTTGTAACCCCACCTCACTAGGTTCTGAAGGCACAGCATTCAACAAAGAGTATTCTCTAGTTTTAAGATCTGAAAAACTGGGTGGGGTGGTGCATGCCTGTAATCCCAGTGACTCGTACCAGTTTCTTCACATTCAATCTAAGGAGTCATCTGACAGGGAATGGAGCTTGGGAAGGTCTTGGATCTTGGGTGGAAGATGCTGGAATAATTCCCCTGATAGACCCTTACACCTGACTGTCTGACCTTCTGTAGTAGGCTAAGGTCTTTACCCCAGGCTCACTGTGAGGCTGGATACAGGTCTTTCAGAAGCCAGTTCCTAGAAGTGGTACACCAGACCTGCTCTTTCCATTCCCCATTAACCAACTCTTCTACATATTTGAGGATAAGATTTCAGGGATTCTTGAACTGGAACTTGTTTCTTTAGGTCAGGTGGATGGTCAATTCAGTTCAACACTTCCTTCTTGAATGAACCATCTCCCACGTCACAGACTGCTGCTTGCTGGTGATGCAGACCTGAGCACAGGGTGGTGCCTGCTGCCCCTTCTAGCAGGGAAGATGGGCTGTCACTCAACTCACATAAGTACAAGGCAGGCTGTGCACCATGCGGAGGAAGCCTCGTGAGCCTGGCAGAGATGACATTAAGATGTGCCTTGAAGAGAGAGCAGGGTCTGAAGAAAGAGGAGGGGGTGATCTGAGCTGAGGTTGAGACAGTAAATGTGCATTAAGGAGTGGTCAGTAGTTTGGTGCAACTGGAATTGGGGGTGAGTAGGAAACATGGGAGATGGGAACTGAAAAGAAAGTTAGAAACAGATTATTGAGGTTCTTCAGAGCCAGGGGAGACACAAATAGAAGTGTATTTTAGAAAAATCACTTAAAATAGCTCCTAGACAACCCAAGATAAGAAGAGCTAGGTGTAGTGGCTCATGCCTATAATTCCAGCGACTTGGGAGGCTGAGGCAGGAAGATTCCAAGTTCAAGGCCAGCCTTGGCAAATTAGTGAGACCCTATCTCGAGAATACAAATTTAAAAAGGACTGGAGATGTAGCTCAGTGGTAGAGCGCTCCCATGTTTAATCCCGCTACTGAAAAAAAAAGGAAGAAGGAAAGAACAGTATCTTCTGAGTTTGTACAACTATTAATAGCAATTACAAGAGAAAAATGACTGTTCATTGCACACTTACTTGGTGCCAGAAACTGTAATAACTGCTTTCAACTCATCTTCACAGTAATCCTGTGAAGAGGTGCTATGAGTCCCTATTTCATGAGGAACCTAAGACTTGGAGAAGTTGAGGGGCTTGCCTAAAGACATTCATTCATTCATCAGGTGTTCATGGAAAGCCGGAGTTGCCAGGCACTGTGCTGGATCCGGGGAATTCATTGGTGACCAAGACAGACCGGCCCCCGGGTTCCCAGAGCTAATGGTTGATCTAGGAGGATGAACCATTAATCAAAAGGATCACCACAGCATGGAATAAATGTGTTAATACAGAGGAATGGGGAGCAAAGAAAGTACAGAACTGGGGCCCTCAGCCCAGTACTGAGAGATTGGGGAAGGCTTCCTGGAAGAAGTGATGTTTAAACTAAGACCTAAAAGATGGAGAGGAACTGGCCCATTATATTCTTTGGAAAGCATCATATTGTAGGCTGGGGTTTGCAGTCACATATGCACCTTATCTTAGATCATCCTATACTCCTTTTTCCAAGTGCCTTCGTGGAATCCTATAAACACCTTCCGAAAGAATGATTGGGAGAGCATGTCACCTCATTTTTTTCCTTTGTCCTCCTGTTCAACACATATTTACAGCAGAGGTGTCTGAGGAGAACCCCATTCCAATTCCCCAGGCTAACCAATGGCCTGAGGACTAACCCTGGGTCCTGAAGCCCACTGTAGAGAGGGCAGACCCAGCTAGCTCTCCACCTCCAGGGTTGTGCAAGGGAGGCAGTCACCTCTGTCATGACTGGCTTTCTTGGCATCTGGTTAGAAGCATGGTAGTTACTTTATCATAAACCATGGTCTTGCGGAAAGAACAGTTTCCCAACAAGTGTGGCCCTTGTTTGTGCCTGAAAAAAGTATGGTAGAAAAATTCCTTTTGGAATTCCACAGGGAAGAATTTCAAGTTGCCCAATCTCTTGCTGCATTTGCAGAAGAGAATCGCAGATTTACAAATGCTACTTTGAACCTATTGGGCTGCTGTAATAAAATACCTTAGACTGAGTAACATAAAATCACAGGCCCCATGGTGCACCTGTAGTCTCAGTCACTTGGGAGGCTGAGGCCAGAGTACCACTTGCACCTAGAAGTTTGAGACCAGCCTGGACAATGTAGTGAGATCTCAAAAACCAACAAACAAAAATTGGAAATATATTGTTCACAGTTTTGGAGGCTGAGAAGTCCAAGATCAAGGCACCAGCAGATTCAGGATGTGGTGAGAACCTATTTCACACAGATGGGCCTTCTATATCCTCACAGGAGAGCTTGCTTGAGCATCTTTTATATGCCACTGGTAGAATTCTTGTGAGTTAATCACTTTCCAAAATCCCACCTCTTCCTACTATCACGGTGGGCATCAAGTTCCAGCATGCGAATTCTGGGAGATGCCAACATTCTTACCATAGCAAAGGTTCATTCCAATTCTATACTTACATGATTGAAGCAGGAAAAACCAGCCTCCTCCATCCAATACCCCATCTCCCTGTCTCCAGTGTATTGCTGCAATCTCTCCAGCTTCTGTTTACACAGGAGTTCACCACCTCAGTAACTAGCTCTGTGTATCTTCAAAGAATTCTCCCAAATGGCAATTTATTCAGCAATCACAAAGTGTTAGAAACTGATAAACTCTTTACTGTATTGTCTTGTTTAAATTTATTCTTCCACAGGAATCATGCATAGCACTATTTTGGTATCCTTATTGCAGAAGTTCTATAATTGAAAGAAATTTACCCTAGATCACATAGTTATTGCTGGCAGAGTACAATTTTGAACACAAGTTTGTCTGACTCTAGAATCTATTACACACACTGCCTCATTCTTACTCAGCAGAACCTGTCTCCTTTCCTTGTTTGCCCACTTGCCTGCATTCTGGCAATGCCTGGCTGTTCCAATCTTCCCTTCTCCGGGATGAGTTGTTCTGCATCACAGGTGGTCCTCTGCCTTGTAGAAGTGGTGCTAGCAATGTTGGAAAAGGAAAGGAGGGGCCTGAGAGAGCACCCGGGCACCCACTTTTCACTAAGGTCTTGCAAAACCCTTACTACTGAAATTCTAAAAATGTGGTCTCCCCAAATGTTTCCCTGAAAGGGCTCAAGTGTTTCAAACATTCCTCCCTCATACACTCCTTTGGCTTTAAGCTTTGTTAAAGTGCCTCCAAGAATGAGTTACAGTAAATGGTCTTCAGCTGCAAACCTCTAATGGTTATCAATCTTAGTAGCACCCTGGAATCACATGAGTTTTAAAAATCAGAAGCCTTGGTCCCACCCCCAAAGACTGAATTCATTAGTACAGGGCAGTATTTTTTAAAACTTCCCGGTTGATTAATAAGGGTTTGAAAACAACTTGAATAGCTGATTCAGTACTTTCCAGTTGGCAAACTAAATGCCCGAGGACTATTACTCTGGAAACAAAGGTCATAAAAGGGTAGTGTATTCTATTTTGTTTTGTTTTGGCGCTGGGGATGGAACCCTCACATAGGCTGGGCTAGTGCTCTGCTCTACCGCTGAGCCACACACCCCAGCCCCATCTGACAGTCCTCAGGAAGCCTGACATCAAGGTGTTGGCAGGGCTGCTCCCTTCTGAAGTCTGTGAGGAAGATTGTTTCAGGCCTCCACCCTAGCTTCTGGTGTCTTTTGGCAATCTTTGACATTCTTGGCTTATAGAAGAGTCACTTTATCTCTCTTCATCTTCACGTGGCATTCTTTCTGATAACATGTCTATCTTGCAGCCAAATTCCCCCTTTTAGAAGGACAAATCAGATTGTGTAGGGCCCACCCTGATGACCTCATTTTAACTTGATTACATCTGTAAAGACCCTGTCTCCAAATAATACACATTCTGAGCACAGGTTAGGATGCCAATATATCTTTTTAGGGCACAGTTTAAAACATAGCAGGCAGACAAGGGTGGGAATCTTGGGTAGAGAGGAGATCTTGGTGGTTCCATGCCCTACCTGAATTCCGTGCTCACCTATAGCTTGTGGCTCCTATCTAGGTCCTACCAGGCCCCCTGATCACTCCATTGCACCAGTTTCTCAAACTAGCTCTGGTGGACTCTGATAATATGTATTTTTAAAAATCACATGAGAGAGAGAGACAGAGAAACAGAAAGCAAAGGCTTACTGTGGGTCAATCACTGCCTCTGCAAAGTGGGTGTTGTGACACACTCACTTTACTGAAAAAGATTCAGAGAGGCTAGTTAATTTGTGTGGAACAGAAGACGACCAAGGGAAAGTGGTAAACACTTCAGAGAGAAGGAATCTCAATTGCCAAGGACAGAAGACAAGCCAAGTTTCTCCCCAGGACTAAACAAGGAGCCCAGAGGCCCTCTGGCACGCAGCAGCCCCCTCTCCCCAGCAATGCCTAAGCCACACCTCCTGCTACCTTGGTGCCCCTGCTGCCAATGACCAGATTTCTCCACCACAATTATTGTGGCCTCCATTGGCATCCCATCTCTTTCAGAGACATGGCAGAACTAAGGAGACCTCTCATCTCAAGTCAAAACTCAGGAGAGAGAATCTGATTGGCCTATCCCAGATCATGTGGTCTGCCTTGGTCCAATCACCTAGAGCCAGAGAGATGGCTTCCCAAGGCCCTCAGCAAGGGCTCTGAGAAGATGTGGAGCTGAGCTTGTGGGGCAGACCAATTAATAAGGAGCTTACAAATGGAGTATATGACTAGAAATAGGTGTTTATTAAATGTATGTCTCAGATCCCACCCCTTCCCAAATGCTTGTTGAATGGAAGGAGATCAAATGGAATTTTCATGACCTCAAATCAGGGCTTCCTTTGGGTGAAAAATCAAAGAAAGGAACCAGTATCCCCCACTCCTCCACCCCAGAATTGTTCCTGTCTGTTAAGATCTCTTATCCACCTGGGGGTTTTAATTGTTTCTTTGTAATTGTATCATTGACATCCAAGCCACAAAGATTCCCAATTACAGCTTGAAGAGGTGAAGGAATTTGTGCAAAGTCACCCAGCTTGGGCCTATGCAGCCAAAGCAGAACTGAGATGCTTCAGAAGGTGGCCCATTGCCAACCAGAATATATCTGGGCTTTCTGAAAAAGAAAAAAAAAGGCAATTAATGTGCCAATTATCAGTAAAAAACAAGTTAAGAAACAATCTGAAGGTTAGTGGCCAGCATGAAAAGCCTGACTATCGTAACCACTTTGTTTATCCTATAAGGTTTTGAACACATGCCAAGGTTACCTGGTAGGCATGATAGCTGTTACAACCAAGGTGGCTGTATTCAAGGTAGATCCCTACATTGGGGATCTTCTGGCTTCACTGTATGTGCCCCCCTGGATTCCCCAACTGGCATATTGTCCTCCTCTTCCACCTTCTGACCCAAACAACAGATCCCCCAACCCCATCCCCCATCCCAGTTGCCCTAAAACAGGTGTGCTGTTGGTGTAGGGGGAGGGGTAGGCCTTGTACCATTCTGATGAGTTTCCAGTTAAGAGTCAGAAAAGCAATTTGTCTGTTTTGCTTTAAAATTTACATTTCCTGATTTGTTTGCAACAGCCTGAGGTATAGATCATGAATTATTTTCTGATTAGCCCTAGGATTCTTCTAGGCATTACTGGCATATATATGCCCCAGCTAACCACTTATTGTTTATTTACTTGGGAATGGAGTATGCTGTGTTAGGTGTTTGCCATTCATGCATTCACTTTTATTCCTTCTGACATATCCTGTGAGATGGTTATGGCTACCATTGCTTTACAGATGAGAAATAGAGGCTCAGTGACTTTGAGGTAATTTGGCCAAAGTCATGATATTAAGAAAGAGCAAGTCAGTATTTGAACTAATCTGTTTGACATCTCTGTCAAAGCCCTTGCTTCCCTGGTAGGATTCCTTGGGATTCTTTGTACATATGGCTTCTACCTGTCAGAAACTCAGGAACTTAGGCTTGGTGCACATGAGTACATGTATTGGAGTAGCCAGATCACACCAGAGCCTACTTTGGGGTCCTAACGCTGATTTGATGCTCAGCTTGGCATAGTCCTGGTTTCGTATCTCACATCTCCAGACCAGATATATAACACCATGAAAGTCACTGCTCAGAAATTGCCATTCATGTGTCAGGCACTCTGCGGGTCTGGGGCTGCAACAAGGAACCAGACAGGCAGCTCCTATTTTCATGGAACTTCAATTGAAAGTAGGGATAGATGTTAAATAACATAAACTGTGATGGTTATTATAAAGGAAAGGCGTCATGAGAATATGTAAGAGGACATCTGGTCCTGTTTGGGGATTGGAATGAGCTTCCCAGAAGAGTAATGACTGAGGTCTGAAGGGAAAATAATAGGCAAGTAAAGAGGGAGCAGGGAAAGGGAGCAGTATGTGCACAGTCCCTGTGGTGGAGAGAACATGATGAATCCACAGAGCATAAGTCCAGTGTGCTGGGAGCCCAGAGGATGAGGGTGTGCTGAGGGCACAGGCCTGATAGGAAGGCAGGGTCCAGACCTCACCTGTCCAGCCAAGCTGCTGAAGACATTTTAACTTACTCTTAGAGCACTGGGGAACCAAACAATGGGTTAAAGCAGGAGGGTGACATGATACAACTTATATATTGAAAACATCACTCAGAATGCCATGTAGATGATAGGTCAGAGGAGGGTGAGTAGTCACGGTGAGGCAAATTGGGAGACCACTGTACTACACAAGGGTGCGGCTTGGACCAGCATGGTATGGGAAAGAAGAGCATGCACAAGTCAGATTCAAGTTACATTTTGGAGGTAAGATGGACAGGACCCAGTGACAATGTGGAGGTGAGAAAGGACAAGGTTGTCATGACAGTGGCTTGTGGAGCTGTCTGGCTGGGAATGCCTTTCAGTGAGGTTGTGGATAACTCCCTCCCATATTTGGGAGTGAGGAATGGGTTTTTATACTAATTGTTTTGACTTTAAATTAATTTTATTGTTTTTAATTTTTCTTAAGTTTAAATATGTAGTATTTGCACACAACCCAAAATTCAAAATGTATATCCTTCAAAGTTTTGACCCCCCCAGCTGCCTAGGTCTTCCCTTTAGCCTCTGGGTTTTCCCTTTACTCCCTGGAGCCCACAGTGTTCTCAATTCTTTCTGTATCCTTCTCGAGATAGTCAAGGCTTTGCGTCAAACTGTGCATGCATTTATCTTTGGAGATGCTGAAGATGTTGATTTTGTCAACTGACAAGTACAGATGTCAATGCTTAGGAAATACTTTGTCAAATGCTAACAACATTTTCAAATGTGAAAGGTCTAAGGCACACAATCTTGGTGTGCATTTTTTTTTTTAGGATCATGGTGTTTTTATTTGTTAAGTAATTCACAGACTTTCTAAAATATTTTAACTGTTCACAAGGGTAGAGAGTGGAATGTAAAGTTTCCTTCTGCCGGGGCTGGGATTGTGGCGCAGTGGTAGCGTGCTCGCCTAGCATGCGTGAGGCACTGGGCTCGGTCCTCAGCACCACATAAAAATAAAATAAAGATATTCTGTCCACCTGCAACTAAAAAAATAAATAAATATTAAAAAAAAAAAAAAAAAGTTTCCTTCTGCCCCAGACATCTAGTTTCCTCCCCAAAGAAAACCCCAGTTCCTAGTTTTTCAAATAATCTTCCAGAGACATTCTGCATATTTGTAAGGATAAGATGTTTCTGTATGTGTATATGTATACAGATCACTTACTTTATTCAAGCAAAAGTTTTTTCTACACATTGTTCTGCTCTGTGTGCTTTTTCCATTTTTTTAAAGATCATCTGACATCAACATACATGGATCAACCTCATTCTTCGGAATGTTTTTCTAGTACTCCAAAGTATGAATATAGATCATTTATTTAGCTAGTCCCTTACTGGTGAATACATGGATTGTCTCCAGTCTTTGGTAATACTTCATTTAAGTGATCATGACAACATTTACATATTTGCATCTATGTTCCCATATTGCCTATAGAATAATTCCTAAAAGTGGAATTTCTGGGTCAGAAGGTATATATAATTTAAATATTTTTATACATTACTTAGCTGACCAGGTCACACCCACTTACAGTCACCACAGTGCTGTTTGAGTAGAATTTTTGCACACACCTGACAGCATAGTGTTATCAGACTTTTTCATCTTTGCCAGTCTGATAATGGCCAGGTCATTCAACTTTCCCACCCTTGGTTTCATTGGACTATGATACTGGTCTGGTGCTTAATAGGTATTACTGATAGGAAAGGGTGACTGTTGCTCTTTGGGAGTGGTTTATCTGATTGGGGTACAAATTCTGAAACCTGATGAAGGTGAGCAGCCTGGCAGCCTTTACCTAAGCTTGTCTCTGCCTAAGGGTGTTTGGGTTTGACTGGCATCTGGGTGACTTCTCAAGGCCATTAAACAGAAAGATCATTGGGAACCCATCCTGAATGGGCTGAACTTTAGTTTCTGAGTAATCAGTCACTGAGAGGGGAAATTCATCACCTGAACTAGCAGGAGGGCTAGGCACCCTATTATCTGTGTTCATATGTCAGTCATCAGTGCTATTCTTGAAAGCTAAAGGGGAAAATCATTATTTGGATTTGATGAGCTAGCCTTCTACACAAAGCTGTACTTTCCAAATTCCAGATGGGCCTGGTTCAAGAATGGCACAAACTGGCCAGGGACATGAGTACTTTAGTTGTTGCTTAACACTGTGCCGATTCTCCTCCTAACAGACTTGGGGCTAAGAAAAGAGTCCTGACAGCACCTCTCTCAGCCCAGAGGCAATGACCCTCAGCTCAACGCAGATCCCCTCTTTCTGGTCTCTTCAAATTGGCAACAGTTTGACAGGCAGGGCATACATTTCATCGTTTGTTCATTTATAGGCATGTTTGAGTACCTATGAAGTGCCAGGCCCTGTGCTGGGTGCTGGGAATTTTGAGATACATAGGATGCCAGTTCTTCCTGCAGAAATCTCGAGCACTTTCTTATGTCCTTCAGAAGTTGGTCTGGGAGGCCAAGTGACGTCCTTGTTTTACAGATAAGGAATAAAGGCTCAGTGACTTCAAGGTAACTTGACCAAAGTTATAATATTAACAAAGTGCAGGTAGGTATTTGAACTCACATCTGCTTGACATTTCCTTCAAAGTGCTTGCTTCCCTGGTAGGATTCCTTGGGATTCTTTGTACATACAGCTCCCATCTGCCAGAAACTCAGGAACTAGGCTCTGTGTGCGTGAGTGCATTTATGGGAGCATTGGTGTACATGAATATATGCATTATGCATGTATTACAGGGCAGTTTAGGTGAAAGGATCACGAATATTTCAGACAGAGCAAAAGAGGCAAATTTGGTCCCAAGGATCACACAAGAGCTGGCCTTGGGGTCTTAACCCTTATCTTGTGCTCAACTTTGCATAGTCCTGGGTTTGGCAACCCACACCCCCGACTGGATGTATAACCCTTTAAGTCAGTGCTCAAGAATTCCTATTCATATTCCAGGCACTCTGTGGGGTTCTAGGGCTGCAATAGGGAATCACATATGCAGCTCCTACCCTCATGGAACACATTTGAATGGAGGGACAGACAGGCACCTATGGTGCCTGTAGAGGGCCCAAGGCAGTGCACGTGATATGTGTAAATGATAAGACAATGAGCTCTGCCAGGCTGTTCTTCTGGAAGCCCAGTTCAGATCCTCCAAGGCTCTATATGAATGAACACTCTCCTGGGTCCTCACGGCCTGAAGGATAATTCCTTCTGGAAGCTTCCAACCTGTTCTGGCTCTGCCTCCCACTCTGTCATAGAGTCTTCTTACAATCACCACGCTGAACTTTGTTGCTTACCAAGTCTTAAACCTGAGGTACCCTTAGATCCCTGGTCCTCCCTGGGTGGGCTCTCTGTTATCAGTTGGGATTCTCCTTTCTCACTTTCTTGAGATTTTAAAAAATTACTCCTTACCTCTCAACTTAAAAATGTTCTTCCCTCTTTCCCTACTCTTGCAAACTTCCTGGCTCATTACAGAATAAAAAGTACCCAGGGGCTGGGGTGGTGGCTCAGTGGCAGAGCGCTTGCCTCATATGCGTGAGGCACTGAGTTCGTTCCTCAGCACCACATAATAATAAACAAATAAAGATATTGTGTCCATCTACAACTAAAAAAACAAAATTTAAAAAAATAAATAAATAAAAAGTACCCAGGGTTTGAATCTCTGCTCAGCAATTTACCGTGATGTTGGGCAAATAACAGCCTCAGGAGACTTCAATTTGTTTCCCTGTAAAATGGAGATAATATCCTCTTCACGAGGCCAGCACTCAGTGAGCCAGCACCTTGCGTTGAGAAAGCCTGGGGAGGACACGTTAGGCTCGGGGCTTAGCAGCGGTTACTACTCAGGTGGTGGTGTATGGGATGCCACCCCTTAGGATGTGTGTGTAGGGAGCCAGATGGTTAAGGCCGACTGGCTTTCTACTCCCTCACCTTCCCCAAGCTGGCTAACTGCCTATCCCCCACAGATACCCCTGGGCTACCTCAGGAATCACTGCTCTTTAATATTTCTTGGTTGAGTCTCAGGGTGACCAGCTAGCCTGGTTTACCCAGTACTATTCTGATTTCAGCACTGAAAGTGCTGCATCCTGGGAAATCCCTCAGTCCTGAGCAAAGAGACAGTTGGTCACCCATGGCAGATGAGACAGGTGAGATGGGGCTGCTACTCCTGGCACACCACAATATAACGGGAAGACTTCCGATGAGGCTTTACCTCTTAAAGGATCCACCCTCTCCTAGAGGAATCTCAGACTGGGGACCAAACTTGTAACACATAGGCCTGAATGGTCCCAAGGGCTGTGTGCCTGCTCAGGGCCTGGCCTGTTGCTAGGCCTTAGACATGTCATGTCACCTGTTCTCTCAAGAGATCTGAGGTTCTTATAAGTGAAGGTGCCTTCTCCAGGTCTCCTAGAGAGGAAATCCCAGTGTAGAACCTAGGTGTGTCCTGCCCACACCAGGGGTCTCCACTGCACCTTACTCCCACTTGAAACAACCCTTTTGTAATGTGATTCATCATGCCACCATCTCGCTGCAACAGTTTTCCCAGTTAGGACTTCTGAATCCTAGGCTTTGTGACTTCTTTGCTGCTTAAAGGTTTAATGCAGATGGCAATGACAATAATGCTTATTTCCTGGTTATCAGATGCATCTGATGATCACATTTGGTATGTAAGTGATGTTTCAGATCAGTGAAGTGAAAATGAATTATCCTAATTAAGGTGAATGCTATGGTTTGGTTAAGTGTCCACCAAAGGCCTATGTGTTAAAGGCTTGGTCCCCAGTTTGAGATGCCTCCAGGAGGTGGTGGAACCTTTAAAAAGTGGAGCCTTATTGGAAGTCTTCCCATCATACTGTGGTGTGCCCTTGCAGGGGCCTATGGGACATTGGTCTCTCTCATTGCTTCCCAGCCATCATGAGGTGAGCAGTTTTTGTCAACATGTACTCTTTTTCAAGAGGCTGACTCACTGTAGGCCCAAAGCAATGAGACCAATCAGTCATGAACTGAAACTTCCAAAACCATGAGCCAAAATAAATCTTTCCTTATTTTAAGTTGACTTATCTCAAGTATTTGCTATAGTGACAGAAAGTTGACTAACATAGTTTATCTCCATGACTTAAACTCAGAGACCATGTTGGTTATAATATGTCTCATTATATGCTGATATTCTTGATCACTGGAATATATCCCACTTTTTAAATAATTAATTTTTAAGACTGAAAAGCACAACCTGTGTGATTTATTTTTAAGAAAAGGAATAAGTAGCCATTCCAAGTGTTCTGTTCTAGCTCATTGTTCAGTAGATGGCTTCATCTTTCTAGTACTTTCTCTCCATAGCTTTGAGTTACCAGAGGATCTGACTGGCTCCAAGGGTTGGAACTTTTAGGAAGTTTGTCAATTCAGGTTCCAGTAACTTCTGTCCTGCTGAAATCATCACTTCTGTGACTTGTTCTTTAATGGAGAACAGCATCTATCTAGGAGATGGCTATAAATTTAGTTCCTCTTTGGTTTTCTCATAGAATTCAAGTGAAGATGTTAAGGTGAACTTCTAAACTTTTAATTTGTCTTTAGACTTTGCTGGTCAAATTACTTGGTCTAATCAGGAAAACTTAAAAATATTTTTAAAAATACATTGTATTTTTAATATGAATTCAATAAATAATCTTAAATTATGTAAAGGCAGTCTTAGAGAATAAAATTTTCTTACCATCCAGTCTCTAAGGAGTAATCTTAAGGATTACTAAACATTTTACTCCAACATTTTTTCATGTATAATATGTACATGCTAGCACATATTTACACAAATATAAATGAGATCATTATTCTATTTTATAAATTTATTTGGTATCATCACAGACATCTTTTTGTGTCCATATAAAGCTTACCACTGAGCTACATCCCCAGCCATTTATATTTTTTATTTTGATACAGAGTCTCACTAAGTTGCACAGGCTGGCCTTCAACTTGTGATCCTCCTGACTTAGCCTCCTGAGTTATTGGGGTTCTCAGTGTGCACCACTGTGCCTGGCTTATTTACTTATTTATTTTTTATGTTGGAGAATGAACTGAGGGCCTTGTACATGCTAAGTATGTGCTTTACCACTGAGTTATGTATACCTGCAGCTCCAAAGCTCATTATTATTAATGGGCACCTAGCTTCCATCTTATAAGTAAAATCTGATATATTGAACTAATCTCCTTGTGTAGAACATTTGAACCAAGATAACTATTGGCCTAGCCATTAAGTTTCTCTGGACTTGTTCTGGGTTGATTTTAGTGTGAGGCACAGGAGTAGTTACTCATTAATTAAACTTTTAAAACATTTGACAAGCAGTTTGCCTTAAAACCCTTGGAACTGTTAATTTTCTATCCCCATTTCAAACATTTATTCCTAAGTATACATGGAAGATTGACAGGAAGAGGAACTCTTAACTAAACATAGTTAAATATCCAGTTAGTTTGCCTCATTAGGGCCCTCACCCACCCACCCACCCAACTCTTAATAGTTCAAGATTTAAATTCTATCAAGTATCTTTTCTGACCGTCATGGTATAAAAATAGAAAGTAATAACAGGAGGAAAATTAAAAATTCTCAAATGTGTGGAAATTAAACAACATCCTCCTGAGCAACAAATGGGTCAAAGAAAAAAAACATCAAAAGAGAAATAAAAAACACTGTGCAGCAAACAAAAATGGAAACACAATGTACTAAAATCTGTGTGGTGCAGCAAAAACAAATTTGGGAGAGGGGACTGGGGATTGAACTCGGGGGCACTCAACCACGGAGCCACAGCCACAGCCCTATTTTGTATTTAATTTAGAGACAGGGTCTCACTGAGTTGCTTAGTGCCTCACTTTTGCTGAGGCTGGCTTTGAACTCACAATCCTCCTGCCTCAACCTCCCCAAGCCGCTGGCTTTACAAGTGTGTGCCACCACGCTCAGCAGCAAAGAACAATTCTAAGAGAATGTCACCAAAGGGAAAGATACTACAAGAAAAGAAAATTACAGACCAATATCCTTGATGAATGCAAATACAAAAATACTCAGTGAAATAAATACTAGCAAACTGAATTCAACAGCACTTTAAAAGGACCATATACCATGATCAAGAGTGGTTCAACACACACGAATCAATAAATGTGATAAACCACATTAGCAGAATGAGGGGAAAATATTATATGATAGAATGTAGAAAAAGCATTTCACAAAATTCAACATCTCTTCTTGATAAAAACTCTGAACAGATTAAGTACAGAAGTAGTGTACTTCGATATAATTAAGTCCATAATATGACAAGCCCACAGTCAATTATCAGACAAAATGGTGAGCCATGGAAAGCTTTTCCTCTATGTTAAGGAATTAGGCAAGGATGTTTACTTTCACTTTTGTTCAACATAGTGCTTGTAAGTCTTAGAGCAATTAGATAAGAAAAAGAAATAAAATGCATCCAAATTGGAAAGGAAGAAGTAAATTTATCTGTTTGCAGATGACATGGTCTAATATATAGAAAACTCTAACAAATGTCCACCAAACAATTGTTAAAACTATAAACAAATTAGGTAAAGTTGCAGAATTCAAAATCATGCAAAAATAAGTTGCATTTCTTTATACTAACAATGAACTATCTGAGGAAGAAATGAAAATGATTCATTTACAATATCATAAAAATAATAATGAAACAAGGAGGTGGTTGTTCTGTACCCTGTAAACTATAAGACATTAATTTAAAAAATTGAAGAAGACAGATAAATAGAAAGAAATTCTATATTCATAGATTAAAAGAATTGTTAAAAGTCCATACTATCCAAAGAAATCCACAGATTTTGCACGGAGGTGGTGGAGCAGACTTGCATGGAGGAGGAGACCAACTGCGCACGTGACCATGCTGCGGCCCCCCCATCTACCAACTGATGGCTGTCCCTGCCTACTTCCATTTAGAGACAACAGCCAGGACCAGGAAGATCAACCTTGAATTCCCTCCAGGCCCAGTTATACCAGAGGTGAGGTATTGGTAACTTGCAGGGACACTACAAGATAATAGGGTAGAAATTGATAATACCTGGTAATACCTCTGATTGGTACTGCCAGAGAGGAATATACATGAACAACATGAAAAAACAAGGGAAGAAAATGCCCCAAACAAATCAAGATGCTACAATAATAGAATTCATTGACAGCACAGTAGATGAAATGTCAGAGAAGGAGTTCAGAACATACATAATTAAACTGATTTGTGAAGCACAGAATAATATAAGAGAGCAATTACAGGCAACCATTGATCAATCCAACAAAGAGATTAGAGAGCAAATACAGGGAGCAAAAGATTACTTCAAGAAAGAGATAGAGACTCTGAAAAAAAAAACAAAAGCAGAAATCCTTGAAATGAAGGAAACAATAAACCAAATAAAAAATTCAATAGAAAGCATTACCAACAGACCAGATAACTTCGAAGACAGAATCTCAGACAGTGAAGACAAAATATATAATCATGAAAATATAGTTGACCACACAATGAAGACAGTAAAAAACGATGAACAGAAGATCCAAGAATTATGGGATAATATGAAAAGACCAAATTGAAGTATTATGGGGATAGAGGAAGGCACAGAGATACAAACCAAAGGAATGTACAATCTATTCAATGAAATAATATCAGAAAATTTCCCAAACATGAAGAATGAATTGGAAAATCAAATACAAGAGGCTTACAGGACACCAAATGTACAAAACTACAACAGATCCACACCAAGGCACATTATAATGAAAATGCCTAACATACACAAGAAGGATAGAATTTTAAAAGCTGCAAGAGAGAAGGCTCATATTACATACAGGGGGAAACCAATTTGAATTTCAGCAGATTTCTCAACCCAGACCCTCAAAGCCAGGAGATCCTGGAACAACATATACCAAGCTCTGAAAGAAAATGAGTGCCAACAAAGAATCTTATATCAAGCAAAAATAGATTAAAAACTTAAATGTAAGACCTGAAACTATTAAACTTCTAGAGAAAAACACAGGAAAAAGCTCTCTGACTTGTCTTGGTAATGACTTTTTGGATATGACATCAAAAGCACAAGTAACAATAGCAAAATTAAATAGAACATCAAACTAAAACCTTCTACACAGCAAAGAAAGCAATTGACAAAATGAAAAGGAAACTTACAGAATTCATGAAAATATTTGCAAATCTGGCAAAGGGTTAGTATAAAAAATATACAAAGAACTCCTCCAATTTTATAGTTTAAAAAATGAATAACCCAATTAAAAAATCGGGAAAGGAACTGAACAATCATTTCTCCAAAGAGGATGTACAAATTGCCAACAGGTAAATGAAAAGATACTCATTAGTTATCAGGGAAAGACATCATTTATTTATCAAGGAAATGCAAATCAAAATCATAGTGAGTGGGCTGTGGCTGTGGCTCAGTGGTAGAGCGCTTGCCTAGCATGCGTGAGGCACTGGGTTCAATCCTCAGCACCACATACAAATAATAAATGAATAAAATAAAGATCCATCAACAACTAAAAATATATTTTAAAAAAAGTTTTAAAAAAATCACAGTGGGATACCATGTCACATTGTACAATAGCTATTATCAAGAAGATGAAGGGGCTGGGATTGTAGCTTGGTGGTAGAGCACTTGCCTCACATGCATGAGGCACTGGGTTCAATCCTCAGCACCACATAAAAATAAATAAATAAAATAAAAATATTTTGTCCATCTACAACTAAAAAATATTTTTTAAAAAAGATGAAGATAACAAATGTAAAAATAACAAAATCCTGCCATTTGAGACAACATGATGAACCTAGAGGACATTGTGCTAAGTGAAATAAGCCAGACACAGAAAGACAAATATTGTATGATCAACCTCATATGTTGATTCTAAAAAAGAAGGGAAGGGAAGGGGAGGGGAGGGGAGGGGAAGGGACCCATAGAAACAGAGTAGAAAGCCGGGCGTGGTGGCTCACACTTGTAATCCCAGCACTTTGGAAGGCTGAGACAGGAGAATTGTGAGTTCAAAGTTAGCCTCAGCAACAGCAAGGCGCTAAGCAACTCAGTGAGACCCTGTCTCTACATAAAACACAAAATAGGGCTGGGGATGTGGCTCAGCGGTCAAGTGCTTGCTCCTGAGTTCAGTTCCCAGTTCCAAAAAAAAAAAAAAAAACAGAAACAGAGTAGAATAGTGGTTTTCAGAGCCTGGGCCTAGGGAGGATGAAGATATTGATTACAGTGTCCAAACTTAGAGATGAACAAGTTCTAGGAATCCAATGTTCAGCATGGGTAATGATAAATGTATTAATAATCATTGTACAACATATAGATAAATCAAATTATTACCTTATAAACCTTTAATATATACAAACTTAATTTGTCAATTAAATATTTTAAAATTTGAAAAAAAGAGGAAAAATAAAATTAAAAAAAAATTCTTGGTAAGAGAAAACGAAAACCAGTGAGAGCCAGTTGGTATGAGCAGCTGAGATATTGGAGTTATTATGTTTGCTTTTTCTTCAATTTTGCTGTTTCTTGGGCCAAAGTAACTAAAAGGCTCAAAATGAAGGTTCCTAAGCCTATTAAAAAGGCTGATGGAAGCCAGACGCCCTGGCACACACCTATAATCCCAGCAGCTCAGGAAGCTGAGGTAGGAGGATCACAAGTTCAAGGCCAGCCTCAGCAATTTAGGGAATCCCTAAGCAATTTAGTGAGACCCTGTCTCAAAATAAAAAGGAGAAAAGGGCTTGGGATGTGGCTCAGTGGTAGAGAATCTCTGGGTTCCATCCTCAGTACTGGGGAAAAAAAAGTTAGTCTTCTAAGAGAAGAGTTTGTCAGTAACCCTAACCAACATAGTTTAAGACTATACATGAAACACACTGAGATTATGATACAAATTTGTCACTAGTTCTAAATATAGTTCTCCAACTCTTACAGAAATCACTACTCCAACTTATTACATTTGAGGCTAGAGAAATCAGGAACATAAACAGACGATGATAAATTAGGTAGATGATAAATCAGTATCTAGAGAGATAGCCACAAGGTAGAATATAGGGTTTAGAATTAGCAAACGGCTTGAAATCCCATCATTGCCATTTATAGGTATGTGGGCACATTACTATAAGTAAGAAATACTGATTACAAAGTACACAATGATTGGTACATAAGGCCTTAATTAAATTGTATTTCTCTTTCTGTATATTAGTTTTTAGATGTAGCCAATTTTTCAAAGCACCCAAGTAGCACCATTCCTATCAGCAAACAGCTGATGTTGTTCCCTGTTTCCATAAATATTTGATCATTCACTTATTCATTTACTTGACAAATGTTGGTCAACCAGCCACTACCTGCCAGGCATTTTGCTGGGTACAGGGGACACAAGGGTGAAGAAAACATGATTCCTTTCCTCCCAGGGAATTTGACCTCTTTCCTTCTCTATTCCAGGGGCCTTAGACTCTGCACTTTGTTCTGTGTTAAAGAATAACTCTGTCACACAGTGAGGGCCTGAATGAGAAGGAGGGATTCCAGTAGTCAGGAGAATGGTCCTTAGGTATATGAAGAATTCCATATACTGGGAGAGAACTTCTGCAGTCTTTGTGGCACAAGCGGGTTAGATTTCAGGTAGAAATAAAAGGGAGCTTTCTAAATCAAGCTTCCCTAATCTGGAAGGTTACCTTGTAAGTAGAGAATACATTGTCACTTAAAGCAAGAGTCCTGTAAGAGGCTGAATGCTGAGCTATTTGAGTTCCCACACTGGGAGTGAGGCTGGCTGGTAAGATGCCTTCCATCTTGGAGAGTCTGGGATCCTTTTATCGAGCTCGCACAGGTTCAGACCAGGACTAGATTTCTATCTCCAAAGGTGGTCCATGAGTGAGCCAGTGGCCACCCCAAGTATTATGAACATGAAATACAAAAGGACCAACCTGTACAAAATGACTTCCTCACCTACCTGCCCCAAGGACAGAATTTCCCAAGTTTCTCATTCTTGGGCTTTAAGACATTGTTAAAATGTATTCAGTTAAAGAAAATGCATACAAACTACTGATAACATTTCAAAGAACTTTGAAATGGCTTAAAGAGGCTCCTCCTGGCCAAATGTAAGATAACCCAGAAGGAAAAATTATAATGATGATAATAGAGTATAATATGTTGATTTTTTTAAAAATCAAAGTCTATTAGGACACTATGAAAAAAGGGGTATGATCAAGTACACAGAGAAATACCTCTTTACAGAGAAATTCCAGCCACCAATAAATTTAGAATGATAGCATTAAAAGTTCACTATTTTAGCCAGGCGCGGTGGTGCACACCTATAATCCTAGTGGCTCGAGAGGCAGAGACAAGAGGATCGCGAATTCAAAGCCAGCCTCAGCAATGGCGAGGCACTTAGCAACTCAGCGAGGCGCTTAGCAACTCAGTGAGACCCTGTGTGTAAATAAAATACAAAGATAGGTCTGAGGATATGGCTCAGTGATTGAGTGCCCCTGAGTTCCCCAGTACCAAAAGAAAAAGAAAATAAAAAAAGAAAGTTCACTACTTTGTAGCCATCTATGAAATATAGGGAGATGCTAAGATCTATGTACATGCTGTTGTTGGGTAATAGTGCAGTCACATGGTCTCTAAGTAGTACCTTACTGATGACTTATCGATTACAAGGGAAATTATATCATTGTTAAGATACCAGATACCATCCCAGTGATCCAACTCATTCATGAGACAAATTCACATGATTAGTATCCTGGAATGGTGCCACAAGAAAACATCACTTTTGCAGTATTTTTACCTTTTTTCTAAAGAAAAAAATCTGGAGTAGGACTCTAAAATTTTAATGTCATGCAATTCCCTGCCCCACAAAAGGTGGAGAAATCTTACTAGATTAAAGGAGACTAATAAGACATGTCAAATACAGTCCTTGATCAGATTCTGCATGAAAACAAAAAAGCAGTTTGAAGAGTCATTTAGTAGTCAACTGAAGGAATTAGAAAATATACCACACGTTAGCAAATAGGAATTTAAATTTGGGCAGTGGATAATGTTGTGCTTATTTGGGAGAATGGCTTTCTTTTAGGTGAAGCATCAGAATATCTGCAGGTTACTTTCAAAGGGTTCAGCAAGATGAAATTGTTTGAGAAATTTTTTTCAAGGAAGAGACAAGAAAATACGGAAACTATTAACCATTGGTGAATCTAAGAGAATATATGCTAATTGCACTTGCCTTTCAACATTTAACCTTTTTTCTTTTTTCAGTAGTGGGGATTGGACCAGGGGTTTTCCATGTGCTAGGCAAGCACTCTTACACTGAGCTACACTCCCAACCCTACCATTTTTTTTTTAATAATACAAAATTAAATTAAAACAAGCAAATGTTTTCCTACTCTCACATGTAACAATAATTCTGATATGAGATATTCCAGCAAATACCAACAGGGTGTCCTTCAATTTAATGCTGACACTATCTACCTGAAAGTAGCATCAGATCCCACAGGCTAAGGGGTTCAGTTCCCAAAACTGCCACCCATTTCAGATGCCAATCAGAAGCCTCAAGTTGTGACCTGTGCTTCTCACCTAATGGCTCTAAATCAGAGGTTTCCACATTCCGCCTTCTTGGGGTTCAGTTGATTTGCTACAGTGGCTCACAAAATGCAGAGACACACTCAATTTACATTTACTGATTGGTTGTAAAGGATATTACAAAGAATATAAAGAGATGCACAGGGCAAGGTATGTGGACAGGGCTGAGTGTCTATGTCCTCTCAGGACATGCCACCCTCCAGATACCTCCTTGTGTTCAGTTGTGCAGAGGCTCCCTGATCTCTGTCATTTGGGGGTTTTATGGAAGCTTTAGGTAGGCATGATTGCTCACATCATTGGCCACTGGTGACCAACCTGACTTGCATCCCTCTCCCCTTCTGGTGGGGTGGAGGGTGGAGAGGCTAAAAGTTCCAACTTTGATCTCTCTGGTGACCAGCACCCATCTCGAAGCTATTTAAGGGACCCCAGCCCCAGTCATGTAATTAGCATAAAAAAGATACTCATCATTCCAGAGATTCCCAGAAGTTTGGGAGCTATGTGATAGGAACCAGGAACACAGACCAATTATTTCTTTATTATATTACAATATTACAGGGAGAAAATACATTTCTGTTACTTAGCAGCTATGACTCTTGAAAGCCATTATTCCCAATTTTCAGCATGAAATTTATTGGATTATTTTAGTCACCCAGCCAGGCCTTAGGAGAAGGTTACAAATGAGATATGCTGGAGATGGGAGAGAACAATGAGAAAGCCCTGGAGAAGTGACAGGTATGGTGACTTGGAGCCATGCAGCAAGGTACTCAGGGCAACTGGGAACCCAGAGAATAAGGGAGTTAAACAGGAAGTGGAGGTGGAAACCCAGGATTGGGCTCCAAGTTTATATTCTGCTCTGTTCACTCGCCAACCCTGACCACTCCTCCCGTGTGTGGGAGGCATTTGTCACGTGTTCTATTCCACTGCAAACCACTGACCTTTGATTTGAGCATAGAGGTTAAATGTGTAAGTTTTGGGAGTCAGCAGCCCCTGCATAAATCTCAGCTTTTTGGTGCTGTTGAACGTGAGGTAAATCCTTGATAGAATTACAGTGGATCAGATGGGGCCTCAAGGAGATGGGAAGTGTAAAGCAGTTGGCAGAGGCCCTGGTGCATGGTAGCTGCTTAGTATTTGTACTAACACACACCCCTCAGCCAGTGGCACTACTGTTCTCATCCACATATTCTGCTTAATGCCTTCTTGTCTCACCCACCCCCACACTCACATCTAGTTGGTCAGCATTCCCCACTGCCAAATGCATGTTCTAAATCAGATTGCTCTTTACCAACCTCCAAGACTGCCACTACTGTCTCTTATCTCCTTAGGTAAGGAGCCACATGACTGCTCCTCTTGCCCCCAAACCCTAGTATGTTCTTCATGGCAGATATTCTTAGCTTCATGGGGAACATCACCCTTCTGCCTAAGCCCCTCTGTTGCTTCCCATCACCCTTGAGTACCTAACGTCATGACTTGGCTCCTACCCTGCACTCTAATCTCATCTCCTGAAGCTTTCCCGGTGCTCACTGCTTTCTGGCACTCTGACTACTTTTCTGACCCTCAGACTCACCTATGCTCATTCTTACCATGCATTTCTTGTTCCCTCTGCCTGAAATCTTTTCCCCTGTGTCTTCACTGGGCTGCCTCCTCTTCCTTTTCCTTGTCCTATAGGTCTCAGTTCTAAAGTCATTTCTTCAGCAAGGTCTTCTCTGATCATCTAATGCTGTTTATCACCTCCATTGGTCACTATTATCCTTGTTTATTATTACTATTATTTTTTGAGGTACTGGAGATTGAACCTAGAAGATGTACCACTGAGCTATATCCACAGCTCTTTTTTATTTTTTATTTTGATACAAGGTCTCACTAAGTTGTCCAGGCTAGCCTCAAACTTGTGATCTTCCTGCCTCAGTGTCCCAAGTTGCTGGGATTAAAGGCATGTGCCACTGTGCCTGGCAATGTTTATTATCTTTACAGCATTTGTCGTTATCTAAAATTATCTCATTTGCTTGTTGATCTTTTTTTAAAATTTTTTTTTTTTTTAGTTATACATGGATACAGTGTCTTTATTTTGTTTACTTATTTTTATGTGGTGCTGGGGATTGAACTCAGTGCCTCACACGTGCAAGGCAAGCACTCTGCCACTAAGCCACAAGCTCAGCCCTTGTTGATCTTTTGTATATCTCCCATACACAGTGTGAGTTAGACACAGGGAAACTTGTATCTTGTCTACCCTTATAGCATCATCACCAGAACCTCTAACCAATTCTAGCATATAAAGGTGCTCAATAAATGCTTGTGAAATAAATTAATGAATTAAATAAGTTGACTGAAGTGTAAGTTCATATAAGTGTGCCTAACATCTGGCACTCCATCCTGCAGGTCAGGGTGTGTCACTGTATATTCCCCAGTCCGCCATCAATGCCACAGTCAAAGAAGACATCCTGCTCTCAGTTGACTACTCCTGCCATGGAGTGCCCACCATTGAATGGAAGTACACATCCAACTGGGGTGTGCAGAAGATCGTGGAGTGGAAACCAGGGACTCAGGCCAACATCTCCCAAAGCCACAAGGACAGAGTCTGCACCTTCGACAATGGCTCCATCCAACTCTTTAGTGTGGGAGTGAGGGATTCAGGCTACTACATCATCACCGTGACAGAACGCCTGGGGAGCAGCCAGTTTGGCACCATTGTCCTGCATGTGTCTGGTAAGACACCCATAGGGGTCTGGATCACCTCTGAACATGAGTGTGAGTGGTCGACTTTACAATATTAAAAGGGACCTATCTTCCCCTTCCCCTCCCCACATCCCTAGAGATCCTCTATGAAGACCTCCATTTTGTTGCCGTCTTCCTTGCTTTACTTACTGCTGTGGCTGCAGTGTTAATCAGCCTCATGTGGGTGTGTAATAAGTGTTCGTATAAATTCCAGAGGAAGAGAAGACACAAACTCAAAGGTAACATTCTGGGCCTCGATTATTAATTTGTGGTTTTGAGACCAGAGGTGGCATGTGTAATCTTGTTCATACCAGGAAACCACTTTATGCCTGATTTCAATTCATTGACTTGTCTTTTGCTTTGCAGAAAGCACAACTGAGGAGATTGAGCTACAAGATGTTGAATGCTAGTCAAGGCTGGGCCCAATTACATTCCTACCTCAAGAGGAAAACATTATTTTCTAATCAAAGGAACAAACACAGCTTATCCACTCTACAGCCTCCTGTGTTCCTGCCATGCAACCCATTCCTGATGGGAGAGCCAGAAGGTAACACAATGGACTGTATGGAGTTGAAGTTTACAGCTTGGACAAACTCAGTCCTAGGACTTCAAGAAGAGTGACTGAGGCTTTGAGCCAGGAGGTTTGCTTGGCTGCAGCTTCAGGGTTACATTGACCCATATCCAATGACGAGGAGTAGGCACTGACTGCAGCTCACAGTGCTCACTTCGGCTCCAGGATGGTCTGTTGGAGGAATCCCTATGTCAGGGACCAGAGTATCTCCAGTGCAGGCAGCATAGAACATGCTTTCTATGCCTTTGTGATTATGTCTGCTCTGGAAACTGCTGCACGCACCAACCACCTATCTTAAACACCATAAGCACTGTTGTGAGAGCTATTGTGAGAAAACCTGAGGCTTTCAGACAATCTGCTGCCTCAGAGGCAGAGGTAAAAAGAGTCTGAGGGGGTGCTATTATTGCTGTAGTGAGCTGCTCAGAGGTGGAGCCCAGAGGCTTAGAGCTTTAAGGAGAGAAGCTTGATGCACTTTTGAGGGACCAGCTATGGATGTAGGGAATAGAGAGAATATTCTTTCTCTTCCTCTATCATTCCAAAAGAAATTGAGTTTTCTCTCTCATAGCCCAGTTAAGTCAGTGTGAGGTAAAATAAGGTTCATTTTCACTGTGGGCAGCATTGGTCTTCCTGGCAAGCTAGGTAATGCCACCCATGTGAAAGCTGAGCCTGCATAATGGGTGGTGCAACTGGGAAAATAGTAATCTCAGGCTTCGGATCTGTCCTTTTCAGTCATGAACACTTCATGTCTTTAGTCAAGTCCTTGTTCTCTCTCCTACCTGGGCTGGGAACACTTGGCCATCATCTACCTCACAGTCAGGGTATCAAGAGAAGCCCACAGTGTGCCTAGAGCACTCTGAGCAGTTTGAGAAAAGCATGAGAATCCCTCAAGGATCTGGAAAGCTCTACTGGAAGATGCTATACTGAGTATCATATGTTGGAGTACAGGGGCTCCAGCTGATCTTGAGGATTGGATCACAGCTGGTGTTCGTCCTTAATCTCTCCAGTTTTGGGTGATATTTACCTGAGAAATGTTCCATCTCCACTTCCATTTTGCAAGCTCCAATATCAGGCATGAGCTGGGCATGGTGGCACATGCCTAGTAATCCCAGCTACTTGTGAGGTTGAGGCAAGAGGGTCTCAAGTTCAAAGCCAGCCTCACAACTTAGCAAGTCCCTGTCTCAAAATAAAAAATAGAAAGGGCTGGTAATATAACTCAGTTGTAGAGTGATTGCTTAGCAAGGTGTGAGGCCCTGAATTCAATTCCTAACAGAAAAAGAATAAAAAATAAAAGCAGGCATGAATTTATTTTCCACTCTCATTTCTCTCTCCAATATTTGTGGTTTCAGACCAAAGTTACTACCCTAATTATGATGGAGGTTGAGGTATAAGCTGTGTTCTCAGACCTCAATTGCAAATTCATGCATGCAAAAGTGAAAAAGTGCTAAAACATTTCTTTTCTTCTCCTTCCTTTCAGATTCCCAATGTCCATCTTTTCTGCTCCCATGTTGCAGATAAGGAGTTGCCTAGAGAAATCCTTTAGATTACACCTTTCCCTGAATAATTAATCCAGAGCTACAAGAAGGGGTCCTTTGGAGTATTCAGACAGCAACTGGTAGTGATTTAGTGAAGGATTCCAAAGGCACTACCATACTTGATTCAAAAGACAAGAGAGTAGATGGTTTACACAATGGACATGTAGCTCTAGCACCTGATATGTAGCAGGAACTCACACTCAGGTCACTTTTGTACACACTCATCCAAACCCGCATGCCTGTGCCCCTTTCCCAGACAGTAGAGGAAACAGGCCCTGTACCAAGACAGTTTCTGCATAAGCCATGAAGAAACAGGGTGAGGCATACTCAGGAAAAAAGGGCATCGAGGATAATCTGCTTATGTCTTTCTCACAGAAAGCCCATCAGCAGGAAATGGGTTTGGAGCTGGGTAGCTGCAGAGAGTGTGCTTCCTCTTTCATATTACCTGTTTTTCAGAACTGTGATGCTCAGCTTGTTAGGGATCAAGGCTGGTGAGCTTTGTAGTAAAAGGACAAATGGAAGAGGACATCCAGCAGAGGCCCTCATGGGTATACTCAGATGTAAATTAAATTGCCCCTGAAGAATCTCATAAAAGGTTATTTTCACAGCTTTCCATTTCTTTGAAAGGGGGCTTTGTTTACTTTTAAAGCTATCCCATTTTTATATTTCAGAGCCTAAGGTTTTTGTCTGTTGTCAAAAAAAGAAAATATTAAAATCATAGGATTGGCCAGTGTAATGTTAAGTTATAAGTTATGTTTCAAACTGTGAAAAAAAGTTTCAAAGAATAAAATAAAACCTGAATATAAAGCCCAGGTCTTTTACGTGAGCTCACTCCTGCCAAGAACTCAAAGGCTCTGGGTAATGTTCTGAGCATACACAAAAGCCTCCAACACAGCAATAGGTCTGGCACATATTTTAAACCACAATGGAACTAATCACATTGGTTTAAACAATAAACATTTCAACAGTTCAGAAAAACACCTTATTAGCACAACAGTTCTCCCTGTGTTATAGCCTGAAGAGCAATTTGAAATTTGTGCTTCTAGAATATTAATTATAATTATGTGGAGTCTTTTCTGCCTCCAGACAGGGCTTAAACTAGGATGTGAAAATTGTACCAGCTAGTTCAATGGTGTATAAGTTGTCCTACAGAACAGAAAAGCTTTGTCAACAATGTCTTCTCAGTTATGATCTAAGAACCCAAAAAGGTATATATTGTACTTTCTTATTTCCTGGTGTTCTGGGTTTATAAGGAGAACTGAAACAGAGAACCCACCTGTGTACTCTGAAGCCCACATGAAATAGTAAATAACTGAGAGCACTTCAGGCTTACTCTGGTTTGAGTATCACACAAATGAGGAATGAAGGCAGTGAGAAGGAAGATTATCAAGGTATCTTGCCCAATGCAGGAATGTAGAGACAAGGCCTGATTCCACTCAAAGGAAAAGTGTAACAATGGGTAGAGAAAAGGTGGCAGTATGAAGTGCCAAGGAAGGACTAAGGAACCAAATATGGTAGAGTAGACCCTCAGGAATGTGACACAGTGTTTCCTTGGCAATCCTGCAGGAAATATTGCATAAAGTGGAAACACTCTTGCCTCTTGCTGTTACCAGCATTTACATATCCAGCGCAAGTGTCTTTTACCCAGTTTCTAGGGAGGCATCAGATTCATCTACTTGATTAAAAGCAGAGCAACTCCTTGTGGTTACTGTCAGCACAACTATCCACAAATCAACTCCTACTAACAAATGGTGTGATGCCAGTGTGTGTGGCACTCTGCACATCTGAATCCACCTATCACAGCATTTCCAATCCTTAAGGAGAACATGGTTGCTGAGGTCACTATTTCCACAACTGTTTAAAAAATCAGATGAGTGCCCAGTCATGAGGCTCCACTGCTGCAGTCACAACTGTGGGCACTATGGCATCTGGAGTTACAGTGAATGATGAAGTGATCAAAGTTTTTAATGATATGAAAGTAAGGAAATCGTATACACAAGAGGAGATCCAAGAAAGAGGAAAAGGGGTTTTCTTCTGTTTAAGCGATGAAAAAACATTATAGAGGAAGCAAAGCTGATCTTGGTGGGTGACGCTGGTGATACTGTAGACCCCTATACATCTCTGTGAAGTTGCTACTTCTCCTTGATTGCCAATATGCTTTGTAGGATGCCCCATAACTTCCTATTTACATTCTGGGCTCCTGAAAGTGTACCCTTAAAAAAGCAAGATGCTTTATGCTAACTCTAAAGATGCCATTAAAAAGAAATTTATAGATAATAAACATGAGTGGCAAGTAAATGGCTTGGATGTTATTAAGGACCATTTGAAACTTGAAGAGAAAGTGGGAGACACTAGTAGTTTCACTTGAAGGAAGATGGTTTAAAAATGGCAGTCAAGTGCCACCTGGATCTTAAGGGGATTTCATTTCTCCAGTCCAGTCCATTGGGATTGCATTAGGTTTTTCTCTTTCCACTGGGTCCTTCCAACACAATGAATGGAGATATAATTCATTTAAGCATTCTGTCAATGATAGCCATTAGACTCTTTAACATGGTTACTTTTACATAGAATCCAAAGAATGCTTTCCCATTTTATTTTAGCTGAAACAGCTGGTTATATGCCTCCCTTGCAGCAAACGCTACAATGAATGTGACTATCCACGTGAATACCTTAGAATACTGTAAAGGGTAAGCAGATTGAATGTCTTGAGAATATTATCCACTGATCAGATAGTGAACTTGGAGTTTTGTGAGGCACTGGGGCACTCATACACCTCACCTGCCTTGGCAAGCCTTTTTTGTGAAATGGAAGCATAAATATACTATGCATTAGGGGCACTGATTTTTGTAATGAGTTAATCCCTCCAAAGAAATGACAATTAACTGTGTCATCAATTTATCTAGTACCTGACTATACACTCCTATTGTCTGCATTTCTTCTTCTTCTTTTTTTTTTTTTTTTAGAAAGGTTTTGGGAAAGATCTCTTGTTTCTTACAGAGAGACTCCCATAGCATGGTCTGTCTGTAATTTTATTAAAATGACTCAGATGTCATGTTAGTAAGGAGGCCTTTTTGTAGCTGGAAAGGGCAGCTAATATTAGGCAAAATGCATACAAATTCAATAGCACTGTGGTTCACGGATTCTGCATTTCTTCTTAAAAGAAATAGCTGTTATTAATGCCTTTTTGATTTCCATTGAGGGCACACTTCTGAGAAAGTGTAGGAATTTTGTGTACCATGGGAATCTTGCAACATTAAAGATACTTTGAACAGAGTCATGATGGCGATTTCTTTATAATAAAGAGCCTTAGCATTGTTTTGAGGTCAAACTCCCCACACTTACAAAAATGCCCACATTGCAATAAAAATGGTGGCTTATTGCCCTCCCCGCCAAAAAAATAGATGAGTGTTTGGTTTGGGTTAATTACAAAAGTGATAAATCCTTCTTGAAAATTCAAATGATAGTTAAGTCTATACATAAAATAAAAGTTCTTCCTTTCAACTCTACTTCCCAGCAATATTTAAATTTGATGTGTACCCTTCTAGACTGGCTTATGCATGTCTATACACTATGATATAACATATTCAACCTATTTTCTTTTTAGTCGGATTGGATTCTATTATACATATTACCCTACACCTTGCTTGTTTTTCCTTAATGTGTCTTGGATATTATTTCATGTCTCTACCTTTTCCTAAACTCCATTCTTTCTCTTTCCTGCACAATGCAATTCACAGCATGGATACATTATAATTGTTCACTGAAAAACTATTTTTTGTTTAAAATAATATGTACAAAAATAAAAATCTTGGACAAACTTTCTATTCCATCAAATGAGTTCCTTCACACCCACATTTTCCTCTTGCTGACTAATGCATCTAATTCTATCTCCTTTGAGTCTCTTCCTTTCAAGGAATTCAGTATTTTATAATATAAGTGGATTTTTTGTAAAGTTTATTGGAGACTGAATATTTGGTGGTGAGAGAGAGGATATTGCTAATGTGGCTAACATGAAAATTTGCAAGTTTAAGCTTTAGATTTGGCCTTAAAAAAGTGCATGCATAGGTAAGGTAAATTCCTTTGGTGTAACAGGTTTTTATGCAAATTATTTTTCCTTCAGGTACTCATAGTTTGCTTACTTTAGTAGAATTTTTTTCTACCAAATAATGGGAACTTACCCAGTTTCCTGTTAGAATTCAGGAATTCAAATGAGATATCAGGGATATTACTTTGATTTGAAGGTGTTCTACTAAATAAGTCTGGTGAAGTTTGAGAGAGTGGATATATTATTTCCACTAGGCTTTTCCAAATATTGAACACATGATAGACTGTTATAGCTGACTCAGATTGGGTGGGTACACTTATAAAGAAAGTTAAAAGAAAGGCCGTGAGTAATTTGGGTGAAACAGGAAATTCTGCCATTAGCCTCTCCTTGGCATACTCACTATCAGGAAGTTTTTCAGTCTGTATGTCATGTTTGTATCTCAAACTTCTTCCTCATCTGTCAAATTTCAAGTCAAATACAGTCTATTCTACTGCAGGCGTGTGCACAAATACACACACAGGCACCCACATTTCTGTACACCAAGAGACTGATTCACCGCCAGCAAATAGGAAGATGAAGATGTAACATGGAAGTTTTTCTGGTTTCTAAGCAAAGGACACAGATTATGGAGAGCCGAAGAATGTGTAGGTCATCTGACCTCTACTTTTAGAGAAGAATGAACACCTGAACCCGAGGCTCCTCTAGTATAATCTAATTAGTCTTTCTCTTATTGAAGGGCATTTAGATTGGTCTCTTCACTTTTAGTCTTCTTTGATAATCCTTATATAATTTCTTATGAATCTGTGCTTTCTAAAGTATTTTTATAGGCAAGCTGGGCATGGTGGCGCAAGCCTATAATCCTAGCACTTAGGGAGGTTGACACAGGAGAATCGTGAGTTCAAAGCCAGCCTCAGCAACGGCGAGGCACTAAGCAACTCAGTGAGACCCTGTCTCCACATAAAACACAAAATAGGGCTGGGGATGTGGCTCAGTGGTCGAGTGCCCCTGAGTTCAATCTCCAGTACCAAAAAAAACAAAACAAAACAAAATAAAATATTTCTATAGGATAATTTTCTATCAGGAGACAGTAAATTTGAGAATAATGCAAAAGCTACCACTTCTAAGCAGTGCTTGCATCATGGTGCTGTGTAACAAGATTTCTCAGTTGTGAACTGCCATTATGTCTATAAGGCTTGAGAAAGTTACCATCCTAAAGTGAAATTCAAAGGCTTTATTTTTATCCCCAAGTATGTCAGGAATCAACAAAAAACAGGATTCGGGATGTTAACAGTGAACAAATTAAAGGCAGGGAGTATGGGGAGAGGTAGACTACAAAGCAGGGTTTTAAACATTAACTGCAAAAACTCCTAAATCTTCATATCCACAGAAGCACTCATGGTCTTCAATCATTTACAAAACATTTACAAATAGGAATACTGGGCATTCTGAAATGCTTTCTCCAGATTATAAAAAAAGCTGGTACTGTTTTTCTAACTTCTAATTGGCTTGACTCTTAGAATTGTAGTTGCTTAATGCTTTATGAAGTACATTAGAATTTTTGTGGGAATTCTTTTATTCAACAAAGTACATTAGAATTTAAGATCCATTATAAATCTTATTGAAAGCTGAGGTTAGGGAGAGGTATCCTTGTCCCCACTTCTAAGGAAATAGGCTCAGAGGATGGGTAAACTTGCCAGACTTACAGCTAGCCAGTAGTAGAGCTGACATTCAAAGGCAGCTCTTTTGCCAACCTGATAAATGCTTGTCAAGGGACTAATTATTTTTCTCTTGTCTACCAAGTTCCACAATATGTCCTTCCATATCCAGGTAATTCACACTGCAATGTCAAACTGGAAAATATAAATAAACACAAGGCACAGGAGTTGCTAAAACTAAGCTGTCATTCCCCACTCCACCCCTGCCCCCATTTGCTTCAGTTTCTACGATTCTTTAGGTAAGTAATGGCTACTTATTAAAGGGACTCAAATGAATGGAGAAAGGAAGACATGACTGTGAGTCTATGGAATTTAAAAGAACCTGCGCGTTTTTCTCAAAGGGTAGTTTTGGTCCGTGAGCCACTGCTAGTTCACAACAGAGTAAGCACAGAAACAAAACATTCAGAAAGTTTTATATTTTACAGAAATTTTATGTCTATGAAAATCAAAAGGAATTTTATATGTTTTTTTAAATTTCATTTTTCTAATAATTCATTGTTATTAGTTTACCAAAGTATCAATCTACAAAACACAAAACAAAAACTGGTCCTCCAGAGAAACTTTGATATATTCACTGTACTAGTGTGAGACTTAAAAATCACAAGAAAGACTCACGTGACTAGGATTGTACAGAGTAGCCTATTAGCCTGGAAAATTTTGTGGGCCACCAGAATTTTTGAAGCACTAAAGATTTTTTAAATAACTATCAGGTGTGTTGGCACAAGTCTGTAATCCCAGCAATTTGGGAGACTGAGGCAGGAGGATTACAAGTTTGAGGCTAGCCTTGGCAATTTAGGGAGACCCCATCTCAAAAAAAAAAAAAAAAGGGCTAGAGATAGAGCTCAGTGATAAAGTGTGCCCCTAGGTTCAATCCTCAGTACTGCCCCCCAAAAAAAGATATTTTGGTACCAAGGATTGAATGCAGGGGCACTTAACCACTGAGCAACATCCCCAGCCCTTTTATTTTATTTTATTTTTATTTTGAGGCAGGGTCTTGCTAAGTTGCTTAAGGCCTCACTAAGTTGCTGAGCCTGGCTTTGGACTTGTGATCCTCCTGTTTCAGCCTCCTGAGATCCTGGGATTATAGGCATGTGCCAACGTGTCTTGCACAGATAAGATTTTGAAATAACTAACTGCAGAGTAATACCAACTCTTTACATTGTCATGGGAGATCAAAGCCAGGGCCTTAAGCATGCTAGGCAAATGCTCAATCACTCAACTATACCCTCAGGTCAAGATACAGTATCTTCAACAAAAAAGGAAAAAAGCAAACAAAAGCACAAAGGTATTATATCACAGCCTACAATCTTCTCTACCCACATCCCCTGGTACTGAGCACTGAACCCAGTGGCACTCTACCACTGAGCTACATCCCCATCCCTTTGTTTTTTCGGACAGGGTCACCCTAAATTGCCCAAGTTGGCCTTGAACTTGCAATCCTCCTGCTCCAGAAACCTCTCGAGTTGCTGAGATTACAGGCATGCACCATGGCACCGGACTTTTTTTTTTTTTTTTTTTAAAGAGGTAGAGAAGGTGGTGGTGTAGGCCTTTACTCCCAGCAATCTAGGAGGCTGAGACAGGAGGATTGCAAGTTCAAGGCCAGTTTGGGCAATTTAGTGAGACCCTGTTTCAAAATAAATAATAAAATTCATTAAAAGGGCTGGAGATGTAGCTCAATGTAGGATACCCCGGGTTAATCCTCAGTACCACAAAAAGAAGAAAAAAAGGTGGAGAAATACAAAGGGTTTTAATATTGGTAATCTTATAAATCATTAAAGCAGAACATTTTAAAAACTGAAAGCTTTACTTATAAGGAGACTTCACTATGATATTATTTTCGGTGGTACTAAAAAGCACATAAGCCTAAATCTCTTACTAATGGGAATTCTTCAGGCACACTTTAGGATTGGGTAAGTACAAACATGTTACTTGGAAAAATCAACCCATTAATCCATTACTTTGTATCCCTTTGAGAAAGCAGAGAGCTAATGGAAAAGACTATAATTAGAGAAAGCAATCCAAGGGCCAATGCATGAGCATGCACTTAGTGCTCATGAGGTCTTTCAAGTGGGAGAACAGACCAAAAAGACAGGAAGAAATCCTAAAGGTACTGTTTGCATTTTTTTTGCAGTGTTTGGGATTGAACCCAGGGCTTCATGCATACCAGGCAAGCACTGTACCACTGAACTATATACAGTAAGCCCCAAATCTGCAGCCTTCCATGCTCTCAGCTGCCCCTTCCAAATAACTTCTGTAGCTACCTGCTTAGACCAACGTATGCAAAAGAGGAAAAATGGAGAAGAGATCCTTTACTTACTAATACAGGAGCACACTCTAGGAGCCCTAGAATTAAAAAGACCTGCTCCTCTGTTGTCATGTGCTTGTACACTTCAGGGATAGGGCCTGGCTAGCCAGTGCAAGTGAAGGCTAGGTGGTAGAGTGTCTGAATGTTCTTATGTGATCTTTTTAAGAAACAGTGGAATGAGAAGTTGATTAAGGATACAATTCATTTGGATTGTTAAGAGATCAGCAAAAATTGGAGATTTTTAACTACACACTTTATTTGATGCTAACATCAAAGGCTAGATATTTTAAACAGCAAATTCAAACCCTTCAATTAGTAACATTTTCAGGTTAACTGCATTAAAAATGTATTACTTTACACCTCCCCATACTATATACTTACAACTGTACATAAACTGTATTTCAAAGTACTTGTCACTTATAAAGTGAAAGATTTCAAATTGCTAGGTAAACATTTACTAATTTTTTTTCCAAACAATACTCTTTTGGAAGATTTCACTTCCTTGTGCTTATAATTAATCTGCAAACATCTCAAGTCAGTTTCTGGAAAAAAAATCATAGCAGACAAGGGCTAAGTGCAGACATAAGTAGCTCCATTTTATAAACAAAGTTTCGACCTTCCATTTTATTCCACTGAACTTCTTTGAATGGCCCACGAAGATGATTCCATTTGCCATCTTGTAAAACATCACTTTTTGGAATGTCTTTACACTGGTTTCGGGGAAACTGAACCATAATCTTGCTGCCACTTTCAGGTCCATTACGAACTACAGAGAAAAACCAAAATAGTAATGCACTAATTTTGCAAACTAGAAAACAACAAGGATAAATCCCACAACCTCATTCTATTGTGAATATAAAAAACCTTACCAGTTCATCAAGTTAATCATGTCAGAAGTTCTTTTCAATTTCAATGTGTAACTTTTTAAAACAAATTTACACACACACACACACACACTTCAGACTGGTATAAATATCTCTAATTTACTGTTTATTAAATATAAAAACTAGGCAAGATGAATTTTGGTGTAGGAAAGCCCTACATTTTTGGGAAATCACCTGCCTGTTTTTTAAAACACATTCATTTGATAATTCAGTCTTGTAACAAGCAGGTTAATACATAAAACCTACTCAACTATTCAGAACCAAGACTGGAAGGGATAAAGGATAGAGTATTCTCAATTAAGAATATCAGGGTTTAATGAGGTTTTAACTACTAACTCAGGAAAAACAAAAAAGGTAATTTGAAACTCCTAGCAATATGGGACTATGGGTGAATACATGTTTAGCACGTGCAATGCTCTGTGTTTAATCCCTTCCACCAAAAAAAAAAAGAAAGAAAGAAAGAAAAAGAAATTCCTAGCAATAAAGATATAGCAATAACTAAGCTTGCAGAGTCACAGACTAGGATCCTGTGGGGAAATATTTCAAACTATCCAATTTTTAAATTTTAAAGTACTTAGAGCAGATAGTAGAAAATATCATACTAAAAATTTAAGTCCTACAAATGTAAATTTAAGCTAATGTATGTGAGAGTCTTACTAAAGTACCCACTCATCATAGGTGCTTAGTAAAACAGCTCTCTTCTATTTCATCCCTTTATGTTTTTGGCATCAGATATTATTCTTTCCATGTTTACAGATATATTTTTTTTAAAGTTTTTATCCATAAAATGTTTGAGTCTGCAGTAATAACAATGTTGATGACACTTTACAGAGGATCTACTAGGAAATGCTCTTGCCAAGCTAAACATTTTTATAACTACTATCAAGAAAAGTAATAATCTCTTGCTTTGAATAACAGGTATGATCAGAGAAATATCAGTGTATATATGTTAACTACTACAGAGACAATACTTTTATATATACTTAATTATTAAAGCTAAAAATAAAGGTCAAACTCCCAAAGGTCCCTTCTTTCAAAGAAGCAGAAAGTACCTGAAATAGCATAGTCACCACTTGGGGAGGCCACTGTTATGGCGGAGGCATTGCCAATACTCTCTATGGGCCCAAGTCCCACATGATTACTGAAGCTGAGTACCTGCCAGCCCATAACCTTGGCTAGCTGTTGAACTGCATGAACTTGATGCTGTGACATCTGTGAAAGAAAAAGGAAAATTGACTGACAAACAGCATAGACAATTACTTTGCAGTGACTTGATAACATGCTCATGAATTTTGGGGTTTTCAATGTCTAGCACAGAGATCCTGTCTTATGTTTGAGGAATCCTCCTCTATGTGACTACTAGGGAGAAGGAGTACGACTCCATCTTCTACTGAAATAGCTAAAATTGCCTGATACTCAAATCCCTTGTCTACTGGCAGCTTCACAACAGACACATAAACTAAACTTGGCCAACTGTGGTCTCCTGCTAGATCACTGACTGTGAGGCAACACTAAAAGTAGTAGGCACGCTGGGCGCAGTGGCACACGCCTGTAATCCCAGCACTTTGGGAGGCTGAGACAGGAGAATCTCGAGTTCAAAGCCAGCCTCAGCAACAGCAAGGTGCTAAGTAACTCATTGAGACCCTGTCTCCACATAAAACACAAAATAGGGCTGGGGATGTAGCTCAGTGGCTGAGTGCCCCTGAGTTCAATCCCTAGTACCAAAAAAATTAAAAAAATAAAAAATAAATAAAAATAGTAGATATGCTAAGTATCTTCTATTCCCTATTCAAATCCAATCTCCACTGTACTTCTCCGCCCTGGGAGGCTCAACTGTTGGTTACCAGCTTCTATGTCCTCTGACTTCAGACAAAGGAAGCCAGCCAGGTAATGGGGATTATCAATAGGAGCCAGCAAGATGGCAAGGAAGAGAGTGATGAAGGTATTTATTCCCTTGCTATTTTTCCTGTGAGGTTATCCAGGCTGGTTGTTTCTCTTGACAAAAGGCTTCTGGTCTCATCAAGGTGGTTTGCTCTACATTACTCTCCCTTTTAGGGTTCCTATAACTTGTCCCTTCCCCCAACCTTGGCCTAGACTGGTGACTACTAAGATCCTAGGGCCTAGTTATCCAGTTTCTACTAACAGCAGATTACTACACTGTGGCTTGGTGGCTCTCCTACACCCAAAACTTTGTAAATAGATCTGAATCAAGAGACCCCCCCTGAGTATGCCGCTTGTTTCTTTCTTTGTTTTTTTTTTTCTTTCATTTTTTGGGGGGTGGAGTACCACATATTGAACTTAGGGACACTCAACCACTGAGCCACATTCCCAGACCTATTCTGTATTTTATTTAGAGACAGGGTCTCACTGAGTTGCTTAGCACCTTGCTGTTGCTGAGGCTGGATTTGAACTCTCCATTCTCCTGACTCAGCCTCCCAAGCCTCTGGGATTACAGGCATGTGCCACCACGCCTGGCTTGCCACCTGTTTCTTGTTCATAGGCTGAGTGAATGCATTCTGCCACCAGTGATGGATGCAATAATGCCAGGATAGCAACAACGCCAGTCACCTAGCTTCCTCTGATCCCTGCCACTTGCAAATCTTCACTTCTAGACTTCCCATCAATTCTAGGAGTTACCCAGTAATATTCCAATAGATTTTTATGTGTGTGCTTGAGCTCACCAAAGCCATTTAGGATGTAATCAGCTAAGAGCTGCCACGCATCACAAATGCATTTTATGTACTTGGCACCAAAGAAGCAAATCAATATATAAGATTACTGATTCTGGGATGGAGAACATTAGTATTTTTTTTCTTTAATTTTATGTGAAAAAAAAAACCAAGTATCATACACTAGCATTTCAAAAACTTACCCTTTCTCCCATAATTCAGCATTTCACTAGATTAAAATTCCACAAACAAGATAGGAAAAGTACTACCTTTTACAGATGAAGGAGGACAGACTGGAAACTTGTCCAGTGTCACAAAGCAAGTTTGTGGTACAGTGGGAACTAGTACCTACTACTTGTTTATACTGCCTTAATATAAGGAACTCTCTCCCAGGGTTAAAGATGAAAATATTCTACTTCTTTTTATGGGTAATGGTCATTATAGTTTTGTATCTGACCCCCTTTCTCTAGTTTTCTTCACTTCTAGTTCTGAATAGACTAAACCTTAGCAATCATGCAAAACAAGAAACTTGTTAGTCTCAAAACTGGTTCATCTAAAACACAAAGTAGAAACAAATCTAAGAATTTATCAACATTTTCAACTAACCAATAGGTCACAAATTGTATGTTAAAAATTAAATGAAAGAGAAGAAAACAATGCTTTTCTCCCTATATAACTTACTACATTTTAACTACTTACTCAATTTACTCTTTAAGCAGTTACAAGAGGAAGGAGCCTAAGATCTGTAGTCTGCAACAATTACCTGAGATAGAAGAAAATCCTGTAGCTCCTGCTCCTGATGAGACAGTGTAATTACTCTTCCATCTCTGTGTACAACTCGGATCTGCTCAACTCCAATATTCAATTGTAGCTGAATGGACCTTTATAGACACATACACTAAAAATCAGAAATGTTCAAAAATATATAATGCCTCAAACAGTAAAAACATGGAAAAATAATTAACAGTTGCACTATGCTACACCAACATTTCTGAGGGAGGAAAAGGGTCTTCTTTGGTTCAACTAAACAATCAGACTCACTGCAGATCACAATGAATACTAGTCTGTTCAGAAGGCCAACATCAGATGCTCTTCTTCTAAGGCCATCCTCACAGAAGGACATGCAGCTATCTACACAGCAGCAGTACACTCTTCTTATGATTCATATTGGGATTTATATTGTGAATATGTAAAACCTTCCTTGACTTAGAAACCTCATTTTCCACAGGAGCCATGAGCTCTTGTAATAGTTCTACAGGATGAATGATTTCCAGGGTCCCCATGAGAGACCCATTCAGGGAAGTCCAAAGTCATCTCCATCAGCATTTAAAACTCCCCTCAATCTAGATGCATTTTACCATTTTGGGATCATGTTTCCATAAACAATGTCACTTGGTAGTAAAGATCACATCTTGGGGCTGGGGATATAGCTCAGTTGGTAGAGTGCTTGCCTTGCACACACAAGGCCCTGGGTTCAATCTCCAGCACTACCACCAAAAAAACCCCAAAAAAACCAAAAACAAAAAACCCCACATCTTTCCTCATCAGGTTTCCTAGAGATTAGAGCTACAGTTAACCAAAGGTCAAATTCTCATACAGAAAGGAAAAAGGCTTGGATCCCCTTGAATTAATTAGCTAGCAAACATATCAGAATACATACATTCTATTAAACTGGCTTAGGTCAAACAAAGAAACTCATAAAATATTCAATAAATAACATTCAGATCACTACAATCTTCTAAAACAACCCAAAATTTTAGCATAGAACATGCACAGGAGACTAAAAATCCCTCAAATCAAATAAGCTAGATGAACAAATGCAGAAAAAAGAGCATTGTCTTTCTTATATTTGATAGTACCTCATTTTTAACATTGTTTTAAAGCAAATATTTGGGAATAAGGCACTTTAACAATAGTCTACATAAAATTTTGATTTTTATGAATTAAAATTTACATTGTTTTTGAAAGAACACAAAACTCAGAAGGCATAAATGAAAAAACATAAATCTAAGCAAATTTTAAAAATATTTTTAAAAACAAGTATATTTTTAAAATATTTCTTAAAAATATTTTTAAAATAAAGGTATAAAAGAACAGGAATTCTTATCATATACTATTGGTAGGAACATACTTGTGACAACCACTTTGAAGAACAATTTGTAGTATCAATAAAAAATTTAAATGTTCTTATCTTTTGATCCAGTAAAAACTTTTTCTAATAAAGACATATTTATTTGTGCATGTGCAAATTACTTTTCTGGCACCCAGCAAAAATGTTCATCAATAGAAGATTAAAAGTCTTGATATATAAAATGGTACACAAGGCTGAAAATAAGAATTAGGTAGATCTATATGTTCTGAAAAGGAATGTTTATTCACTGATATAATATTACTGAGTGAAAAAGCACAAAAATCAGGAATGACTGCTAATATGCATAGTTTCTTTTGGAGGTGATAGAAATGTTCTGGAATTAGAAAATGATGACAATTATATGACAGAGAATTTAAAATTGTTACGTGAATTTTATCTTATTTTTAAAAAACACACAAAGCTATGTAAAAGCAGGGTATAGGTGAAATATATATGCCTGTGAACTCAGACTTTCCTAGAAAGATGTGTAAGACTGTTTAACATGGCTGCTCCTGGGGAGTTCTGAGGACTTTCAACTCTAAATGTCATAGGCTGACTCCAGCTTTAAAAGATGAGGAAAAAGGCATCCTATTAGTTCTTTTTACTCTCCGATGCCCTCTCATTCTGCCAAGGCTACACCATCACTAAATTTCTTCATAGAATTTACACTGGATTCCGTAATTAGAATCCAACAGTTGTTTTGATCTGGGGTCTAGACATGAACTACTGAATGCTCATAATTTTTTTCTTTCTTTTGTGCTCACTCATTCAATATTTTTATTATGAAAAAACTTAAACACAAACAGAAATAGATTATATAATATAATGAAGGCCTATGGTTCTATCACCCAACTTAACAGTTAAAAACTCACCCAAACTTGTTCCATTTATATACAACACTCCTTCCCCCCCCCCCCCACACAGAAAGTACCTCCATTATTTTATTATTTCTTTAGGTATAGAATTAGAAAACTATACCAAAAGAAGGAGAAATTATACTCTATTTATGTATGATGTGTCAAAATGCATTCTACTGTTATGTATAACTAATTAGAATTTTAAAAAATTTAAAAAAAAAGAATTAGAAAACTATGATCCAGCTTCACTCCACCTTTTTGTTCTGGAATTTCAAAATTAATTTTATTTCCATTGTATGCTCTTTTTTAATCTTCTATATTTGATTTTATATTATCTACTATTTTACATTTTTAAAAAAGTGAATTAAAACTGCCATAATAAAAAACAACATTATAAATGCATTTTCTACTCCTACTCTTAAGGGTAGCAATTTTGTGTCTCACAGTGTTTTGCTCACTGTGGTTAATAATGTGTGTCTGAATAAGTAGCTAACACTTGAAAAATAAAAAGGTACTCACAGATCCTGACAAATGTATATTGACAGTTCTCTCAGACTGACCTGGGAGGAGGAACTCAGCTGTTATCTTGTCAGTTGTTAAATTTTGTAGAGGTTCAAATGAGGCCCCAAACCTCTTTTCATGACTCCTACTCAACTGTATTAACTTCTGATGTGTGAATGCAAATCAAGTGCACTGCATTTCCATGAATGCTGGTACAAAAATTATTCTGACCCCTTCACAGACAGATAACTATGACTTAGAATTAAGGGCACAATAATGAACTGGATTAGACCCAGATTAATACCAGCTCAAGTGAGAAACTTCAACTGTTTTAGGCATAAAGTGAAGGGTATAGGCTCTAATACAAATGTTCCTCCTCACTTCAATATCCTAGACTTGCCACAGCCTCTAATCAAGGACTGGCTTCAGAGATGACAAGACAGCTTTCTATTCTGTGCTGAAGTTCACCACTTACTGTAGCTTAAATATACGACATTCACCTAAGAGAGACTATCTTAGACATTCTTACCTCTCATTCTCACAAACACTTGACAGTTAATATAATTTGCTGCAATGTTATGCCACCCAAGCAAATAAAAACCAAAAGCTTAATATAATCAATCAGCAAAAACCAGGGCATAACAAGCATCTTAACATTAGACATTTAACTTTTATTTTTGATACTTACTTGCATATTTGTTCATAACCTTGTGATGTGATTAAAACTTTCACACTGGATTCATAAACATCATTGATATTTGACCAATGAGCCTGTATCTGAGGATCCTCGATGCGACTTGCTAAGCTGTCAATGGTTGCAGCAGTTCTTTTAAAATAAAGAAGGTAAAAATTTAAAAAGTCACCATATAAATAAAGGATTAAATCACTCAGAATGTTTTTATGAAAAACTGGAAATTAGATGAGTACTTTTTGAAAATACTGCCATTTGAAAAGCAAAGATTTTAAACAAAGGTAGAGAGTTCTGAGAACCTCCCACACTGTACTGACGTTCTGATGCTCAGCTTCACATTACAACATGCTGTCATCACACACCTGATTACCACAATTCATGATGCATTTATTCCCTTTTAACTCCATTAGTTTAGTCCTACTCAGGAAAGCTTATCAAATACAAGTGAGAAAGATACTTCTCAGGTACTAACCTAATATGAATCATTCATAAATGTCCGTATTTTATCTCTGCTAACAAATGACTTGGGACACATCCACAACTAAACATATTATTGTAATGGAATTATCATCATATTCAAGAAAAGCTAGAGACTTTAAATACAATCAAAACCTTAGGGGCTGGGGTATAGCTCAGTTGGTAAGAGTGCTTGCCTTGCACGCACAAGGCCCTGGGTTCAGTCCCCAGCACCATGAAAACAAAAAACAAAAAACAAAACCTTATACTCCAAGAAAGAAAATAAAATAAATACAAATGAGATTCAAGTACTCATTATGTACCAAATATTGTAATGAGTATTGTATCACTTAATCTAATGACCCTGTGTGTTACGTAGGTACCATCATCTCCATCTTTCAGAAGGAAAAAAAAAAATAACAATATTAAGCAATTTACTCAAGGTCAGATAGCTGTAAGCTAGGTTGCAAAACTTGCGAGTCCAACTTCAGAGCCAAAAATCAGGGAATCTATTTCCAAATCAAGTAACCTTTCCTTTGTATCTTACATAATATCACGGTTTAGATACAAAGTATAAATCACATAAACTGACCAAACTACTGGAGGACCCTAGTTTCTACTGATCTAACCAGCAGTTTACTGGAAAGAAAATGAAGAGCCTTGAGAAAATACGAAAAAATGAAAATAGCCAATGGGGACAAGGGGCTTTTACACGGGTAGGGTTAGCTCCATTGTGGTGTCTTGTATCAGTTCTTAACTTTTTCTTGTTTTTCCATGATTTGTTGCCCTGGCAGTGCTTTGAAATTCCTACAGCAGAAAGACATATGTGTGAAAATGTTTCACTCAGCATGTATGAACAAACTGGAAATAAAAATATCTAGCAACTGAGAACTGGGAAGAAAACAATGGAATAGTCACATAATAGTGCATCACACAATTACTAAAATATCTTTGAGAAGCATTTAATGCAAGAAGAAAAAAATTATGCCAGGTGCAGTGGTGCATAGCTATAATCCCAGCACTTTGGGAGGCTGAGACAGAAGAATCTCGAGTTCAAAGCCAGCCTCAGCAACAGCAAGGCACTAAGCAACTCAGTGATACCTTGTCTCTAAATGAAACACAAAATAGGGCTGGGGATGTAGCTCAGTGGTCGAATGCCCCTGAGTTCAATCCCTGGTACCAAAAAAAAAAAAAGAAAGAAAGAAAGAGAAGAAAAAAATTACAAAACTAAGTGAAAATTTTATGATTCTAGGGCTAGGGATGTGGCTCAGTGATAAGAATGCTTGCCTACCATGTTCAAGGTCCCAGGTTCAATCCCCAGTGCCACAAAATAAAATAAAATAATAAAAAAGAGTTTAAGATTTCAGATTATTACAAGAAAAAAGATATATACTCACTCTGACACATATATCTAAAAATACATTGTGTTAACAGATTTCACTGTATATAGTATTACACAGAAGGGGTTTTTTTCTTCATTGTTCTTATTGTACATTACATTATTTCTTTAACTGGGGCAAAAATTAACATTTTGAAAGCTTTGCTGCTTGCAAGATGGTATTTACTACTTTCAAATTTATAATGGCTCTAAATACAGCTATTTCTATGCCCTTCATATAATTCAGGGAATATATAACTTTATGTTCATTCAGAAATTTGCAAGATTCATAATACACTCAAATTAACAGCTTTTGTCACCGAAATGTATAAATGGAAAACTAATAGTAACCTACTTATGTAATATTTTATTGTTTATAAGGAGCTTTGTGATATGTTTCTTAATTTGATCCCAAGACCAATCTTATATCCCCAACTAATAGGAAATAAATATAAAGCCAAAGATACTAAAGTTTGCCCAAAGCTACTTGCCAAGTGATTGAGCACTGGGTTATTAAACACATCTTTCACCCTAAATTCCTTATTCCTTCCATTGTATTATGCTATCTTCTTAAACATATCCTGATTCATTTAATCAAAAGCTGAATGGCCTAAATTTCCATTCTAAGCCTATAAACTAATGTGTTAATAAAACTGATTGTATTAGCAAAAAACTGAAAATCAATAATAAAATATCAAAATAATAAAATACAAGGTAAATAAAATATTAGTTGAACAAAATTCTGCAGTACTATCAAGGCAAAATTATGAATGAAGTAAAAACAGATTTCCTCACCAAGTATTAACAATGAAATAGAAGAGCCACCCTTTAGCACTGAAAAAGATAACACATCCAACCACATCAAGTCCTTCTGTAAGCATTATATATAAAAGAAAATGAGACTAGGAGATACATGGACTTGAGCACATTAGTTCATAATCTTAGAATGGAAGTTTAGATCATTCAGCTTTTAGTAAAATGAATTAGAAAGACATCAGAAAACATAGATGAGAGACCTACCCAGGCCAACTAGCGGAGAAGGTGGAACAGACCTACTGGGGCTGACTTGTGGAGGAGGAGACCAACCACGCGCCCATGCATGCGCTGCCAGCCCTCCCCCACCCCCCATCTACCAACCTGCTGGCTATCCCTGCCTACATCCTTCGGGAGTCAACAGCCAGGACCAGGAAGATCATCCCCGAGGTCCCTCCAGGCCTGGTTATACCAGAGGTGAGGTATTGGTAACTTGCAAGGACACTACAAGATTATAGGGTAGAAACTTTAATACCTCAGATCAGCACTGTTAGAGAAGAAGACACATGAACAACATGAAAAAACAAGGAAGAAAATGTTCCAAACAAATCAAGATGCTACAACAATAGAATCCATTGACAGGACAGTAGAGGAAATGTCAGAGAAGGAGTTCAGAACATACATAATTAAACTGATCTGTGAAGCACAAAATAATATAAGAGAGCAATTACAGGCAACAATTTATCACTCCATCAAAGAGATTAGACAGCAAATACAGGCAACCATTGATCAATCCAACAAAGAGATAAGAGAGCAAATACAGGGAGCAAAAGATTACTTCAAGAAAGAGATAGAGACTTTGAAAAAGAACGAAACAGAAATCCTTAAAATGAAGGAAACAATAAACCAAATAAAAAATTCAACAGAAAGTATCACCAACAGACTAGAGAACTTGGAAGACAGAACCTCAGACAATGAAGACAAAATAAATAATCGTGAAAATAAAGTTAACCACACAATGAAGATGGTAAGAAACCATGAACATTATGGGATAACATGAAAAGACCAAATTGAAGAATTATTGGAATAGAGGAAGGCACAGAGATACAAACCAAAGTAATGCATAATCTCTTCAATGAAATGGTATCAGAATATTTCCCAAATATGAAGAATGAATTGGAAAATCAAATACAAGAGGCTTACAGGACACCAAATGTACAAAACTACAACAGATCCACACCAAGTCACATTATAATGAAAATGCCTAGCATACACAATAAGGATAGAATTTTAAAAGCTGTGAGAGAGAAGGAGCAGATTACATACAGGGGAAACCAATTTGGATTTCAGCAGATTTCTCAACCCAGACCCTCAAAGCCAGGAGATCCTGGAACAACATACCAAGCTCTGAAAGAAAATGGGTGCCAACCAAGAATCTTATATCGAGCAAATTTAAGCTTTAGATTTGATGATGAAATAAAAGCCTTCCATGATAAACAAAAGTTAAAAGAATTTACAGCAAGAAAGCCTGCACTAGAGAGCATTCTTGGCAAAATATTCCACAAGGAGGAAATGAAAAACAATGAAAATTGGCAAAGGAGGAACTACACTAAAGGAAAAGCCAATCAAAGGAGAAACCAAGTCAAGTTAAAAAATTGAAAATAAATTAAAATGAATGAGAATACAAGCCATATTTCAATAATAACTCTGAACGTTAATGGCCTAAATTCATCAATTAAAAGACATAGACTTGAAGACTGAATTTAAAAAAGACTCAAATTGTGGAATTCACATGGATGTTGGCTCAGGGCTATGCCTACAATGGAGAAAAGAACTGTGTTAGGAACATCAGCTGAAGATAAGAATTGGTTATTGTGCTAATGAATTTCTTATCCTTATTCCTCTATAGCTGTATAAGTAAGGCAATTATTTTTCTTTCTTCTTTCAAAATTTTTTCTTTGTTTTTAGTTTTCTATAATTTGGATATGAGATGACTAGGTATTACTTTATTTATTCACCTATTTATATTTGGTACTTATCCTACTTGATATTCTCTCAAAATCTGTGCTTTTTATCTCATCTTAGTTTTTGAAAAACTTTCAGATAGTTTCACTTCAAATATTTTTTCTGCTCTGTTTTCCTTTCTTCTTTTTGTATTCTAATTATGCATGCTTTATTCTTTTATATTGTCCCACAGTTCTTGGGTTGCTTTTATGTCCTTTGTATTTTTGTCTGGGAAATTTTTAATTAACTTATCATCAAGATCATGGTTTCTTTCCTTGGCCATTATTTAATTGATGGCATCAGAAGGCATTCTTCCTTTCTATTTCAGCATGTTTGATTTCTAGAATTTTTGTTTTGATTCTTAAAGTTTCCATTTTCCCTAACATAGTTTACAAGTTTTTGTATGCTATATACTTTTTCCCCATTAGAGTATTTAACATATTAATCATAATTACTTTTGTTTTTTTAACTTGGCAATTCAAACATGTATGATATGTTTGAGTCTGATTTTTATCTTCAGACTACATTTTAGCAAGTCTTCTGGCCTGTCTTGTAATTTTTTGTTGAAAGCCAGACATGTTTTATTGAATAATAAAAAATGAGGTAAATAGGCCACTGATAGGAGTATTTATTTTATCTGGGGAGGACTTGTCTGGTGTTTAATGCTTGCTTGCAGCTAAAGGTACCAGAGGCTTTAAGTTTTCATCCTGTATTTTTTTTTAATCTCACTGAGTTTTCTTAAACAGTACTTCAGGGAGAAACAATCTTGGTATTACAACTCTTTCAGCTGTAATTGATTGTTATTATACCAGATCCTTCCTGTTGTGCAGACATAGGACAAAGGAGTTTTTTCCTAATCTTATCCAATCTTTAAGTGGGTCTATGTCTGAGGACTACAACTTTCACAAGTGTTTCATCAACATGTACCACACCCACTGGCATTTCCTGTCTCTGACTGCAATATTCCCAATATTTTTCTTTGAAACTTTGTCCTTAATTGACTTTGTTTTTAATTCACAACCTAATCCTATCAGAGGCATGAGGTCTTTTTGGAATTTTCAGTGGGAAACTGGTAGGGTACCTGGAAGGAAAACTGTGGAACAGCAAGGATTTCCCTAAGTCTATAGGACCCCAAGGTTTCCTTAATCTCAAATTAGCCCATATACTATCTCTAGCCATTTTTCAAGATTATATATACCAGTTGACAGCTCTAGCAGTACATTGTTGGGTTCAAGAAATGTAATTTGAGCCAGGCACGGTGGCGCAAGCCTGTAATCCCAGTACTTAGGGAGGCTGAGACAGGAGAATCGTGAGTTTAAAGCCAGCCTCAACAATGGTGAGGTGCTAAGCAACTCAGTGAGATCCTGTCTCTACATAAAACACAAAATAGGGCTGGGGATGTGGTTCAGTGGTCAAGTGCCCCTGAGTTCAATCTCCAATACAAAAAAAAAAAAAAAAAAAAGAAATGTAATTTGATTTTGAGACATCTTTGTTACTGTAAGGATAAGATTGATGACTTTTAATTACTTAACATATCAGAGAGGAAACATGAAGTCAGTTTCTTAATTTTAAAACAATGTTTAAAAAGTTGTTTAATTTTTTACATTCTTTCCATTTCTATACTCTTTTTTCCTTCTCTGATTTTCTTTCCATTTTATCATCCATTTTATTTGGGAAATGCTTTTGTTGAATACAGAAAACCAATGTGATTAATTCTATTTCATGTTTTTAATCTTATTCCTACATCTTCTGCAGACTGTTTTTAATTTCTTTATATAATTCACGTAATTTTTATATATTGAGTAGTTTTATATATTGAATAGTTTTTATAGTTTATCAGATCTACATTGTACTGTTTCTACTCATTCTTTCTTAAACAATATTCATAGATTCTATTTGATAATTAAAAATTATAAATTAAAGAAAAAAGAAAACAGATGAGCCAGTTGCAGTGATGTGCACCTGTAATTCTAGCAACTTGGTACGCTGGGGCAAGTTTAGAAGTATGAGGCGAGCCTCAGCAACTTAGCAAGACCCTTTATCAAAATAAAATAAAAAGGACTAGGGATGTAGCTTAGTGGTAAAGCACTTGTGGGTCCAATCCTCAGTGGCCCCCACAACCCCCAAAAAACAAGAAAGAAAAAGATAACATGATACAATGGGAGGAGTAAGGAATTCAGGATAAAAAATAAATTTTAAGCCAGGGCTTAATCACTTGCCAAGTAACTTTGGGCATACCAATTTTGTTACTTTTAGCTTTGTAACCTTAGGCAAGCTGCCTATGTTCTCAAAGCCTCAATCTTCTCATCTGTGAAAATGGGGTTAATATTATCTATCCCAAAAAACAAGAATTAAATAAGTCAAAATATGGAGAAACGCCTTCTAAACCATAAAATGTTTGGGAATAAGTATCTTATAGATGGTTACTGAGGAAAGTATGATGTTATGCTGGGAGCAGTGGCATACTCCTATAATCCCATTTAACGAGGCAAGAGAATTACAAGTTCAAGTCCAGTCTGGACAACTTAGCAAGACCTTGTCTTAAAATGGTTTTTAAAAAGGGCTAGGGACTTAGCTCACTCAGTAGCAGGGTGCCCTTGGGTTCAATCCTAGAATTACACACACACACACACACACACAAAGGAAAGGAGGGAGGGAGGAATGAAGGAAGTTGTCCTAAAGCACATTCCTAGTCAATAATCTTTGCAAACTTTTACTGTAGTGTTAGCAGCAATACAGTAAGTTACATCAACCATGGATCTAAGTCTTCCCCACACTCGCCAAGACTTAGTCCACCACCATAAACTTCTACATTGCAGCCACCTTCCTTTCCCTGGAAAAAAAGTTGAAGCATTCAAATAATAACGTAAATGAAACAACTGTAGAAAGTGGACTGCAATTTCAAAGAAATACAGTACTTTGTTTATCCTTACCTACTCCTCAGAAAAATATGCTTTGCTTGTTTAATTATTTTTTCCAGAAGTCCTTCACTGGATTGTAATGAGTTAATTTCATTTTTATCAAAAGCTTGAGGACCTGAAAGTCTCATTCTCTTGTGGCCAAAAGGTGCACTTGCTGGGTGAGGCATCATGATGGAACTCAAGGTCTGTTTATGAAACTAATAAAAACAACCATTTTAAATGACCACTTCTTATGGAGCAAATACTATACAACATTCAACCAAAAGCATAGCTCACATTTGGAAACATAAAAGTCAAAAGATTTGAACTAAATATAAAAGCAACAATAGCACAGAAATAAATGCAAATATCTTCTAGATCATGCATAATACAAGTTTGTAGACAGAAGGACAGAGGGGCTCCTCTCAAGCTGTAACTTTTATTTTAAAAGTTTTAAAAACAAAACAATTATTATTCAGTCTCATCAAGACTATTTATTGTACAATCAAGACATAGTTATCCTGGGCTGGGGTGGTGGCTCAGTGGTAGAGTGCTTGCCTGGCACACGTGAAGCACTGGGTTCGATCCTCAGCACCACATAAAAACAAATAAAACAAAATAAAAGTATTATGTCCATTTACAACTTAAAAAAAATAATTAAAAAAAAAAAAAAAAAGACATAGTTATCCCAGTATACTCTCAATTAGTGGTTCTCAAACCTGGCTGCCTATCAGAACCCTGGAGGAGCTTTTTGATTTTTTTTTTTTTAATATTTAAAATTTTTTTTCAGTGCTGGGGATTAAAGCCAGGGCTCAGTAAGCTATAGTCCCAGCCCCTGAGGCTCTTCAAAAACACTGGCTCTTACACTATCACAAACAATGCAACTAGATTTTGGGGTAGGGTAAGGAGGCTGGAGTATATATACTTTTGTGAAGTTTCTAAGGAGATTCTTCAGAAATTAGACTAATCTGTGAACCAAAACTCTGGCTTTTGGTTTTCACATAGTTGGAGATGACCTATGAGTAGAATATGTCCTTGAAGTAACAACATTTCCATTCACATGGCAAGATATTTTTCCTCACCTCCTACCTCAATCAGAATCATCCTACCCTTGGCACTCTTTACTATATCTTCCTTATATTTCTCCTATATAATTTATATATTATTTTCTCCTATATAATTTATATAGGAGAAATATACAATTTGTATATTTCTACCACTAAAAAGTATGTATGGAGTTAAGCACGATGGCACATGATAACCTGAAATTTGCAGAAATTCAGGAGGCTGAGGAAGGAGGATCACAAGTTTGAGGCCATCCCTGGAAACTTAGCAAGACTGTCTCAAAATTTTAAAAAATGGACTGGGGGTGTAGCTCAGTACTAGTGCCCCTTGGGGTTCAATCTGCAGTACCGAATACACATCCCCTGCACCACACACACACTCTTGGGAACAGGGATTGTATTATGATCACCCCTGAAAATGAAAGCAAGGTTTTCATTTCAGGTAGTCAATGTTGTTGCTAAATGAATAACTGAGAGCCAGGAAAGGGGAAGTTTGTGCATAGTCACTGCCCTGGATATGCTTAGCACAATGCAAAGAAAGATGCTTATTTCATTACCTCTCTAATCAATAGATGCAAATTATGCTCTAAGACATAAAGGTGATCCTCTGGACTTTGCTTCTCAGTAGCAGATTTTTGGGATTTCTTATCATTTGAAGAATGACACAAAGAAATAGATAACTGCAAACCTATTTATAAAAAGAAGGACAGACACACATAAGCTAAGACATAGACAGGCACAAACTGTCTTCATAAAGTAAATCAGAGTCATTTCTCAAAAGATACATTCTGAACTTGAAGATCAGGCTTTATGATTAACATTTTTATATTAAAATGATCACTCACGAATATAATAAACTCCCATGTATTTTAATGATTCAAATTCTATTGACCTACAATATGGCTGCTGACCTTAAACTGTGGCTGAAGACTGGTAAATATGCTATATATTTATACTTTTATTTCTGCCTTAAAAAAAAAAATCGCAAGGTTTTTGCTATTGTTGATTTTTTTTAATACAGAGTTGGTATCTAGTCCTGCCAACCAGAAGACAGATATTCTTCCCTGTTCCCATGAGAACTGGGATGGAATTTTTCATTTCTAAAACCTATTCATTGGACTGGGGTTGTGGTTCAGTGGTAGAGTGCTTGCCTGGCACATGCGAGGCACTAGGTTTGATTCTCAGCTCCACATAAAAATAAATAAATGAAGTATACAATTTGATGTTTAAAATAAAAAATAAAACCTATTCCTCCTCTCTTCTAAGGAGACAGTCCTGAGAATTTATGTAAAACATAAGTGCACAGCTAATTATAAACTGAGTTTTAGGATAAGATAATTGCTTTTGAATAATAAAAACCCAATTTCTATAAATTAGAATATGGAATATAATGAGTAAACATTTTTAAATTGACATCTCCCTGGCAAATCTCAGTTCTTCAACTGATGCTGAACAGCAGCCATGCTAGTGCAACTTTTTGATATATACTGCTTTAAAATCCAATACACTATTTAGGATAGAGAACAGACTTGGCAGTGTGACTTGTGTTATGTCCTTTACCGGCTGCTATTCTGGATAGTACTCCACTACCTCTTTGCTTTTGTTATTCTCCCTATACACCCAAACAGCTACCCACTCCATCTCAAAGGATTATCTGCTTTTACTTGGAAAGGGCTGAGAGATTATCTGGTTTTTCACCACAATATGTGGGATCTGTGATTTGATCTGAACAGCTTCCCGAGAGAGTTGTGCAAAAATTTCTTTACACAAGAGAACATTTTGTGCTGCTTCTAATTTTGTCTGCCAATGTGGTGAACCTGAAAGACAAGAGGTATATGTATATATCAATTTCTAACCATATTATACATAACCTAGCTTGAATGAAAACCTGAATACATAAAAAAAAGTTTGTGAAACACTGTATTACAGTATATTCTTTCTAAAATACAAAAGTCTCACTTCTTTCACACAGAGAAAACCAGTGAATAAGTTCAATTTAGAACAAAAAAATTGCACAGCTATTCATTAATGCTTTATTTACAAATTATAAGAAGTGTATTTTTAGGGCCTGGGGCTGTAGCTCAGTGGTAGAGCACTTGCCTAGCACGTGTGAGACACTGGGTTCAAGCACCACATAAAAATAAAGAAAGAAAATCAAGGTATTGTGTCCATCTTCAACTAAAAAAAAAATTAAGTTAAAGTATATTTCTAATTGTTCTTACTCCAGAGCACCTATTCTTCTTATCTGTTTCAGTTCAGTTTATATACAAATGTAAGTTAAGATAGAATATAACTAGAAATTATACCTGGTTTAGATTTGGGCAAAGGTCTTTTGAAGAGGTTAACTGTGCCAAGATCACCTATGTCTGGAGCCTGTTTTTGAATGGAAACCTGTATGAGAATAAAAACATGGAAAAAGTTAGTACACTAGCTTCAGGGTGATTAATAAGAAGTTACTTAAAAAGTGCTTTGACAAATACCTTGATGTATGCAGACCCCTCTAAATCACTAGGAATTTGGACATCAAGGGGACAGTAATCTTCAGGTATCTTCTTATCCAGATCAATATCTGTATTCTTTATTACTTCAAATGTACCATGATGGGGAAAAAGAGATCCTAATGAAGTATTAAAGATAGGAAAACAAAAAAAAAAACATTAATTTAGCATACATTATTAAGTATGTTACACTTTATATCTACATCACTGAATCATAAAATTAAGTCCCCACTAAAAACATTGTGTATTTTGATCTGGGCATGGTGGCACATACCCATAATCCCAGCAACTGGGAGGATCACCTAAGTTCAAGGCCAGCTTCAGCAACTTAGCAAGAACCTGTTTCAAAATATAAAAATAGGGCTGAGGTTATGGCGCAGTGGTAGCGTGCTCGCCTAGCACGCGTGGGGAACTGGGTTCGATCCTCAGCACCACATAAAAATAAAATAAAGATATTCTGTCCACCTACAACTAAAAAAAAAATAAATATTAAAAAAAAAAAAATATATAAAAATACGAAGGACTGGGTCCCTAAGCAACCTAGTAAAACTCTGCCTCAAAACAATAAATTAAAATGTCTAGGGATGTAGCTTGGTGGTAAAGTGCTCCTGAGTTCAATCTCCAGTACCAAAAACAAACTAAAAACAAGGTGGTATGTTTTGGAGGAAGATGGGAGAGAAGCAGTGAGCAAAGGGAATAAATGAAGCAGGAAAAAGAAGTTATTTATCTTAAAAAAAAATAACATTCCTTAATGTAATGGTCTCATTACAATATGAACTCCACAGGTCACACAATTTTTGTATTCTAATGAAGTTTCAATAAAAATGAATGTGTTTCTAGAATATAAGTAAACCTTAGAGATGAACTACTTTTGGAGCTCAGTCTCTACAATTGGGCTACAATTAAAGTGTCTGAATTAAGCAACAAAAAGAAAAAGGACAGTGCGCACAACACCCTTTTCTCAATCAGTTACCAGATTTTTATGTGATTGTTTTTGTGCCATACAGAAATTTGGGTAAGTCTGTTAAATTATATGACCTGTTGGTGATTAAATGTTACTGCTTTTAAATGTAACGTTTATAACAAAGGAAGATATTCAAAGTCTTCCTTTGTTAAATTAAAAACAATGTATTTGAATCTTTTCATAACCATGGGTGGTCATCCCAAAGAGAAATTAGGTTATATACTTGCCCATAATTATTTGTGGGAGGAACTTAGAATTTTTAAAACCAACAAGCACTGTTACAGACCATCTCTTAAAATGTAAAAATGGATGGTATCTTGAATTCATCTTTGTAATGATTTTATCTTCAGAATTAAAAATTCCCCAATTCATATCCATGCTGAAGCATTTCAGTCCTCCGGTGTTTAACCTAACCACCTAAACTTACCTTCCTTTAATTTAAGCATAATGATGACTTGCTCTGGCAAATGAATTATTTTAAGATATCACTCTACAATTGCTATCTCAACCATATCCAGCCAAGAGTTTACTTCATTCTTAGCATTCAAAGTTTAGATCTCTGATCCACGAGTCTTATAAACCCCACCTCTAAACTTTTGTTAAGTGTACTGAAAAGGTTTTCAAACTGAAAGTAAATGAGTAGTTTCTGTCTCATGTGTACAGATATTAAATTTTCAAAATGTAACGTAGCTAAGAAACAATATATTATGTGTATGTAGCATTAGAATTAACCCTATACACTTATACAAAAAAACATAGTTTATAACAATTATCTATACCTGCACTTCTGTAGCTCAGATCCCCAAGAATTTTATCTCCAACTTTTCTAAGTTTCCAGTGCTGCCTTAATCTCAAGAGCTCAGAGTTGAAGTCTCTCTGTAGCTTGTTTTCTTGATTTTCCGTAACTGATTTAGTCAGTCTTTCTGCTCCCTTCAACAGGATTTGTGCTGCTCCAGCAAGTGACTTCTTTTTAGATATCAGTTGCAATGTCTGAGGATTCTATTAAAAAAAAAAAATCCCACACTGCAGTTTTGTATTTTTTTTAAGATGACAATAACAAAATGATTCAATAACAAAATGATGACAATAACAAGATGATTCAATAACAAAAGACCTACTCAAGAGAAAACTTAGAAATTAAAGAAAAGCAAAGTGAAGTTGGGTGGGGGTGCTGAAATATGAATAAAAATGCTTTAAAAAAAAAAACAAAAAAAACTTAGAGCCAAAACTTAGTGGCACATGCCTGTAATCCCAGCACTTTGGGAGGCTGAGACCAAATATCGAGTTCAAAGCCAGCCTCAGCAGCGGTGAGGCGCTAAGCAACTCAGTGGGACCCTGTCTCTAAATAAAAACACAAAATAGGGCTGGGGATGTGGCTCAGTGGTCGAGTACCCGTAAGTTCAATTCCCAGTACCAAAAAAATAAATAAATAAATAACATAAACTTAGAGCAGGGAACAATGGCACAGAACTGTAATCCAAACCTGAAATCCCATCTATTCAGGAGGTTGAGGCAGGAGGTTTGCAAGTCTAAAGTTAGCCTTGGCAATTTCTGGATTTCATCCCAGAAATGCAAGTTTGACTCAACAGGCACAAATCAGTAACTAATTTACCACACAAATAGAATTATGGAAAAGAATAACAACAAAATAAAAAAAATTAAAAGGGCTGGAGATGTAGCTCAGTGGTAAAACACCTCTGGGTTCAATTCCCAGCAAGGTAAAACAAAACAAAACAAATTCACCACCAACAAAAAAACCTTATCCCCAGCACCAGGGGTAAACAACAAAAGCCACCTTGAACTATTTCTTTGATCAACTCATATAGATTTCTGTTAAATGAAAAATATCACAATGGACCAGAAATTAGAACTTAACACTTGGCATCAACTCTATCAAGACTGAGTCAGGGTCCCTTCTAATGCACTGCCATTCCCATCAATGTACATATCCCTTTGTGACACTGAGACTTGCAATTAACATCTAATCCTGCTTGGATGTAATTTATGCCATGGCATAAACCACTATATCAACAGACACTACAACAATGCCTGGCATATATTTGATTTAATGCGTAAAATACATTATTCCAACGTGTATAACTCTAAAAATGATGTTTAATTTTACTTACAAAAGGGTTTGAGTAATCATTACTTCCTCTCCATGACTAACTTGGTCATGGTCCTGACAGATGTCTTCCTGAATATCTCCTAAGTATTCTTCTTGGTTGCAGACCCTTCATTCACCAATTCATCCTACCACTGCCTTTCATCTTCAAATGTTAACAAACCAAATATATTCCTTATCAAATATCAACAGTTCTACCCAGTTTTCAATATCCTTCATAATTTTGCATAACTTTTCGAATCAATCCCTAAAAAACTGGAGCGGATGGTCAGAAGGGAGAACTGAGACTCAGAGCAAACAACTTGCTTCAAGTCACACAACTAGTGAGGACAGAGGTAGGATTTGAACACAAGTCTATATGACTACAAAATCATTTTACTATCACTTTTTTTTCCCTGCTGTACTGGTGATTGAACCTAGTGGTGTTCTAATACTAAGTTATAGCTACAACTTTTTTTTTTATTTTTCATTTTGAGACACAGCCTCACCAAGTTGCTCAGGATGGCCTCAAACTTGTGATCTTTTTGCCTCATACTCCCAAGTTGCTAGGATTACAGAAGTGTGCCACTACACATGGCTTATCTTCATACTGTTGTGTAATATATAACAGATCAAGGACCCAGGCCCTAAGAATTTGTTAAGATTTGAGAACTTTGCTGGGTGTAGGGACACACCTTACACTGTAATTCCAGTGACTCAGGAGGCTGAGGCAGGAGGACTACAGTTCAAAGCCAGCCTTGGCAATTTAGCAAGGCCCTCAGCAACTTAGCAAGACCCTGTCTCAAACTGAAAAATAAAAAAGGCTGGGGATATGGCTCAGTGGTAGAACATCCCTCAATTAAATCCCCAGTACCAAAAGGAAAAAAAATGATTTGGGAATCTTGAAATTATTACACCGTTAATGAAATTTAATGCTTCCAAAGGTCAAAGGTGTATAATAATAGAAGGTGCCTTTATGCCTTTGCTTTTTTTTTTTTTTTTTTGTGGTGTTGGGGATTGAACCCAAGGCCTTGTGTATGTGAGGCAAGCACTCTACCAACTGAGTTAAATCCCCAGCCCTATCCCTTTGCTTTTGACAAGTTAATCTTCAAATCTACATTTGGACTTAATGTAAGAGAGAAAAAGGGAGCAATAGACACAGAACCAAAAAATAGTCCTGGAATGTAATACAAAGCTATTATTTATTCAATAAAGCCCACAAATACCTGTTTTGGAGGAAGTGCATCCTGAGAAACAGGATCAAGAGTCATAAATTTTTTATCTTTAACAATACTAAGAACATCATAGAGAACACACATCTCTGTCAGAGCACTCCTCAAATTGTTCCTCACTGAGTCCCAAGGCCAAAGGGAAGGCTGAAATTTTACCAACCCTAAAAAAAGGGAAAAAAAGAAATGCAGAAGTGTTACATTGAATAGTAGAAAGCTCATTTAGAGGTCTAAAGTACTAAAAGAAAAAATAATAAATTTTATTTTAAATTACCCACTTTTATCCCATACCTTACATCCTTTCTTGAATCTTTATTAACATTTAAATTAGCATTTCTCCTATGGCAAAACAAATATGGTATCTAATTTGCACAGGTTGTATCTATCATTATAATGTTGTACAACTCAAATATTTTTGAAAATTATGCAAGTCCTTGCCCTACCCTTTTTGGTACTGGGGATTGAACCCGGGAGTGCTTTACCACTCATCTACTTCCCCAGTCCGTTTTAGTTTTCATTGTGAGACTTCTTGCTAAGTTGCTGAGGCTGGCCTCAAATTTGCATTCCTTCTGCTTCATCCTCACCAGCTGCTAAGATTACAGGCATGTGCCACCATGCCTGGCTCTTATGAAAGGCTTTTAATGACCCTTTTCCTTCAAGTTTTCAGTACATGAATAAGTAATCATATAGAATTTCCAAAATACTGGAAAGTATGAACTCAAAAATAACCTATAGCGGAGCATGGTGGTGCTCACCTGTAATCCCAGTGGCTCAGGAGGCTGAGACAGGAGGATGGAGAGTTCAAAGCCAAACCCAGCAAAAAGCGAGGGGCTAAGCAACTCAGTAGGAGCCTGTCTCTAAATAAAATACAAAATAGGGCTGGGGATGTGGCTCAGTGGTCAAGTGTCCTCGAGTTCAATGCCCAGTACCTGCCCCTAAGAAATTGACCTATAATGCTAGAAACAATATTAGCTGCTATTAGCATATGTTCCCTTTAATTATATATATGTATATATAAATATATACACACTTTTTTTTTTATTAAATACATACTTGCTATACAGAGTTCAAACAAAGAATGAGAGTAAAAAGTGAAAGTGTGGCAGGCATAGTGGGCTATGCCTGTAATCCCAGTTACTCCAGAGGCTAAGGCAAGTTTGGAATCAGCCTCTGCAATTTATAGGAGACCTTGTACCAAAAACAAAAAAAAGAAGAAGACTGGGATGAAGCTCAGTTGTAAAGCCCCCCTGGGTTCAATTTCCAGTACCAAGAGGAAAAAAAAGTTTTTCTATTCTTTCTATACTTATAGTCACTCTGAAATTATTATAATTTTTTTATTATACTTAATCATTACAGCTGATAAATACATATATTCCAGGCTAGGGTTGTGGCTCAGTGGTAGAGCACTCATCTCGCATGTGTGAGGCACTGGGTTCGATCCTCAGCACCACATAAAAATAAATAAAAATAAAGGTATTGTGCCCATCTACAACTAAAAAAATATTTTTAAAAATACATATTCCCAGGCTGGGGATATAGCTCAATTGGTAGTGTTTGCCTTGCATGTACAAGGCTCTGGGTTCAATTCCCAGCACCACAAAAAAAAAAAAAAAATCCCCATTTTTCTATTACTTGCTACCCCTCCCTCTTTAATATGTTCTAGAGATACTTCTATGTCAGCACAGATAGAACCACTTCATTCTTTTAACATCATATGATATTTTGGAACTTGGATGCACCATAACTATTCCTCTTTAACAGACATGTAGATTGCTTCCAAAAATGGAGCCAGGTGAGGTGGCCCACACCTGTAATCCCAGTGGTTTGAGAGGCTGAGACAGGAGGATTTTGAGTTCAAAGCCAGCCTCAGCAACTGGCAAGGCACTAAGCAACTTACTGAGACCCTGTCTCTAAAATAAAACACAAAACAGGGCTGGGGATGTGGCTCAGTTGTCAAGTGCCCTGAGTTCAATCCCTGGTACCAAAAAAAAAAAAATGCTAACAGTGGTAAACATCTAGGACACATACCTATGGATGTACAGCTCTTTTGTAGGTTAAATACTTAGGCATGATATTAGTGGATCAAAAAGAATGCACATTTAAAATTTTGCACATATTAAAATTCCTAAGTGTCTTTATTAATTCACATTCCCAACAATAGGTACTAACAATCTTTTAATATTCCTGCCAATTTTATGCATCTTAACTATTTTCATTTATCTCTCTCAACTAGTGAGATTGAGTCTACATGCTTATTAGCATCTGAAGTCTTTCTTCTATGAGCTGACAGTTTATATATCTTTGGCCTACTTTTCCAGTCATCTTTTTCTTTCCAGTTTGAAGGGCTATTTGACTATCAGGGACTATCAACCAATTGTGTAATATATGCTACGAATACTTTTCCCAGCCTGCCACTTACATATTACTTTATGGCATGGTTTTTTATTGTAAATTTTATATAATTATCTTTTCCTTCATAGGGTCTATGTTTCCTATCTTAGGTCTCATATTTCCCAAGTCACATGATTTTTTTTTTGTTATTTCTTCCAATATTTTGTTTTACTTTCTTCATTTAGCAGTTCAATTCTTTTTTTTTTTTTTGGTACTGGAGATTGAACTCAGGGGCACTGGACCACATCCCCAGCCCTATATTGTGTTTTATGTAGAGACATGGTCTCACTGAGTTGCTTAGCGCCTTGCCATTGCTGAGACTGGCTTTGAACTCGCGATTCTCCTGTCTCAGCCTCCCTAAGTGCTGGGATTACAGGCTTGCGCCACCGCGCCCAGCTAGCAGTTCAATTCTATTTTTTTTTTTTTTTTTGGTACCAGGGATTGAACTCAGGGGTACTCGACCTTTGAGCCACATCCCCAGCCCGATTTTAAGTTTTATGTAGAGACAGGGTCTCACTGAGTTGCTTAGCACCTCACCGTTGCTGAGGCTTGCTTTGAACTGGCGATTCTCCTGTCTCAGCCTCCCAAAGTGCTGGGATTACAAGCGTGAGCCACCGCGCCAGGCTTCAATTCTTATATAAACAATTTCTGCGCAAGGTATGAAGCAATATCTGCTCCTCCCCCCCAAAATGGACTCCTAATTATTCTAAAATCATTAGCTTGAAATACCATCTTTAAATTCCCATTTACATCTGCTTGTTGCCTAACTGAATCCAGAACTGTGATTGGGGACAGTGCTGAGGATTGAATTCACGGTATCACGCATGTTGGGCAAGCACTCTACCACTTAAGATATATCCCCAGCCCCAAGAGTTGTGATTTAAACAAATAATAGCCGGGTGCGGTGGCGAACGCCAGTAATCCCAGCGGCTCGGAGGCTGAGGCAGGAGGATCGGAGTTCAAAGCCAGCCTCAGCAAAAGCGAGATGGTGAGCAACTCTGTGAGACTCTGTTTCTAAATAAAATACAAAATAGAGCTGGGGATGTGGCTCAGTGGTTGAGTGCCCGAGTTCAATCCCCAGTTCCAAAAATAATAATAATCCCTGACAAAAAGGAGAATCCAAAACCCACTCATGTTGCTTCAATTCCCTCCTGAGTAGCCTCCTCCCTTCCAGTTTTGTTTTCCCTATACTTTATTTACTACAAAGTATTCAGAGTAATCTTTTTTTTTTTTAATAACAGGGATTGAATTCAGGGGCATTCGACCACTGAGCCACATCCCCAGCCCTATTTTGTGTTTTATGTAGAGACAGGGTTTCACTGAGTTGCTTAGCGCCTCGCCTTTGCTGAGGCTGGCTTTGAACTCGCGATTCTCTCGTCTCAGCCTCCCTAAGTGCTAGGATTACAGGCGTGCGGCATCGCGCCCGGCCAGAGTAATCTTTAGGAAAACAATCTGTCTCCAATCTCCACTTAAAAACCTTCAACAGTCGGGTGCAGTGGCGCACACCTGTAATCCCAGCACTTTGGGAGGCTGATTAGTACAGAGCGAGAGTGACATTTTCAAAGTAGTCCCATGCAACCTCACCGAGCGCGGGAGAGGCAGAGTGACATTACGCAGGCGGGTACAGAGATCCCAGCGGGGAGCGCTTAAGCAGACACCAGCCCTACCTTCCTCGTCGTCCTGGTCTGCACTGGACCCAGCGCCTGCCCAATCTTGCGCATCGCCCTCAGCCCCCGCCGCCTCCTCTTCCTCGGAACCAGAACCCTGGCTGAAGTCGATCCGCTGAGCCAGACGCGCCAGATTCTGCGACATGGACAGCGGCTGCAAGTAAGTCTCAGTGCCATCCAGGCCCACCTCCTGGACCTGCTTCTCACAGGCTGACTCGATGCTGATCCGCACAGCTCGCACCCCTGACATGCTGGCGGCGTCTGTGGGCGGGAAGCCCACAACCCCGTAACCCTCCCGAAGCCAAACGGAACTACAGGCACTAAAACCGAGCCCGGCCAATTGCGCCGTCCCCAGAATGCCCTGCGACGTTTCCGCCTCACGAGTCTCACTGAACAAAACTAAGCAAGCTCCGGAACTCCGGGAGCGCTTCCGGTTAAGGATCGGGTGTGTGTGGGGGAGCTTCCGGGTGTGTGGGAGGCGTGGCCGGGAGCGGTGAGAAAGGCGGGTTCTGGCTTCCAAAGGTGGAGACGATCGTGGCTCTTGTGGGTCTGCAGTTTAAGAGTTCTTTGAAAATGAGGGGGGAGCAAAGCTGAGGAAGAACGAACATTGGCAAGGAAAAGGAAAGGAATGGGTCCCTGAATCTTGGTAATAAGAGTCGCGCTGAAGTGCTGGGACTTGGGGGCTTAAACCTAGTGTAGAAAAAACATCTGGAATGTTAAAATTTAAGGGCAGTTTGAGGAAAACAATTGTGCGTCTCACCAGTTTAAATTATCTGGTTTCCGTTGTAAATTCGGCGACAGCGAATATTTCCAGCAAACAAGACTGACACTTAACATGTGCTTAATATTTCATGTCTGAGTGAAAATATTTAAAACATTAAGAAATTACTGTTGTAATTTCAGTATGAGTCCCTAATAAAGTGCTTCAGTAGTGGAATTCTTACTCCACAGGGAAAGATGGATTATTTTACATTACAGGACTATACTTAATTTAGGGAATTATGTATATCATTTATTTTTGCCAAGTTTTGTTCTGACAGATAATATCTAGATTTTTGAACTGTTTTCCTAGATAGGAAAGTAGGGTCGCTATGATGTCATTCCGAATTGACAAAATATGTGGGTGTATTAGAGGGAAGTGAATTTTCAAAAGAAGTCTGTGTTTCGCAGACAAGTGATTCTGTTCACAATCTTGTTTGGGAAGCACTCTATTTACTCTTTATTGCATACATTGGTTAAAAAAACACTCCTAGGGGGCTGGTGTTGTGGCTCCGCGGTAGAGCGCTCGCCTAGCGCGGGTAAGGCATTGGGTTCCATCCTCTGCACCACATACAAATTAATAAATAAAAATAAAGTTAAAAATTAAAAAAAAAAAAACACTCCTAGTGCTTTAGCTTTGGTGGGGGGCAATGAGGGGAGAGGGGATTGAGAGGGGGTTAATCACTGAGCCAGGTCCCCAGCCCTTTTTTATATTTTATTTGGAGACGGGGTCTTGCTAAATTTTTTTTTTTTTTTTTTTTTTTTTTTTTGGTACTGGGAATTGAACTCAGGGGTACTCAACCACTGAGCCACATCCCCAGCCCTATTTTTGTGTTTTATGTAGAGACAGGGTCTCACTGAGTTGCTTAGTGCCTCGCCATTGCTGAGGCTGGCTTTGAACTTGCGATTCTCTTGTCTCAGCCTCCCTAAGTGCTGGGATTACAGGCTTGAGCCACCGCGCCCGGCTCTTGCTAAACTTGCTGTGGCTGGCTTTGAACTCACAGTCCTCCTCCCAAGCTGCTAGGTTACAGGCGTAAGCCATCATGCCCCTGTGCTCTTAACCAATGAACTACATCCCCAGTCCAGCCTTTACCTTTGTAAAGGTACTTATACTTACGCAATTTGGCTGGCCTGTGTCTCCACTCAGCTGAGCTGGCACACACATCCACTTAGGTTAGGCTCCACTTGTTGGTTCTCCTTCAAGTTATAGATCTACAATCATTCAGATGAATGACTGCATTTCATTCTTGTCCAGCTGGTTATTTAGAGTATGTTCTTGTGATAGCAATGGTGTAAGAGAAAAGCCTAGCTTGCCTTAAGTCTGTACCATCCAAAAATTGCATAGTCACACCCAAAAGACAAAGGTGAGAGAGGGGATATATTCAGCCTTTTTAGTTGCAGAAACTAGTCACATGGCAAGAGGTGTGGGTAAAGGGAGAAACAGGGCTAATAAACTATCACATATGGAAAATAATCCAGTTATATCCACACTGTAAAAAATGTTATAAATGGATTAAAGATCTAAGTATAAAAAATTTTCTTTAGTTATAAACTTAAGATATTTTAAGAAAATATATAAAAAATTAAATACAAAAGAACATTATTTCTAAAAAAGGATGTCTATATGTAAGAGTTAAAAAGAAGGTAAAGGGCTGAGTTTGTGGATCAGTGGCAGAGTGCTTGCCTCGCACGTGTGAGGCACTGCGTTCAATCCTCAGCACCACATAAAAATAAGTAAACAAAATAAAGACACAGTGTCCATGTATAACTAAAAAATATTTTTTAAAAAAAGAAGGTAACAAACATCTGTGTATTCACACCAACTTAAGAAACAAAACATAACTAAAAAATTACTGAGATAAAGTAAACTGCTTCTGTACTCATTCTAGTACACATCTTGCATTCTCCTGCAGGTAGCCATGATTTATTATTTTCATGTGTTTTATTTTTTAATTAAAACATTTTTTTGCAGTGCTGGAAATTGAAGCCAGGACCTTGGACACTGCTGTACCATTGAGCTACATTCCCAGTCCCCATGTATTTATTTGAAATTAGTCACTTGTTGCTATATAACAAAACACCCCAAGGGGGAGAGTGGAGAGGAAGGACAAATACTGAGGAATAATATTGGCCAAATTATAGTGTTATATTGCATGCATGTGGGAATATGTAACAAAAAATCCATTATGTACAACTCTAATGCATCAATAAAAATAAAGGAGAAAAAAAGCACACCAAAAATCACAGGCTTAAAACACTAATCATGACTGGTTGCACATGCCTTTGATTACATCTACTTGTAAGTCTGAAGCAGGAGTATTGCAAGTTTGAGGCTAGCCTAGGCTACTAAGCAGGAGCCTGTCTGAAAATAAAATTTTTAATCAGGTGCAGTGGTGCAGGCCTGATCCCAACAATTCAGGAGACTAAGGCAGGAAGTTCAAGGCCAGCCTCAGTAATTTAGTGAGGCTGTAAGCAACTTCGTGATGTTCTGGCTCAAAATAAAAATATAAAGGGCTGGAGATGTAGCTCTGTGGTTAAGTGCCCCTGGGTTCAATCCGTGATACCAATGTGTAAATAATTTAAGAAATAAAATTTTTATAAAGGTGTGGAGTGTAGCTCTAGGGCAGAGCATTTGCCCTAGCATGTGTGAGGCCCTGGGTTCAATCCCTATTAGTGCAAAAACAAAACAATATAGTAATCATTCATACTTGCTAAAGCACCTATAGGTCCTGGCAGTATAGGTTAGGCTCTCATTCTCTCCTCAATGTTGGTCTAGCAATCCTTAACTATCTAGTTTACTTTCAAGTATCTTCAAGAAAGTACTTTTTGCATTTTTTAGCTTCTAAAATTATTTGTCATGAGATTATTCATCAGAATCATCTAATTTACAGTTACTGGAAGTGAAAATCTTTAACATTGGCCATTGGTGTTTTCTCTTCTGCCAATTGCCAGTTCATACTTTTTGCTTGTTTTCAGTGTCTTTTCCTTATTGACTTAGATGTTCTTAATGCATTCTGAATATTAACTAAATTTTGGCAATTTTTTAAGAAAATATATTCTCCATGTTCTTTCTTTTTGAGCTAGTTTGACAACAAAAGTTTTACATTATAATGTTTTACATTGTAATGCTGCCAGGTCAAATTTATATTCTTTTATAGTTTCTTTGGGAAATACTTTCATAGTCAAGATTATATAAATATCCTGTGTTTCCTTTTGAATATTTTATTAAAGTGTTAATATTCATATTTAGGTCTTTATCTAGTATTGAGTTCAATCCAGTTTTATGTTTTCATATGACTATTTGTGCCAGCACTATTTGAATGCATTTTTATTTTCCTTGTTGATCTGAATTCAGTGTCACTTCTTTTTCTTGTCTTTCTTTTTTTCTTTCTCTCTTTTTTTGGTCCCGGGAATTGGATCCAGAGTCGCTTAACCAAGCCACATCCCAGTCCTTTGTATTTTCTTAGGGTGTCACTAAGTTGCTTAGAGCCTCACTAAGTTGCTAAGACTGGGTTTGAACTTGGGATCCTCCTGCCTCAGCTTCACAAGCCACTGTGATTACAGACATGTGCCACGATGCCTGGCTTGCATTCAGTGTAATTTCTGTGAAAAAAGAAAATTATGTCTCTGTACGGAAATATTTTTTTCCTGGCCTTGGTTTTCTGTTCTGGTTTGCTTGTGATCACTACCAAAACCATGCCTCATAATAAGTTTAGATATTTGCAAATCAAATCCCCCTGATCTTGTCTTCAAAATTAGTTTTGCTTATCTTGCCCTTTGCTAGCTCATCTATTTTAGAATCAACTGATGAGGCTCTGTGGAAAACGCTACTGGGCTTACACCAACATTGAATTAAATTTAGATTTAAGAATTGAGCTGGGCATGGTGGCACACACCTGTAATCCCAGCACTTTGGGAGGCTGAAACAGGAAATCACAAGTTCAAAGCCAGCCTCAGCAAAGGCGAGGTGCTAAGCAACTCAGTGACTCTACATAAAACACAAAATAGGGCTGGGGATGTGGTTCAGTGGTCGAGTGCCCCTGAGTTCAATCTCTGGTACCAAAAAAGAATTGATACTTCTGTGAGAATGTTATCTTTCTAGATATTAATGTAACTATTTAGGTTTTCTTTAAATTTCCAGCAGTTTTATAATTTCCTTCATAAAAGTTATGCAACACACACTTTTAAAAACATTTTTGCATGCAGTAAGGTGTTAACTCCATACATTCAGGTGATCCTATTTTGTTCACAATGGCCTTCTTGCTGTTTCTTGAACATACCAAGTCCTCTCTTGCCATTGGGTCTTTGAATCTGCTAGGAAGGATGCTTATCAAATAACTTCATAGTTCATTCCAATTCCTTCAAGTTTTTGCTTAAATGTCTCTGAGAGGTTTTTCAGATCCTCCAATATAAAAATTTAACAAAAGGTCTGATTCCATTTTTTTAAAAAATATTTTTTAGTTGGTGATGGACCTTTATTTTATTTATTTGTATGTGGTGCTGAGAATCGAACCCAGGGCCTCACACATGCAAGGCAAGTGCTCTGCCACTGAGCCACCACCTGATTCCATTTTTGATGTTTGACTGCTGACAGCTTTTAAACCATATTCCCTCCCCTATTCCTCTCCTGCCCACATTTTGGCAAGCTAAGATAGCCTGAGTGCTCCCTTTTACATCTGTAGGAAATTCAAATGTCATGTAGAAACTGTCACCCTGGAATTACCCTCAATGAGCAAAAACCCTAAGCCAGTTTCTTTTCACTGTTTTCTCAGGTCAATTTTAGACCTGCTTAGAAGCTTCTTGTTCTCTTTCTCTGAAAAACTTCATTTGTGAGAATAAACCCTTATAATTTCACATCTAAACCAAAATAAGGTGGGGAATCCATCCTGTGTCAGAAGGCCACAAGAGTCCTCCTTTGTGGTGCATGCCTGTAATCCCAGCGGCTCAGGAGGCTGAGAGGAGGATCGCACGTTCAAAGCCAGCCTCAGCAACTTAGTGAGGCTGTAAGCAACCCAGCAAGACCTCGTCTTGAAGTAAATAAGAGCTGGGGATGTGGCTCAGTGGTTGAGTGCCCGAGTTCACTCCTTGGTACCAAAAAAAAAAGTCCTGATCTGTACCTAGAGGTGATTGGTGGGATGACAGAAAGGAGTCAATCAGCTCTATTTTGTCTTCTTCAGCAAATCTGGATAAAAGTGATTTCTAAGCCTTTATTAGCAAAAGGATGGGGGTGAGGGTTTGTTGGTGCAAGAGGAAGTGCTTTAGAAAACATTTTGCAGTTGGTCATTGCTAGGGGCTGTTAGGGAACTGTCCTTGTGGGTCTGTGCTAAGGAACTTGTCCTTGTCCAGCTGGAGTGGCAAGCTTGATTTCCCATCCTTTCTTCCTCCTTTTCTTCTCTTTTCCTGGCTCTCTGTGGTGGGTGGGGGGATCTATGTTCCTGTCTCACTTACACACTATTGGTGGGAATATAAATTAGTATAGCCACTACGGAAATCAGTATGGAGTTTTCTCAAAAAAACTAAATATGGAAGTACCATATGATCCAGCTATAACCACTCCTTCATATTTATCCAAGAGAATTAAAGACAGCATACTTTAGAGATACAAGCATTCCAATGTTTATAGCAGAAGTTCCCAATAGTTAAGTAATGGAGTCAGCCTAGGTTTTGGTCACTAGATAAATGGTAAGAAAATGTGGTATTTATACATGATGGGTTTTATTCAGCTATAAAGAGTGCTAAAATTGTGTCATTTGCAGCCGGGCGCGGTGGCTCAAGCCTGTAATCCCAGCACTTAGGGAGGCTGAGACAGGAGAATCGCGAGTTCAAAGCCAGCCTCAGCAATGGCAAGGCGCTAAGCAACTCAGTGAGACCCTGTCTCTACATAAAACACAAAATAGGGCTGGGGATGTGGCTCAGTGGTCGAGTACCCCTGAGTTCAATCTCCAGTACCAAAAAAAAAAAAATTGTGTCATTTGCCTGAAAATGGGTGGACCTAGAAAGCATCATATTAAATGCAAGACAGATTTCACACCAGTGTCATATATTGTGTTTCTCTTATATGTGGAAGCTAGAGGGAATACAAGGGGGAGGGAATCTTGTAAAAATGGAAGGGAGACCATTAGACTCATTAGGGTAAAAGGATCAGAGAGGAAGAGGGGAGGGAAAGAGTAGATACTGGAGAGTGAAACTGATCAAATTATGGCTATATGAATATGAAAATACACCACAATACAATCCACTATTCTGTATAATTATTATGCAAAATATAAAAAAACCTTTATTGTTTTGATTGGGAATGCAAAAGCATACAATAAAATATAGGTTGAAAACTAAAAAAAACCTAGTATTTTTGAATGGAGGTAAGATTAAAAAGAAACATTATCAATATGAAATTTTTATTAATTTCTTTTTGCTTCAATATTTGAAAATAACACAAATTTATGTTACAGCTAACATTGAAAATAAACAGTCCAAAATATTATTTGAAGTGTGCTTAGTATTAAAAAGCACCTAAATTTGCACATTATTGGTATTAGCAAGACTGGAGAGTTGATTTTCTAGTTAATGACTATTGTAGAAGAATATCAAAGACAATTATTATAATCAGCAAATGAATATAATTTTATATTTCATAAAGGAAAATACTTATATTCAGCAATAACCTCACTTAAAATTAAAGTATGCTCACATCAATGTTGTATTTTGATGCTGTTTCTTTTCCTTTCTCTTACTGCAAATAACCAACAAACTACTTCCACTTGGCAATCAGAACAACGGAAGAATCATAGCTAACCATCTTGTTGCTAATGTTTGTACAGTTTAATTTCATGAAACAGATGAAGGGCTTACCTTGTTTACTTTGTTCCATGAAAAAAAAATTATACCTGATTTCTGGAATGCACTTTTAAAATTCAATACAAAGATTCAACTATCAGCATTTCTTTCTTTTTTTTGATACCAGGGTTGAACCCAGGAGTGCTTAACCACTGAGCCACATCTCCAGCCCTTTTGCTGAGGCTGGCTTTGAACTTGCAATTCTCCTACCTCAGCTTCCCAAGTCACTGGGATTACAGGCATGCACTACTATGCCTGGCTTCAACCATCAACATTTCTAAACACTGATTTTCCTAATATGTAGAAATAATCCATTTAGCAGTTTTAAAACTAATTTAAAAAACTGAACAGTATACAGATGTAAGTTAATGTTATTAGTAGGAATAAGCATGATTCCTGATCATATTTATATTTGAGGTATAAACATATGATAGACTTTGCCTGACATTATAGAATTTTAAAAAATGAGGTTGGCTCAATAAATGTATGTGAGCATTTGAAAAAAAAAGACCATCTCAATTATGTATCCTTTTTCCCAATAATCTCTCAGATATACCTGTGAAATAACAGAGTATACAATGTCAACATCACTTTCATTTTAAAGACCAAAAAAAGGGTTTTAAGTGGTGAGATAATTTCTATTGGATTTTATATTAGTAATGAGTTAATTAACCTTAATTATTTATTTTTGTTAAGAAGCATAAGATGATTTAATCTCGTCCAACTGAATGGGTCTCTTTTGGTTGATCAATGCGATAGAGAAACTCTGCAGGTAAGAAATATCCAAGATATTCCACTGTATCTGGAGTTGTATCATAATGATAATGTCCACCTTCTCCATGATTACTAAAAAAATGAGTGTGTTCCAGTCGCAAATCAAACCCCTAGGGCAACAGAAAAGCAATCTGTTAGTATATACTCAAATTATTTTGATTAGAATTTGTTTAATGAGTGAGGAGAAATTTTTTATTTATGTTACAAAGTTTCTTATTTATGTATTTATTTTTTGTAGTACCAACAAAACCCAGGGCCTCCTACATGCTGGACAAGTGTTCTATCACCAAGCTATATATCTAGCTCGGTTTTTTTGTTTGTTTGGTTTTGGTTTTTCTTTCTAATTTTGTGGTAGTGAGGATTGATCCCTGGGGTACTCTACCACTCAGCTACATCCTCAGCCCTTTTTAGTTTTTATTTTGAGACAAGGTCTCATTAAGTTGTTGAGGCTGACCTTGAATTTGTGTTCCTCCTCCCTCAGTCTCCCAAGTTGCTTAGATTGTAGGTTTTTTTTTTTTTTCTGTTTTTGAGATGAGGTCTTGCTATATTGCTCAGGCTGATCTCAAACTCAAGATCCCTCACCTCAGCCTCCTGAGTTGCTGGAATTATAGGCATGTGCCACAACACCCAGACCTGTTTTTATATTTTAGATACGATTACATTCATATCATTCCAAAATCAAAGCATGCAAAAGGATATACTCAATTAAACTTTTCTTCCTCTTTCTTACCCTCACTGGCTATTTCCTTTCCTTACAGGCAATAAATGGAAGCAGTTCCTTGTATATCCTTCCAGAAATATTTACTTTTACTTTTTTTAGTCAAATTTTAGCTCTGTGCACGTTTCTGTTATTGCTTTTTTCACTTAACAATATAAATATAGCTCTGACATCTTAGTCTATCATATCATAAAAGAGCTTCCTCATTCTTTTATGTTACCTTTAAACTGACATTTACATTATTTCCAATTCTTGTGCTATTACAACAATGTAGTTATTAATAACCTTATAACTAATCATTTTACACAAATATATATTTAAAGATTAAATCCTAGCTGGGTGCAGTGGCACACGCCTGTAATCCCAGCACTCTGGGAGGCTGAGACAGGAGAATCACAAGTTCGAAGCCAGCCTCAGCAAAGGCGAGGCGCTAAGCAACTTAGTGAGACCCTGTCTCTAAATAAAACACAAAATTGGGCTGGGGATGTGGTTCAGTGGTTGAGTACCCCTGAGTTCAATTCCCGGTACCAAAAAAAGAAAAAAAAAAGGATTAAATCCTATGTAATCATATTAGATCAAAATATATTTTGATAGATAACTTGGCTTTGAATCAGTCTATATTAATTTTCTCCAGTGTGTAGTATTATAATACCAAAGAACATGATAGGAGACCTGAATCTTAGTTGTGATTCTACTACTTAATAGCAAGACTTTGGGTGTTATTTAAAATACCTCTGTGGGGCATGGTGATCACATCTATAATATCAGTGACTTGGGAGCCTGAGGTAGAAGGATTGCAAGTTGGAGGCCAGCCTCAGTAACTTAGTAAAGCCCTAAGCAACTTTGTGAGACCCTGTTTCAAATTAAAAAGGGATGGGATGTGGTTCAGTGTTTAAGTGCCCCTGGGTTCAGTCCTCAGGACCCAAAAAAACAAAACAAACAAACAAAAATACCTGTGCCTTCACTTTCTCAGTGATAAAATTTTGCTCTGCCTAACATAGTGGGGAAGCCACCTTCTTCCCTAACCTTCAAGATAATTTTAGAGACTACCCTGGTTCTTAAATAACAACAACCCAAAAGGTACCTAAGTCTAAAGGGATATTCTAAAATTCAAGCATTATAATTGTAATGTTAAAAATAGACAAGGACTTACTGGGTCTCTGGAAACAAACACTGGTAGACAAACCAAAGGAGCGTTCATCTCATAAAAATGCAACCATTTATTCACCTCTTCATCAGAGTTCAATGGGCAGGAAGAAAATTGTGCAGGCTACAATAAAAGACAAACAGGTAAAGATATTGAATATATTTAGAATTTTAAAATTCAAAAATATATATCATTAAGTTAAAAATTTTAAGCCTTCATACACATTCTATTGCTTTTGGCATCAGTTAAATTATATACCCTAGTTTTCCAAAAGGTAAACAGTTTGTACAAACTAAAACTTAGGAATGAATCAAGGTAAAGAAAGTATGAGTTGACCATTAACAGGTTTTTTTCTAGTATTTTTTTAGTTGTAGATGGACACAATACCTTTATTTTATTTATTTATTTTTATGTGGTGCCGAGGATCAAATCCAGTGCCTTACACGTGGCAATCCCAGCCCCATTAACCAGTTTTTATTATTCATTCTTTTTAGATATACACAACAGAAGAGTACATTTTGACATATTATACATGGAGTATGACTTATCCTAATTAGGATCCCATTCTCATGGTTGTACATGATGTGGAGTTTCACTGGTCATGTATTCATATGTGAACGTAGGAAAATTATGTCTGATTCATTCTACTGTCTTTACTAATGCCCTCTCCTTTCCCTTCATTCCCCATTGTCTAATCTAATGGACTTTTATCTAACCACTCCCCCGTCCCATTTTGTGTTAGCATCCATGTATCAGAGAGAATGTTTGGCCTTTGGTGTTTTGGGACTAGCTTATTTCACTTAGCATGTAGACCCAGATCCAATTCTTGTGCTATTACAACAATGTTGCACATTCTAGACAAGTTAGGCAAGTGCTCTACCACTAAGCCATATCTTTAATCTCCCAGTTTTCTTTTTCTTTAAAATTATTTTTAGATGTTGATGGACCTTTATTTTATTCATTTACTTATATGTGGTGCTGAGAATAGAACCCAGTGCTTCACACATGCTAAGCAAGTGCTCTACCACTGAGCCACAACTCCAGCCTCCTAGTTTTATTTTTCATAGTTCCTCAGTTTTCCTGTGTATATGTCCCCCCCCCCTTTTTTTTTTTTGGTGGTACTGGGGATTGATCTCAGCAAGTACTCTGAGCTATAATCCCAGACTCACCATCCTAATCTTAAATGTCACTACTGTTAAGTAATGATGTGTGAAGAAAGCAAGACACTAAAAGTGGGTAGAAGCATCAAAAAGAATGAAATACTTTGAAACAAACTTAACCAAGAAGGGAAAAAACTTGTATACTGAAAATTACAAATTTTTGCTGAATTCAAGAAGACTCCAATAAATAGAAAGACATCCTGTGTTTAGGAATTGGATACTTAGAAGAAGTCAGTACTAGCCTGGTGCAGTGATGCACGTGAATGCCTGTAATATCCCATCTACATGGGAGCCTGAGGCAAGAAGATGGCAAATTCAAGGCCCCCTTGAATAACATAAGCAAGACTCTGTCTCCAAAAAAAAAAAGTCCATATTACCCAAAACTATCTAAAGATTCAAAGCAATTCCTAATGCAATCTTTTTTTTTCCTTTGGTACTAGGGATTGAACTCAGGGGTACTCGACCACTGAGCCACATCCCCAGCCCAATTTTGTGTTTTATTTAGAGACAGGGTCTCACTAAGTTGCTTAGTGCCTCGCCTTTGAACTCGCAATTTTCCTGTCTCAACTTCCCAAAGTACTGGGATTACAGGCCTGTGCCACCACACCCGGCTTCCTAGTGCAATCTTATCTTAATGACTTTTGTGTAGAGCTAGACAAATCTATCATAAAAATTTTACAGAATATTAGGGACCCTGACATTTTTAAAAAACAATCTTGAAAAAAAAAGTTAGAGATCTCACATTTCTTAATTTCAAAAGTTACTACAAGTTGGTTATGGTGGAACCACACCTGTAGTCCCAGCAACTCTGGAGGCTGAGGCAGGAGGTTTAAAAGTCAAGACCACACTTTGGGAGGCTGAGATAGGAGAATCGCAAGTTCAAAGCCAGCCTCAGCAATGGCAAGGTGCTAAGCAACTCAGTGAGACCCTGTCTCTTACAAACACAAAATAGGGCTGGGGATGTGGCTCAGTGGTTGAGTACCCCTGAGTTCAATCTTTGGTACCTTCCCCCAAAAAAGTCAAGACCAGCCCCAGCTTTTTAGCAAGGCTGTCTCAAAATAAAATAAAAAAGGGCTAGGGGTGTGGCTCAGTGGTAGAGGGACGTTAGGTTCAATTCCCACTACTACAAACAAGCAAACTTAACTACAAAGCTACAGTAACCAAAACTGCATTATGCATAAAGACAGATATCCAGATCAATGGATTAATTAGGCCAGAAATAAACCCTTGAATATAGGGTCAAATGATTTTCAATAAGGATGCCAATACTATTCAATGGGAAAAGGATAGTCTTTTCAATAAATGGTGCTGGGAAAACTACATATCCACATGCAAAAGAATAAAGTTGGTGGTGTGTGCTTTTAATCCCAGTGGTTTGGGAGGCTGAGACAGCAGGATTATGAGTTCAAAGCCAGCCTCAGCAACCTAGCAAGACCCAAAGCAACTCAGCGAGACACTGTAAATAAAATGTTTAAAAGGGGTAAGGGGTGGCTGGGAAAGTGGCTCAGTGGTAAAGTGCCCCTGGGTACAATCCCTTGTAGAAAAACAGAATGATGTGGACACTCACTTTATACCATATATGAAAATTAAATCAAAATGGATCAAAGACCTGAATGTAAGAGCTAAAACTTTTAGGAGAAAATATTGGAAAATTTCATGACATTGGGTTTTGTCATGACTTCTTGGCTATGACACCAAAAGCATAGGCAACAACAAAATATATAGCCAGGTGTAGTGGTATATGCCTGTAATCCCAGCTATTAAGAAGGTTGAAATAGCAGTATTGCAAGTTTAAGACCAGCCTGGGCAACTTTGCAAGACCTGCTTTCAAAAGAAAAAATTAAAAAGTTTTAAAAAGGTCTGGGATGTTGCTCAGTGGTAGAGCATCCCCCGGTTTAATCCTCAGTGCCTCAAAAAGAAAAAAAATGTACTACATTGAGACTAAAAACTTAGGGCTGGGGTTGTGGCTCAGTGGTAGAGCAATTGCCTAGAATGTGTGAGGCACTGGGTTCCATCCTCAGCACCACATAAAGATAAATAAATCAAATAAAGGTATTGTGTTCACCTACAACTAAAAACATATTTACAAAAAGATTAAAAACTTGTGCATCAAAGGACACTATCAACAGAGTGACAAGGAAACTCATGACATGGAGGAAAAGCTTTGCAAATCATGTATCTGAAAAGGGCTTAATGTCCAGGGCTTAATATAGTAAAATCGAACAACTCAACAACAACAATAAAAACAGCCCAATTAAAAAATGAGCAAAGGACTTGAACAAACATTTCTCCAAAGGATACATAAATGGCAAATAAGAATGTGAAAAGACACTATTCACAATAACCAAGAAACAGATACAACCTTAGTGTCCATGAAATGACGAATGGATAAAGAAAATATGGTACATATATAACAGAATATTATTCAGTCATAAAAAAGAATGAACTCTGGTCATTTGTAACAACAGGAATAGAACTAGAGATCACTTTGTTAAGTGAAACAAGTTAGGAACAGAAAGACAAGTACCACGTGATCTCACTCAGATGTGGAATGGAATATAAAAAAAATAGATCTCAGGAGTTGAGAGTTGGATGGTGGTTACCAGAGGCTCTGAAGAGTTGTGCGAGAGGGACAGATGGGGAAAGTAAGAAGCTCTGCTATACTCCAATCAGAATGGTAGCCATCAAGAATACAAATAATAAATGCTGGAGAGAATGTGGAGAAAACACTATTGGTGGAATTGCAAATTAGTACAATCACTATGGAAATCAGTATGGAGATTTCTCAAAAGACTAGGCCATCTGACCCAGCTATACCACTTCTCAGTATTTATCCTGAAGAACTGAAGTCATCATACTATGGTAATACACACATACCTATGTTTATAGCAGCACAATTCACAATAGACAAACTATAGAATCAGCCTAAGTATCCATCAAGAGATGAATACATAAAGAAAATGTGTCCAGCTGCTCCTTTCCCAGTTTGAATTCAATATATCTGTCCACTCCCTTTTTGTGGGGGTGAATGTTGTTTTTTTTTTTTTTTAATAATATCTTTATTTTATTTATTTATTTTTAAATGTGGTGCTGAGGATCAAACCCAGTGCCTCATGCGAGCTAGGCGAGCATGCTACCACTGCGCCATAACCCCAGCCCCAAGGGGTGAATGTTTTAACAGCCAAAAAAAAAAAGAAAATGTGGCATATATACACAATGGAGTTTTATTCAGCCATAAATAAAATGAAATTATGTCATTTGCAGGAAAATGGATGGAACTAGAGACCATTATGTTAAGCAAAATAAGTCAAACTCAGAAATTTAAGGGTTGAATGTTTTCTCTCATATGCAGAAGCTAGAGAGGAAAAAGGCAAAGAGAGGTGAAGGACAGATCTCATGAAAATCAAAGGGAGATCAGCAGAGGAAAAGGACCAGATGGTAGGAAGTAGGGAGGGAGGGGAGAAGTGCTGGGGAACGATAGTGGCCAAATTATATTTTTATATTATGTATTGTATGCATGTACGAATACGTAACAACAAATCCCATCATTATGTACAACTAAAATGCACCAAGGAAAAAATGTGGGAAGAAAAAAAGTTCTGGTATGCTATTATGTAGTAGGGTAACTATAGATAATGATAATGTATTGTATAATTTAAAAATCTAGAAAAAAGTATTTTAAATTTTTTAATGTTTTAATCAAAGAAATAATGAATGTCTGAACAGATATATTTAACCTGATTAAGATACTACACTACATAAATGTATAGATGTATCAAAACACCACATGGTACTCCATAACTTTATACCATTTTTATATATCAGTTAAAATTAATTTAGGGCTGGGGATATAACTCAGTTGGTAGAATACCTGACTTGCATGCACAAGATCCTGGGTTCAATCCCTACCCTCAAAAAATAATTTTTAAAAAGACTATGAATAGATGCTCCACATCACTAATCATTAGTGGAATGCAAATCAAAACCACAGTAAAATACCACTTTATACCCAGTAGGATGGCTACTATAAAAAAATGTAGCAAATATTGTCTAGGATGTGGAGAAACTGAAACCCTTGTATAATGTGATAGGAATGTAAAAAATTGCAGTTACTGTAGAAGATGATATGACATTTCCTCAAAAAACTGAACAAAATTAGTATATGATCTAACAATTCTTCTTTTGTATACATACCCCAAAGAACTGAAAACAGGGTCTCAGAGATGTTTGTCTTTTTTTACAGTGCTAGGGACTGAATTGTGACTTTGTGCATGCTAGGCAAGTACTCTACCACTGAGGTACATCCCCAACACTCAATGAAATATTTGTACACCCTTGTTCATAGTAGCATTATTCACAATAGCCAAAAGGTAGGAAACTCCAGTGTCCATTGATGGATAAACAAACTGGGGTATATGCTACAATGGAGTATTATTCAGCCTTAAAAAGGTAGAAAATTTTGATACATGCTATAATGTGGGTGAATCTTGATGATGATACGTTGTGTGAAATAAGCCAGCTGCAAGAGGACAAATACTACAGGATTCCACTTACATGAAGTACCTACTAGATAGAATAGTCCAATCTGCAGAAACAGAAAGTAGAGTGGTGGTTGTTGGAAAGCAGAGGGGAATGAGGCATTGTTTAATGGGTACAGAATTACAAATACCACAAATACCACAATACAGTATTGCAAGAGGAGAAAAGTTCTGGAGATTTATGGTAGTAATAGCGGCACATTAATATGAATATAATTAATGCCAATGACTTGTACACTTAAAACATGTGTTTATATGGTAGATTTTTATCTTACGTATAATTTACCACAATTTTTTAAAAAAGTAGGCAGGAGAAAGGCCTTGCTTCATCTTTCCTCAGATTTTACTTTCTTGAATTCAAATGCATTTGCAAATATAAATATCTATGTAATATTATTCATGACAATATTCATCTGTTCTGGTAAGAGTTATTACTAAATATACCAGATGAAATTATAAATAACTAAATAATTAATTTTAAGTTACAGGTTTATACTTAACCTTAATGAAATATGAATACCCAGGATTTAGGAGAAAAAGTGTGCTTCTATGTAATTTTTTCTTTTTCAGTGCTGGAGACTGAACCTTGTGCATCTTAGACAAGTGCTCTACTATTGAGCTACATCCCCAACCCTTCTACATACTTTTGAAGACAGTTGGTTTATTTTGAATAAGAATAAAATAAAGGCCAGTGTAATGGTGTATGTCTGTAATTACAGCTACAAGGAAGGCTAAGTGACGAGGATCACAAGTTTGAGGCCAGCCTGGGCCACTTAGTGAAACCCTATCACAAAAATATATATAAAGGGCTGGGGAGATAGCTCAGTGCAAGAAGTACTGTGTTCAGTCAGTAGTGCCAAAAAGAGAAAAAGAATAAAATAAAACTCAAATTTTTTGATCTAAAGTTCTATAACATTATGCTTCGATTCTATAATTAATTATATGGTATTTTCAAATATTTATCTATACCACTCTTGTTAATAATTTAGAAAACCAATGATGTAGATTTACAAATGCTCTATCTTCCTATGCAGGATCAACTGGCTTGCCATTGAAAATTATCATGAAGAAAAACATTAAAACAATACATTTCTGATAGATTTACTGATGAAATGAAAAGAAAATTAAGTTGGCATCATCTTCATACTTCATTTATTCATTTAGTTAACAAAAATTATAAAATAATGGGTTAGGGAGGTAGCTCAGTGGTAGGCCTTGGCTTCAACCCAAATACCACAAAAAAATTAATAAAATAGTAAATCAAACACACACACACACATACACATAAATTTTTAAAAAGTCCTGAATGGGAGCCGGGCGTGGTGGTGCAAACCTGTAATCCCAGCACTTAGGGAGGCTGAGACAGGAGAATCGCAAGTTCAAAGCCAGCCTCAGCAATGGCGAGGTGCTAAGCAACTCAATGAGACCCTGTCTCTACATAAAACACAAAATAGGGCTGGGGATGTGGCTCAGTGGTTAAGTGCCCCTGAGTTCAATCTCCAGTAACACCCTCTCCCCCCAAAAAAAAAGTTCTGAATGGGGCTGGGGTTGTGGCTCAGTGGTAGATCACTTGCCTTGCATGCATGCGTCACTGGGTTCGATTGTCAGCACCACATAAAAATAAATAAATAAATAAAATAAAGATGTGTCCATCTACAACTAAAAAAAATTTTTTTAAAAGATTATAATTTATAGTTTTTATGATGAGGTTTTCTTCCTCCCAAAACATAAGCATCTTAATAGCAAAGTCAGCTATGTGTTGAGTTTGAGATTCTGGCAATGAAAATAATAAGCAGTTGTAAGGCTTATACTTGAATTTATCTTGATCTTACAAACAAGCACATTGAAAAGAAGGTTCTAAAACATTAACATGAAAAAAGAACTCTACCTAAGTCATTATTTAGTATTATGATTTACAGTATTGTCATTTAAACTTTTAAGTAATATACTCACAACAAAAGGATTTATTCAGGATATGTTTAAAGGTGGGAATTCCCAATGTATTTAAAAATTCTAAGATCTTAATTTAAGCATGTGCACATATATACCCATACATACAAATATACACACATAGGTCCTTACCATAATGTGAGCCTTTACTTTTCCCTTCTGAACTATAAAAGTACCTCCCATCCCTACAGGCTTGTCTCCATATTGTTTTTCCAGAGTTTGTCTCATACATGTAACAAAGTTAAGTTGTCCAGTTCTTCTTTTGGCTTTTACCTCAATGACCTATAGAAGATGAAATATATAGTCCATTGGATAAGCTGTAAAATTTTATGTAATTACTAAAATACAACATTATATAACTTAATGCCATCAAGCAATATTCTGTTTGCTTAGTGCATCCTGATGTAAGTTGAGATGTCTCAATCCTGAGTCTTCAATCTCAAATCATATATATATTCATGTATATATGTATACACACACATACATTAGTTATATATAACTTTAATAATCCTTACTCATATTTTCTTGAATTAAGTACTACACTGAACGGTAGAGACTCTTAACATATATGTCAAGGGGATAAAACAATGAGAATTCCCTAGTTTGAAGGGTTTAACCTCTGGTAAATGGAGGTAAAGGAGAAACAATTAAACTTTCTCACTTCTTGTAAAATACTGGACTTTGTTATCTCTACTTTATTAGGTATTTTTAATTCACTATCTCATTTTTCAAAGTAGCTGGAATGGCTATATCTACTTATAAAATCTGAGAGTCCTCACAAATACCAACACTGAAATCATTTTTTTTGTGCACTAATCGAAAGAAAATATCTTTTTCTTGCTTTAAGGTTTTGCTACCACCATTTCTGTCTAGCACAACATGTGACCAGTCAGGAATGAGCAAATTACCTATTTAATACCTGTAAGTAGACATTATTTATTTTAGCCACGTGGTCTATGTAAATGACTCATTTCCCAAATTAGTATCTTGTTACCTTTTAGTTACTTAGGAAAAGGTACATTGATTTTAGACTTTTACTCTGCCTATACTATTCTGCATTTCATAACTGGGTTAAATAAGGAGCTTTGACTTTGGTACTTCTGATTTTCTTAGAAAAATCATATTTAGGGCAATAAAAATTCAAATTTTTAACTGAGAATATTTAAAGACTGTTGTGTTTTTATGGGCAAAATCACCTTGCCAGGTTGGCCCTCACTGGCAAAAAGATTAGCCAGTAATGCACATCCAAAATCATGGTATTTCTGGCTGTATTTCTCTAGTAGGCATCCTCCATCTGCAGGGTTAATATGTGCAAAGTAACTTCCATTCACAGGAGGGTTGTGTTCACTTTCTGCTTGAATAACTGGCATAAACTGAAAAGAAAAAATTAGTCAATCTTAGTATCTCCATGCAGAGAGGGTATCTTGAGTCATGTAACAAACTGTTTTATCTCAGACTTTAAGACATTCATTTCAAGTTTTAATGAGAAAACATGATTAGTCTCCAGAACCACACACACACACACACACACACACACACACACACACACACACACACACAAGAAACAAACAGAGAAAGAAACATACTTGCCCAAAATGTGGGATATAAAGCATCTAATTTTAAATACAAAAAACTGGAAAAGACACTTTACAAAATATCTATAATAGTTGTTACATTGTTGATATAACATTGGAATATTCACTTGAAAATGTCCAACTTTAAATATTAATCCTTTTTTCTATCTTAAACACTGGAACTTGTATGACTACTAAGAGTCACATCTATTATGGACAGACTGAAGAGGTCATTTAGTCTTGTAGTCAGGATATATGAAGTAACAGTGATATTTTTAAGAGTATATAGACAAGTATATATTACTGGTATATGTTACCTATACTAGGTAGTATATTATAATACTAATAGTATTAGTAATAGTAATTAACACTAATCAGTATATATGATATACACTAGTAGTAGCTATTAACTTTGATAAATAAACATTATACTATTCTGAAAGTTTCCTACCATTTGGAAAGAGAATGACTACATCATGAAATATTCCACTCTGCTAATCCAAAACTGCCTTCATATCAAAAGCAAATATTTATAGAGAAGCAAGGAATCCTATGATATATAATGATAAACACCTTTTACATTTCAAAGCCTTCAGCAGGATACCTTAGGGCCTTGGATTCATCTAAGGTTGAACCTAGTCCCTGAGAAAATCTGAAACTGAAGGTTAGTATTTCATTACAGCTGGACCAGTTGGAGCATGTATTGAACAGTGCCAATCTAGAGAGATATGACAACTACCACTTACAATTCACTCAGAAAGTGGGCTTTTTGGTAGGGAATTAAATGGAAAAAAAACAAACCAAAAGTCAAATCAATAAAATAAAATAATCATATATAAGCTAACCTCAGAATTGAATCCAAGAGTCTGAAATGGGCCTGCACCTGCTCCAAGAATAAATGCTCCAGGCAGCTTGATTTCTTTTGCAATTGTATTCAGATCATAAACCTACAAAGAGGAAGAAAATTATTTAAATCTTAACTTATACAAATTTCCTGGCTTATTTTTTATTACTGAGTCCATTAGTATTTCCATCCCTGACACATCAATCAACAGGTCTTCTAATAATAAACAGGAATCAACCAAGTTCTACAACCTTCATTATGAATGTGAAGAGTAAAAGTACACTTACTTTCTTTTTGTTTACAAGAGGAATTAAGTAAGGCACACCTCCTACTTCTGCAATTCTAGTTTTCCCACAGATGCCTAAAAAACACAAGCCATCTTAAAAATAGGCAAACATAACTTACATATAAAATGCCAGAAGACATCAATTTGTTAAGAGTAAATAATTTCTTCAGTCTCATAATTTTGCAAATAGCAGGGGTTAGAAGATGTAAGTAGCTAGTACTTCTGTTCTATTTTAACTAACTGTGTCTCTAATATCATCATAACTAAGTATGGCTTGATAGAGTTGACAGCATAAAGGCAACTGAAAGTTGATGATAGGGTGAGGGCTATAAATGTAGTCAAAGTTTGGATTGGGTAGGGTTTCTCAAATTAGTCTTAATTATTTAAAAAACTATTTTTTGGTGGCTGTTTGATTTCTTGTCTTTTAATTTTTATTTATGGCTAAAATGTGTTTTTTAATTTAAAACATTTTTATCTGGTAGAATATATGTCTGTTAGATCCACATTGCAAAATCCTCTTATAAGTTACTTATTTCCAAGATTGTTTATACTAATGACAAGTAATTAAAGATAACTTTAGATGCTAGAAATTTTCTACTTAGGTTTTTTTTTTTGGTACTGGGGATTGAACTCAGGGGTACTTGACCACTGAGCCACATCCTCAGCCCTATTTTTGTGTTTTATTTAGAGACAGAGTCTCACTGAGTTGCTTAGTGCCTTGCCATTGCTGAGGCTGGCTTTGAACTTGTGATTCTTCCATCTCAGCCTCCCAAAGTGCTGGGATTACAGGCTTATGCTACCGTGCCCGGCTTAGATTTTTTTTTTTCTCCTTTTATGGTGCTGAGGATTGAACCCAAGGCCTTGTGCCTACTTAGAATACACTCTAAAAATAGGCACCCCGGATCTTCTACTTACATTTTTAATTATCATCGAAGTTCACTAGACACAATTTGGGAGAAGGCATTTTTCTTTTAAGTGTAGGGTAGAAAAGAAACTATCTTTTGTTTGAGAAAAAGTAGTCTCGACAGTTTCCTGCTCACATATCACATAGTAAAGTAGATATAATTGCTCTATTTCTTCAGTTATGCAGAGGGGTAGATGTAGAATTTTTATAGGTCCCTTTTGTAGTTGGAGATTAAGGAAATGTTTTTCATGAATAAGCAGAGCTTACTAATAGATAAGAATCTACACAAAAGTGATAGTGAAGCTGAAGCCTAGAGGAACAATTAGGTGACTCTGTAATCCAGGGAAATGACAAATAATAGCTCAGAGTGGTGGCTGAAGAGATGGAGAAAAGGAAATTAAAGAAAGAAGAAAAAGGCATCTAGAGTGAAGTAATAACTTAAATTTTAGACAGGTTGACCTCAAGTTGTCCTTAGTATATATAGAAGGATATGTTCTACAGGCAGTTAGAAATACTGACCTGTAGAGATCCAGGTGGAACAGATTTCATTTGTATCCAGTTAGTAATTAAAACCACAAGTGTACATGGAAAAACTCAGAGTACACAAAATAAGATGACAGGAAAGAATTTTGGAAAATATCAATATTTAAGAGCTGAGGTAAGGGGAAAAGAGCCAAGAAAAAATAAGGAAGGAGGTAGGAACCAAGGAAGAAGAGGCAGAAGATTCAGAGGGAGAGGAAAGAGCATCAAACGGAAAATGTCAGGCAGTGATGGCCAAACTATGAAATATGTAGAAACGAAGTAACACTCCCAAACATACCAAGGCTATCAGTGGCACAAAGAAAGTATCTAACCAATGTTTGAGAAAGTACTTTCTCTCTCTCTCTCTCTCTCTCTCTCTCTCTCTCTCTCACACACACACACACACACACACACACACACACATCTGGCTTCCAGTACTATCATTTCCAGGTATAACCTTTTGGATGATACAATTAAGATTAACCATTTTTTTCTTCCTTGTACTCTTCTATGTTTTCTGATTTTTATTTTATTTTAATTAATTAACTAGCAAGGAGAATATATCAGTCCTTCCAATAGAAGAAGTATGGCTACAAAAAGTATTGTATTTCAAAAATCAAAAGTATCGATTTCACAGTGCTAAGAGAAATTGCCATGTGGTACATAAACCTACTGGAGTTTACAGTTCTACTTAAATCAAAGGCTGATTAAGGTAGAAAGACCCCAAAAGAACATTCAACTAAAGTCCCCCTATGTTCATGTATCTGAGGCTGAAATTAAGTGGTTTACTCAGGTTAATAAAATTTTTATGTAGCAGAGACAAAACTAAAGTTCAGGAACTCTATGGCAAAGTACTTTTTAACAAAGCTGTCAATTACATAATAAAACAAAACTGTATTTATCTCCAAATTCCTTATATAGTAGGTTATATTGGGAGAAGGTTAGACTTTTCAAGCACACAGACCTGCATTCAAATCCTGATTATGAGTCACATGGAGTTTATTATCTCTCAGCCTCAGTTTTCTCATCTATAAACTGGACCTAGTACTTGTCTTGCAGTGCTACTGCAAAAATTAAGACATCAAATATAGGTATATATCACACTGACAAATTATTTTACCTAACTAATATTAGTTTTCCTTCCTTTTTACTTAAAACAGTGGATGATCACTTGGCAAATTTGTTAAAGTGTTCTAAGTATTTAATAGATGAATCAAACATAAGCCTTTTAAGATTATTTCTGGTCCAGAATAAATAAAAACAAAAATTAAAGCAAGTTTCCCTAACAGTCACTTGAGTAATTAAAAACAAAACTCTCATGAGTTACCAAGATTCTAGCCTACTGAGTTTTATATAACCAAGGAAAGTTACAGAAATCACAAAATGCAGTCTTTTTCCACAGGTTACAAAATGATATATGACAAACATCAGAAAACAAGAGGACAAAAATTAAGCACAATTTAGCCTAACAGCTATGAAAATATCCTTTATTCATAGATAAAAATAACACTGGTTTTAGAAAATGATTACAAGTAAAAACCAGAAGCATATTGCAAAAACTGCTTACCTTTTACAGGAAAGGTAAATGGTTCCTTAGTCATATCAGGGCAATCAACTACAGAGACCTGGACATCAGCAAAATTATCTTTTAGTCCCTTCTGTATAACTAATAAAGACAAGAAAAGGGTTATTTAACATAGGTAAAAATTTGGCCACCACATATCAAATTTTCCCTCAAATTTTCTGCATCACACTCTCAACCTAAACTTGGGTAATAAAAAAGAGTGCAGAAATGGTCTTCTATTTTTATTTTTTCAGGTCCTAGGATTTGAACCTTGGGCTTGGGCCTTAGGCATGCTAAGCACAGGCTGTACCACCAACCAAGAAATAGTCTTACTTATGAATATAATTAGACTTGGACATAATCAGAAGTTATAATATGAACCAAGACACAAAAAGATCTTATCCACAGTGATTATAAACCTCTGAAGATAAAATGATTGCACTCAGGTAAGGACCACCTTCCTTTGAGGGAGATTCCAAAAACTTATTGAAATGTAAATATTTAAACTCTTTAGTAGGCAATCACATGCAACACTTTTAAGGAAGACTACAGACAAAATATTGAGCAAAAGAAGCCAGACACAACAAGAGTAAAGACTATATGTGTTTCAAACAGGCAACTGATGTACGGTGATAGACGTCAAAACAGTGGTTACCTCTTAGGATAGAAACATTGGGAAGATTCATGAAGGAGTCTTCTGGGATATGGAAAACATTTTAGATTTTGATCTGGACAGCAATTACATGGGTGTAAACATTAAACAAGTTGTATACTTAAGATTAGTGTACTTTATTGTAGACATGTCATAGTACAAATGTAAAAAGTATAGGTGCCACAGTTATAAATCCAAACAGCAATATATTTTTAAGGATAAAAAAGAAACACTGAGCTAGGTGTAGTGGCACACGCCTGTAATCCCAGCACTGTGGGAGGCTGAGATAGGAGAATTACGAGTTCAAAGCCAGCCTCAGCAACAGCAAGGTGCTAAGCAACTCAGTGAGACCCTGTCTCTATATAAAACACAAAATAGGGTTGGGAATGTGGCTCAGTGGTCGAGTACCCCTGAGTTCAATCCCTGGTGTGTGAGAGAGAGAGAGGGAGGGAGGGAGGGAGGGAGGAAAGAAAGAAAGAAAGAAAGAAAGAAAGAAAGAAAGAAAGAAAGAAAGAAAGAAAGAAAGAAAGAAAGAAAGAGACTGAAATTAAGGGCCTCTCGGAAATTAAAGCAAGTTTCTGATATATTTTTCTGCATCCGTATTTCCTCATAATGAGAGTAAAAGCTGGAGGGCTGTGCCTCCTGGCCTGGGGGATGCTAAAGAAGCTGTGAGTAAGCTGAGAAGCTGTGCGCAAGCCTGTAATCCCTGCACTTAGGGAGGCTGAGACAGGAGAACTGCGAGTTCAAAGCCAGCCTCAGCAATGGTGAGGCGCTAAGCAACTCAGTGAGACCCTGTCTCTACATAAAACACAAAATAGGGCTGGGGATGTGGCTCAGTGGTTGAGGGCCCCTGAGTTCAATCTCCAGTACCAAAAAAAAAAAAAAAAAAAAAAAAGAAGCTGTGAGTAGAGATTGCCCCGCTGCCCTGACCTGACACCTCTAACATCTTCTCTGTCTCACAGGCTAACTAAATCTATATATGTATTTTTTTCTGCCTTTTGCTACCTTTTTTCTCTCTCTTCTTTTTAATACTGGGTGGGGATTGAACCCAGGGGTGCTGGGTAAGTAAGCTATATCCCTAACCTTTTTTATTTTCTACTTTGAGATAGGATTTAGCTAAAGTGCCAAGGCTGGCCTCATATTTGTAATCCTCCTAGCCAGGCGCGGTGGCTCAAGCCTGTAATCCCAGCACTTAGGGAGGCTGAGACAGGAGAATTGCGAGTTCGAAACCGGCCTCAGCAACGGCAAGGCGCTAAGCAAGTCAGTGAGACCCTGTCTCTACATAAAACACAAAATAGGGCTGAGGATGTGGCTCAGTGGTCGAGTGCCCCTGAGTTCAGTCCCGGTACCAAAAAAAATAAATAAATAAAATTTGTAACACTCCTGCCTCAGCCTCCCAAACTGCTGGAATTATAGGCATGTGCCACAGTGCCCGGCCCACCTTTTTTCTTTTAAAAGTTTTCCTGGAGCCCAGTATTGGCAACTTAGTTAGGTCCTAAGCATCTTAGTGAAACCCTGTCTCAAAATAAAAAGGGCTGGGGATGTGGCTCATTGATTAAGTGTCCCTGGGTTCAATCCCCAAAACAAAACACAAAACAAAACAAAACAAAAAAAAAGTTTTGTAAAGATGGAAATTTCAAACACAAGTTTATTTTATCTTCATTTAAAGCTGACTTTGAATAAACCTGTTTCCTAACAATTTGACTCCAAATATTTGTGGAACATAAGGAACAGCAGAACCAGCCTCTTCCCCACATGTAGTAGTTTTGCATGATAACAGAAAGTTCTTGCAAAATTTTTGATAGTAGTCTTATAACAGGGACTAAGTGGTCACTCTTCCTAAAAAGCACTGTCTCTTTACTTAGGCCTGCAGATGTCCAATGAGTAACTAAAAGTAGAATAAAAAGTTTGGTATCTCTGTTTCATTTTTTATCTTTCTCCTTTATTACCTCAAACCTGGGGTCAGATTCCTACTCTACTTTGCACATAGGCATGTTAATCATTTAAGGAGTGTTCATCTAAAAAAGCTGGTTATTCTTTCCCTTCAGGGTGAAGACACCAAGATAAGAGTAACTAAGGTATTTTGGCCAGGGGTGGTATAATGCCATTGATTTGGGAAGCTGAGGCAGGAGTATCACAAGTTTCAGGATAGCCTCAGCAATTCAGCAAGGCTCCAAGCAACTTAGTGAGACCCCGTCTCAAAATAAAAAAAAAAACAGGATGGGATGTAGGTTAGTGGTAAAGTAGTCCTTGGTTCAATCCCCAGTATCCCCCAACCCTCCTAAAAAAACTGTAACTGGTAAAAAGTTAATAAAGCAAAGTTGTGCAACTCTGGGCATAACATGTACTGAAATTTTGGGTTACTTTAGTCAATTTCATCATGTGAAGTTTGTATCATCAAGAGTCTGCAAATGAATCCTGGGATTTTAGTGCAGTGGTAGAGCACTTGCCTAGCATGTGTGATGCACTGGGTTCAATCCTCAGCACCGCATAAAAATAAATAAAATAAAATAAAGGTATTGTTTCCACAAAAACATCAAAAAAAAAAAAGAGTCTACAAATGGTGAGTTTAGTTTTTTGAGAGGACATAATTTTGGACTTTCTCAATAAAACAGTACAGAATAGATACTGAAATGGCAAATTATTTATCAGAAGGATCATTTCAATAAGATATAGATTAGTAAAATACATATAAATCTTAGATTCTTTTTTCTCTTGGAATTGTTCTTAATAATCCAAAGTTAATATTGTTTTTACCTGCAGCAAGTTCCTCTAGACTTGGCACATGAAGAGAAAACTCAGAATGAGCCATTTTCCTTCTTCTTTAGGTACAAGGTTGTACAAACAAAGCTCCTGTTGGCTAATTATCACAAGAGTTCACAGTGCACCAGATGTGAATAGTGCTGATCTGGAAGTTAACATTAAGAATTCAGTTATATAACAAGGGCAAAGGGTGTTTAGGCTTTTCTATCCTCACAGAAAGGTAACCACAGCTTCTAGCATTTAATATCCCAAGTGAACGAACAATGGGCAAGTGATCTCTTTTAATACTGTTATTTAATTTATTTATTTTGCAGAGCTGGGGATTGAACCTAGGGCTTCATGCATGCTAGACAAGAACTCTATGCTAAGACTGCCTATACTCTTAGCCCAATAGTGTTATTTTAAATAGTAGGCATTTAAAATAGACTAACAAGAGGAAACACCAATACAAGAGGATATATATGATTCGTTTTATTGGTCATCTATCTGGATTGAACATGTAATTTTCTAATGGCTGGTCAAAGGAATATAGATCTTGAAGCAAAAGGTACTTACTAAGGATTGTGAATAAGTATCTAAGTGGCTATAGACAACAGTATTGGATTCTATATTAGTACATGACATATATATGATATATAGATAGCATATAAACTATACATATAAACATTTCTATAATGTGTTTCTTACTCTATTTTGACATTTAAGCTAAAAATTAAATTTATTAGGCTATCATTTTTACAAAAAAAATTTAAATCACTAATAGAAATGGAAACAGAATGATTAGCTTCTGAAATTTAAATTTTTAGATTTGTTTGAAAATAAACACACTTTCTTGGTAAGCAGCTTTCATGGTCAATGATTCTGATAACCTAACTGATTATAATTTGATATTTTAAAAATAGATGCTTAGTATAATTTTGCAATAAATAAGTCTACATTTACAGAGATTAGTATCTTAACTCAAATATTCAAGTGATGAGGTGTGCAAGCAGAGGGAGATAAATAAAATGAAAGCAGAAAAAAAAAAGAAAAGTCTATGACAAAGTGGGTAGAGAATCCCATTCCAGACCAATCACAACAAGGAGTAAGGCCAAAACTCTTAAGGAAATTTCTATTTCTAAGAGCACTGCTGGAGTTGTTTGTTTTATCCCTTTTCTTTTAGAACATTCTTCATTGACATTTAATAGACAAATTTAAGGCTTGTTCACAAGGCTCTGAAGTTAAGGACAATATAGTATTTCACTGGAAAGCTGTTCTCCTTTGTACCCTTTGCTACAAACTGGCCCATGTATTTTAATTCTCAATAAAACTGTTAATAGAGCAGGGCATGGTGGCACATGCCTGTAATCCCAGTGACTCAGGAAGCTGGAGCAGGAGGATTTCAACTTTGAGGCTAGCTTTGGCAATTTAGGGAGATCCTATCTCAAAATAAAAATAAAAAAGGGATGGGGATGTGTAGCTCCATGTAGAGCACCCTAGGTTCAATCCTCAGTACTGCAAAAAACAAAACAAAACAAAAAATCTTTTAATAGAACATCTCATTAACTGGAATGTCCCTGGTTTTAACATGCTTACTTAGCATGTGAAAAGTCAGAATCATTTGAATTACTTTTCCAAAAATTTTTTATTTTTAAAATTTTCAAAGATTCATAGATTTCATAGAAACTAACTGGTTCTCTAGTTTTGATGATACTTCCAAACATATCCTCTATAAACCTTCTATTGCATATGTTTAGGACTTGAAATTTACTTTTTTTTTTTTTTAAGAGTTGAGGTCTCACTTTGTTGCTCATACTGACCTGGAACTCCTGGGCTCCAGCCATCCTCCAACTTCAGCCTTCTGTAAAGCTGGGACTACAGGCGTATACCAGTGTGCCTGGAGACATTTACTTTAGTGCTTTATTCAATATTAGCTTTTACTGTCCATTAGTTGTTTAATATCATCTGATCTCCCAAATTAAATATAAATAACTGTTGATAGGAAGTGCTACCTAATTATACTTCAAACATCTTAAACCTATTTTTGAGCTGAAATAATGTATGATTATGTCAGAGTAAGATATTTTAATTTTTTCGCATGAACTAATGTCAAATTAACAGATATTTTATGCAAATAATTCCTATGTACTCTTCACCCAGATTTCCCAAATTTTATCACACTCTATCAGGCAATTAGCAGGTACTTATTTATAAACATCAAAATCTGTACAATGAATACCATATTCTTTTATAATGAGGATAAAAAAGCACTTATTATCATTTATTTTGATACCAGGGATTGAACCCAGAGGTACTTTACCACTGAGCCACATCCCCCAGCCCTTTTTATTTTTAAAGTTTTAGACAGTCTTGCTAAATTGCTTAGGACCTAAGCTGATGAGGCTGACTTTGAACTTGCCATTCTCCTGCCTCAGCCTCCCAAATCGCTGGGATTACAGGTATGCACTATCACACCTGGCAATAAAAGCACTTTAGACATTTTTGCTTACAGTAGGAATAAGGACTTAAGTTAAATCCAAATATATAATCCTAATTTTATACCCATTACTATCTCAAAAGAAGAGCTATCATATTATTTCCCTACAAAATAGAAACAGAAGTTTAACTCTAGGAAGCTCCAGCCTGAATAACTTGTTTAGAAATATGGAACTTCTGGTAGGCACAGAAAAGTAGTGTGGAAGCATGTGTACATGTGTGGGATGTTGGGCGGGGGGGGGGGGGGTAAAGTTGAGTTGAAGTGATAAAAGAAATATTTTCATATAATGTCAGAGGAGGGGCTTCAGGAGGGGCTTCTTGGCCTTCGGCCAGATAGAGACAAACATTTATTCTTCTGATTTAATTGGTGGGAGTCAATGGCTCAGAAATAGGATCTGGAGAAGGGATAAATAAAAAAGGGAGTGGCTAGTTAAGTGGAGCTGCTGAGACCACCCAAAGTGCTGGACCAACTACGGCAACCATGCTGATTATTATTTATTGAGTGCACCTTATGTATCAGACACTATGTTAGGCCCGCTATAGATATTCTCTCAAAACTTTTCACAAATATGATAAACAAGTATTACCCTGCTCATTTTATAAAAGAGGAAACAGATCAGAGAGAATATTTTATTTACCCAAGATCGCTCAGATGTTAAGTGGCAGAAACAGAATTTAAAAGCAGATCCAACCACCTTTAAAGCCAGAACTCACCATGCCACACTATGCTATTTCACCAGTGAACGAATGACATGTTGAAGCTGGCAGAAAGGAAAAATTTGTTTAGAGTGATCCTATAGGAGTCAGGGTAATCATGTTTGCCTTGTTTCTTCCTACTAGACTGTGATCTGATATCTGTCTTCCACGTACCTAGCATAAATGGATTCTAGTTCAGCCTCAATTATTTATTAAACATTTATGATGTAGCAGACTCATAAGGTTCCAAGACAGGATTGGCTTCATGGGTGTACTGATAGTGTAGGCACACAGGGCCACCATATTTAATATTTGGTATGCTATCACTATATTGAAATTCTTAAAATAAATAAATAAATATATATATTATTTATTGTTTTCCAAATATTTTTGCAGTGCTGGGGATTGAACTCAGGGCCTCCTGTATGCTTGCTAGGTGAGTACTCTATCACCAGGCTATACCTCTAGCCCAACAATGTCATATTTGAACTTGTTCTGTTTAAGTGAAGTTTGATAGGGATGAGCAGGAACATGAGCAGGAACAGAGGGGAGAGGTGCAACATGTATGCCCTCCACTGTGCCTTGCTACCCCATTTGCATAAGGCATTTGCAATGCCCAATTATTACAGAATTCTGGTGGACCCACCAAATTAAAAGTTCAGAGAGACTCAAAGTTGCTGGATTCCATAGAAGGTTAGTAGAATATGTATGTAGCAAGAAATATAAACAGGTAAGTCTGCTTTATACAGCATTTCCACTCCTATAGTAAGAACAAAATACATGTGCTTGTATGAGCTTTGAAATACAAGTTGTGAAATTTCAGTGATTCTGCACACAAGTTAAATGTTCTTATATTTGTTTAAAACTGGTGTTGCACACTACAAATAAAAATGGTAAAATTTAAACTAATAATTGTAATTTGAATTTTGTCTTTACTTAGAATGACATTGAATATCAAGTTTTAAAACTTCAGGACAAGTTGAGAGAAATACCACAGAAGAAAGAGCTTATATTTTAGCTTATATTTTAACGGCACTTTCCCCTTTCTTTTTGAACAAGGGACTGAATTTCCATTTAGCACTAAGCCTCACAGATCACATAACTGGGCCAGTTTCTGAATGTGGTAGTGAACAAGACCTGTGAAAACTATCCTGAAGCTTGTGATTACTGTATACACTGTGGACGGAATTTAGCGGGCTACTTACGGGATCAGACTTTTTATCCCTGGAATTGTTCGATATTTGTAGCAAAGAGAACCATTATTTTCAAGGTCTGTCCAATTCTAAAATAATATTAACTATAAACTAAGAATAGACAGGTTTACTGGTTTGTCATATGATATGAGAGGTCTGAAAAGGGAAAAAATCAAACCAGCTTTTTCTTTTGTTTTCAAACTAGTTTGGGAGGAAATAAACGACTCTATTAAACTAATTTAAGTTGCTTATTCTTAACTCAGTAAGTGCTCAGAGAACTGATAAAGGAAGGAGAACCACAGGGAAAATCCTCAGCTGGTATCTTGTGATATGTTGCCACCTTGGAGGCAGAACCTTAGCTTAGAGAGTAAGGCAGAGCTAAGTAAAGCGGGGGATGTTAAGTGGGTGTCCTATGGGAGTAATACTGGCTTTCAATACAAAGGTTATACATTTGGAATCAGATCAAAATATTAGCCTTTCCCAATATTTTAACACAGATGACATGTTTGAGGACAAAAGTAGACACTATAGGACACGCACATACAAGGGCCAGGCTTTAGAAAGCAGATCTCATTTCAGCAAATGCAAGCTCGCCGGAAACAAATCACTCATTTCTGCGTGGTTCACATGCATTCAGTACACTTGACCTCACAACTTATTTGCCAAAATGTCCTTGGCTATTAAACTTACCGAAACTGTCAGCGAAGTCGACGGATCTAGATGGTGATCTCTGCTCGGTCGACCCCGCCTCCTCTGATTGAGTGCGTTTAGGCTCCGCCCGCTTCAATCGCTCCTCCCCTCGCACGAATCGGAACGGCGCCGCCGCGTCTCCGTTCTTCCCCGCGCTCTTTTCTTCCCGAGAACTAAGTACTAACGCGAGATTCAGCCCCACATTTAGGGGGCTCGCGAGGGTGGAGCGTTCTTTTCTTCGGTACGGTTAGAGGAGGTAGGTTGTTAGCCTTGTGCTGGAGCTCCGGGACGGGGAAGCTGAAGAGCGCAGGCCTCCAGGGTTTCGTGGACCTGGTGAGTCGCGGGGTCCTGTTGCAGGCACCGCGTGCGCGGCCCGGGCGCCCCACTGCGCGGCGCTTGTGGATGCAAGCCTGCTGCCATTGTAGAAAGGTAGAGGAAAGGCGATGGTTACCCGGGCCTGGCCTGCCGGAAGGGCTGAAGGTTTATTTAGGTTTCACCGGGACGCCGCGTTGCTGAAGATCTAGCCTCAGAAGTCAGGCCCAGGGAGTTGGAGGGCTCCGGGTTAGCTTGAGGCCCACGTGAGCTCGATTGTAGAGTGGGCGTAGTTCACTGAATCAAAGATGTTGATGTTACATCGTCTAGGCAAGTCCTAGTTGAAGTGTGAAGTAAACATTGTGGACGCCATTTTCCGTGCCCTGAGGTTGGGTGTTTCCCAGAGGTTCTGTACCAGCTTCACGTAGCAATTACATGTTAGCTTCCTTAAGTGCCTTGTTTGGCCACGTGGCCTCCAAAAGAAATAACAATCCCACAGTTGGAAGCGACAACTAAATAGGGATGCTTTCCAAACAGATTTTAAAATGTGATTTTGGAGCTAGCTGTATTTCAGTAATCATCTTGACAAAAAAATTGGGAACATTAACACTGTTAAAGCTTGGGAGTTCTGAGAAACTGAGGCGGCCAGAAGACCCACCCATCAAACCAAAGATGTCACACATGTTTTCAGAATAACAGGCATGAGTTTATTGAAGGGATAGGGAAAGGGGACCCTTAGGATACAGTGGGTTCTCAGAGAGAAAGGGACACTGCTCTTCTGCACTCCACTTTTATTGGACATCCCAGAAAAGTTGTCCTCCCCAGGTCCACCTCTCCACTTTTGATTGACAGCAAGGTGATATCAGACTTTCAAGTATGACAATTCTAGGTTCCCTTGGCCCATGCTGAGCAGTTCTAATTGGATTCTCAATTTTACCGGTTTATGGTTAAGAGGAATTATCCTTCAGGAATCTGGTCTGTGAAAAGGGTCACGTTGTCTCTCACTTCTTAACAACTTGGAATACTCTTATTAATGATATTTCCTGCCTGCTTTTCCTTGCAGGTAAGTTTCCCAAGGAATGTGACATCCTGTCCACTTAGGCCAAGCAAGGCTGCAGGTAAATTGCTTTTTGGAAAAGAGCATGTGGGGGTCAGCACAGGAAAGTGGGCCCATTTTATAGAATTGTTAGTCTGTTCTCACCATCCTCATCTGTCTGTCCCCTAACAATATCACTGGACCAAATATTGATTTCACTTTTGAGTAGTTGATGTAACAATTTTGCATTTAGGAAAACTGTCACATGGACCCACTGAGTATTTCAAATTTAAGACCTTATATTTGAGATATTTTGCTAGTTTATCATTCTAGAACTTATTTGTCATGGTCTATATGTCAGTTTTAAAGTACACTAGAGAATACAATAAAAAATGAAAGACAAGCTGCAGTAGTTTTACACTTTTTATGTCTTAAACATTAAAATTTTATTGCTTATTGTATACTCTTAGAAGATGGTGACAAGGCAGTGTCCATCAATAATAATATAATATCAAAAACAACATCGGGCGCTGTGGCGCAAGCCTATAGCCTGTAATCTCAGCACTTAGGGAGGCCGAGACAGGAGAATCTCGAGTTCAAAGCCAGCCTCAGCAACAGCAAGGTGCTAAGCAACTCAGTAAGACCTTGTCTCTACATAAAAAAACAAAATAGGGCTGGGGATGTGGCTCAGTGGTCGAGTACCCCTGAGTTCAATCCCCAGTGCAAAAAAAAAACATCAAAGGTATGACAAGATGGTTGAGTTACTTGTATGAATTCAGAGATGAACATGAATAAGAATTTCAGACTGGGAATTTTAAATTATATATTTGGGCATTGATTGTACATTATTATTAGTAATTGCACATTAATTACCATGTAAAAACAGCAAGCACCTGTGAATGCAATTTGTAGATTTTTAAATTGATATATTCTTAGAACTTAAAAGCCTAAGAAAGTATTTTGCCTGAATTCACATAGCGTGCCATGACCTGACTGCTTTTGAATTTTCTACTAGATTTTAGCTGTGTGAGCATCTACTGCTTAGGGAAGCTGCATCACATTTTCTGAATTTTCATAATTTCAGGAAACAGTTTTAAGTCAAAACACAAGTGATGGATAAATCAGGAATGGATTCTCTTCACTATCTGGCATCTGATACAGCTGTGGAAGTTGGAAACCAAAGGTAAATGGACTTTCTGGGGGAAATGGTACTTTCAGTCAAAATATTTACTGTATTTGAATTACCAACAAAGCATAAATCATTGTATATAATTGGTAAAGATAATTTTCAGGAATTGGGAAGGAAAAAACAGGGATGGCACCTTCCAAGTTTATTGGATTATTGCAAATACTTTGATTCAAAATCTGTATTATATTGGAATACATTCTTGGTTTAGGGAAACTTGTCTTGGTATCTCTTCCTGAATGAATTGTCCAATTTTTGTCTAATAGGTTGTATGCTTAGAGGAAGCTCTTACCAATGAATCAGACAACTTTTAAGGAGTTGATATTTTGTCTTCAATAACCTTTTTTTTGTTGTTGTTGTTACCAGGGATTGAACTCAACCACTGAGCCACATTCCCAGCCCTATTTTATGTTTTCTGTAGAGATAGTCTCACCGAGTTGCTTGGCGCCTCGCCATTGCTGAGGCTGGCTTTGAACTCTCCTGTCTCAGCCTTCCAGAGTGCTGGGATTACAGGTGTGCTCCACCGCGCCTGGCTTAGATAGTTTTTTTTTTTTTTTTAATTATTGGTTCTTTTTAGTCATACATGACAGCAGAATCCATTTTGATGTAATTATGCAGCCATGATTATTATCTTATTCTAGATAAGAATCCCATTCCTATGGATGGATGGATGTGATGGTAGGATTCACTTTCCATGTATGTACATGGGAAAATTGTCAGATTCATTCTACACTTTCCTTTGCCTATCCCCTCTCCCCCATTGTCTAATCTACCACACTTGTATCCTTCCCCCTTACCATTTCCTACCCCTGTATTGTGGGTTAGCTTCCACATATGAAAGATTATTTGCTCTTTGGTTTATTTGGAACTGGCTTACTTAGTATGATCATCTTTAGATTAATGAATATGCTGGCAGATAGTCATTAAATCATTCTTTATGGCTGAATAATAACTCCACTGTATATATTTGGCACGTTTTCTTTATCCACTCTTCAGATAATTTTTCTTCTTTAGCAAAGTACTGTGGCTATTTTAGACATGGTGATCAGGACCTATTGCTGGCTGGCACTGCACCTTTCTGAAAATATGTAGGTATGGTGGTGCACGCCTGTAATCCCAGTACTTTAAGAGGCTGAGACAGGAGAATTGCCAGCCTCAGCAACACGAGGCACTAAGCAACTCAGTGAGACCCTATCTCTACATAAAACACAAAATAGGCCTAGGGATGTGGCTTAGTGGTCAAGTATGCCTGAATTCAATCCTCAGTACCAAAAAATTAAAAAAAGGAGAGAATGTTTTCCTGAACTGATCTTGGAAGAAAAGCACATTTGTGATTGGGTATTAATAGTAATTAGCATTATAATACAGAATTTTTTCATTTTCCTAGTGATAATTCCTCATCTGGTAGCAGCTTATTTAAAACCCAATGTGTTACTTGCTCACCTAAACGAAGGCAAAGAAACTCCACTAGAAAATTTGTTAATTTACCTGAAAGTGGTACAGATTCATCAAGTGACTCATCTATAGAACCCAAACCATTGACTTTAAAAGCTATTTTTGAAAGATTTAAGAAAAAAAAACATAGGAAGAGGAAGAGGAAGTACAAGCCAAAATTAAGAACAAAGGAAAAACCAGAAAGAAGAAAAAGAACCAAGAGGTCACAAATAGATAAGAAACAAATTAAAAACAAAGGACCTACACTCCCTTTTTTACAACCTGAGAATGAAAGAAAACCATTACCTTGGAGAAAAATTTTAGCGTTTGAGGTAAGTTAGTTTTTTATACGTAATGGATACACAAAGCTAAAATGTCTGAAATGATTTGGCCATTTTTAAAATTATTTAAGGTACACCTGGAACAGAGTCTGCAATTTTTATTGTACTATTCTATATTGACTTCTTCCACATAAAATCTGCTCCATTATTAAGGACAAACTTCACTTGAGTTTCTGGGTATAATCTTCCTGTCATATTTCTTCTGTGAATATAAGAATCTGGGGAATGGTGCTCCAAATCTGCTTAATGTAAAATCCTTTGATCACATCTTATCAGGTCTTTAAACATAACCCTAAAGCATGCGGCTCCCCAGTTGCATTAATACAAGTCAGACTGGTATCTCTAATGTGTAGTAGATATTAAAGTTTACCTGTTTCTGGCGGAATTCCCTGATGGATAATCTTTATTTATTTATTTATTTTTGGTACTAGAGATTGAACTCAGGGGCACTCTACCACTGAGTCACATCCCCAGCCCTATTTTGTGTTTTGTGTAGAGACAGGGTCTCCCTGAGTTGCTTAGCACCTCGCCATTGCTGAGGCTGGCTTTGAACTCTTGATTTTCCTGTCTCAGCCTCCCTAAGTGCTGGGATTACAGGCTTGCGCCACTGTGCCCGGCTGAATAATCTTAATATTAGTAGACTTTTTAAATATTTGAAAACTGAATGCTGAAAGAATGCATGATTAATACATGGTCCCTTGCAGGAACCTATAACTTTGAGAGGGTTATAATACTCTTCTAAAGTTAAGGAGATTATAAGCAACATTCAGTAAGTCTGGTTCAGAAGTGCAGAATAGTTAGTGTGGGTGAGGGCATGGTTATTGGTTATGAACATAATCTCTGACTTTGTCATGAAGTAAAACACTAATTTTGTAAGACTAAGACAAAATGTGTTTTTAATATAGCAAGCTGTTGCAAGAGGATTTTTTAACTATATTGAAAAACTGAAGTATGAACACCACCTTAAGGAATCCTTGAAACAAATGAATGTTGGTGAAGATTTGGAAAAAGAAGATCTTGATACTCGTAGATACAAATACTTGGATGATGAAGGATCAATTTCTCCCATTGAAGAGTCTGTGTAAGTGGAATCATGTAAAATAACTTTGGGCACAGACTTTAATGTAATTTGAATTTTAATATCAGTTACTACACATTTTGTCAATTTAGAGGAAAGGGGAACAACTGAGGAGTGAATCTGGGGCAGTCTTACCAAGGTACATCTCCAGCCTCTTTTTTATAAAAACGATAAAGGGACACCCATGCATTGTTGATGGGACTGCAAATTGGTACAACCACTTGGAAAGCACTTTGAAGATATCTCAAAAGTCTAGGAATGGGACCACCATATGACCTAGCTGTACCACTCCTTGGAATTTATCTAAAGGAGTTGTAGCATGCTGTACTGAGTGTTACACTCTTGTTTATGACAGCACAATTCACCATAGTCAAAGTTAATGGAATCAGCCTGGGTGTCATTCAGCAGATGAATGAAGAAAATGTGGTATATATACATAATGGAGTTAACTCGGTCACAAAAAAATGAAATCTGGATAGGGGTAGAGAACTTTTTATTATGATACGAGGTTTTGCCAAGTTTAACTCCCAAATAGATGGATTTATAAGCATTTGCCACCTCACCCAACTACCATCAATACATAGATACCATCAACATAGATACAATAGGCTAATTAGGATATTTTAGCTGAACTCAGCAAACACAACATTCATTTTGGGTGTTAAAATGGGACTCTTGACTAGTATTACTGTTTGAATTGTATGTCAGAATATATAACTAATTAGACTATTTTGGCATTAACTTATGCATTTTAATGTTACAGAGCAGATGAAACAGCACATCTTGAACACGATGAATGTGATATCAAGTTGGTAGTAAGTGATATATTTTTATCCTGTCATTTGTGGAAGGCAGAAGTTGGTACAGGAGGAATATTATATCCAATAATTTTTGCAGGAAATGTAATAAAAATACAAATTTTTATACTTGCTAATGAGAACATGGGCTCTTCCATCTTTTGGTCTTTGCTGTGCTGGGGGTTAAATGAAGGGCCTTTTTCATGCTAAGTGAGTGATCTACCATTGGATTCCATGCCTAGCCCTAAACACTGTTATGAACATTTTAATATGTGGTGTCAGTTGGGCTATTAAATGAAAAAACATGTTGATACAAATTTGGATTTTTAAAATTTAGATGTAGTTTAGTTTGTTTCAAGTAACCTAGTACTTAGCCATTTGTTTTTAGTTATTGCTTAATATTCTTTTTAATGTAGGAGGATACTTGTTTCATAATAAGTTCCGACTTCCCAAAGAAGATGAATGCATGTTTAGAGCAAGAGAATAACGATAACGAAACCATGTCTAAAAAGCAAGCTTCTAAGGCCAAAAATACTGGACAGAATACAGAGTTCTCTGAAAGGAGATGAACATGTGAAGGTCAAAGGAGGTAAATAATAAACACAGTAAAAGTGACTTTTCATAGAAAGAAATGACTAAAGAAGATTAATGTGCATAAATGTGGCAGCCTGGTGATGGAATCCTAACCAAGAACTTCCCAAAGAGAAAGTTTAAGCAACTCATGAACAACTTTGTGAAAGAAATGTAAAGAAAATCTCACACACACACACAGAAAAAACACTTTAAAATGTTGGAGAAAGCTGATATCTCGCTTTCTAAGTAATAAAGTCCTGCTGCTGTTGTCCTTGCTTATTGATTTCAGAGTAAGATTATTTTTAAGTATAATTGGAGGATCAAAATTAGAGATTTTAATCCTGAAGAGAAATATAAAAATCAAATATCCAATTTTCATACGGAGCCCGAGACATTTCGTATGTCAAATACAAAAGTGGTTTTTTCCCCCTGGCATACTGGAGATTGAACCTATTGGTGTTCCAGCACTGAGGTTTATCTCCAGCTCTTAAAATTTTAACACGAGGTGTCAAGTTGCAGAGCCTGGCTTCAAATTTTGTGATTTTTCTTGCTTCAGCCTCTTGTCACTGGGATTATAAGTATGTGCCATCATGCTCTGCTTTCAACTTCCATTTTTCTTACCACTGATCAACATTATATAGCTGGCTATTCTGTTAAAATGCACTGCAGTGTACAGTAGCACTTGTGTGTGTTTTTGTTTAACTTGTGGACAAAGACTTGTAGACAAGTGCAAAAAATAAATCCTCTTTTGCAACCCAGAACTCATTGCTTAGTATGAGTTTTGATACATATAAGCAGGAATACTATACCTAAGTGATGAGATATTGATAAATGAAAAGGTTGGTTCTAAGAGAAGTTAATAAAAAGCACGGGTCATGAGAGTCTCAGCTCTGATCAAATGTTCTAATTTTTATATTGTGATACAAGAGGCAGCCTTTTTTTTTTTTAGGTTATCTTCAGAAAATGATTCATTGGATTGAAGATATATTTTAACTGTTGTAAGTATATTAGATTAATTGAAACTCTTACAG
>CM053399.1:70978401-71072979 GCA_028644305.1 Xerus rutilus | reverse complement strand
TGAAAAGGTTGGTTCTAAGAGAAGTTAATAAAAAGCACGGGTCATGAGAGTCTCAGCTCTGATCAAATGTTCTAATTTTTATATTGTGATACAAGAGGCAGCCTTTTTTTTTTTTAGGTTATCTTCAGAAAATGATTCATTGGATTGAAGATATATTTTAACTGTTGTAAGTATATTAGATTAATTGAAACTCTTACAGTTTTCATTTTAATGAAACACTTGAGGCTTTATATAATTTTGTATCATGAAACTGACTGCCAGAAAGCAGTCTTAGATTAAAATATTTTTATAGAGATGAAATGTCAGTTTCATTTTACTTGAAAGTTCTTAATGGGTCTTAAAACTTGGATTTCCCAGTTAAGACATACTTAATAGTTAAAAGGAGGGAGAAATTTAATAGATTTAGTCAAGAAATAAGCATATAGGTTGTAAGAGTTCACAAATAGGAATCAGATTTACCAAGTTTATTTTGTTCTTGATATCTACTCATAACATAGCCACATAAACTCTAATTGATGTGAAATAGCTAAGGAGGAAATATGTTAGGTAACTTGGTTCTGATTTAAAAATTATTAAATTCATTAGATTGGTCTGAATTTAAGATGGAAAACATGTTAATCAAACTATTGCCAGGTGCAGTGACGCATGCCTGTAATCCCAGCAGCTCAGGCTGCAAACTCAGCCTCAGCAACAGCAAAGTGCTAAGCAACCCAGTGAGACCAGGGCCCTAAATAAAATACAGGGCTGGAGATGTGGCTTGGTGGTTGAGTACCCAAGTTTAATTCCCTGCAAGCCTTTGCCCCCCCACCCCCAAATATAATTTATGCTTAAATCTTTCTCCTGATGGTACTTAGCATATTTTATTTATCAACCTATCCTCTGGCTCCTAGACAGCTTGGTAAAACTCCTTACCATGTGATTAAAATTATTGCATTTGAGGTGGTAGGTAGATAAGGGGAATGTCAGGACTTGTACATGGTAGGCAAGTGCTGTAGTACTAAGTAATCTTTTTTGTGATTTAAGATGGATCCAGCTTTGTTTTTTACTATTTTTTAATAGTTCCATTGCGCATCAGAAATTCTGCTAATCATTGTTTTCCTATGGAGTCTTCCATTCATCTAAACACTGATTGAGGTCTATCCCGATGGGGCTTCTCCTGTAGCCACTTGTCGTTGGAAACGCCTCATAGAGTAATTCTGTGGTTTTGCTTTACTCATAGGACTATTTGCTAGGCCTGTGGGAAGGAACTACAAGACAATTAAAAAGTATGAAACACCTAATTTTTCTTTTTATCTTAGGTATTGGCATATCCCACATCTGTACTACTGAGTGTGATAATATGTAAGTTTTAATTGGTGACAGTATAATCCTTTGGAATGCAATTACAGTTCAAATGATGAATGTAACTGTTCAACTGCTGAATGACACAGATATGAACTAAAACTTTATTCTGACAGAGCTGAATGAGTAGTTATTATGTCTGGACATCAAACTTACCTTAGGTTCTGGTTTTCATAATAGAAAATTTATGATGTCCTCCCTAAATTTTTCATTTGTTACTTTCTCTATAGGAGTGGATATGATTTGAACTCACTGATGTTTAGAGAAGTAAGTGAAATTTTTACTAATTTATCAAGGATTGAAGTTACAATTTGTAAATACAACATCCCAATAGTCTTAGAACTATGCAATGAGATCTTAGAAAGTACTTCATGTAATGTCAGAATGCCTAATTTTCCTCCTTTGTATTACATGGCAGCTCTACATGGTTTATCTTAACACCATGTATGCCTAGATATGTTGATACAATAGGAATATGAAAGGCATTTTGACTTTGACAATTTGAGCAAGTGACTTTTGACATTTCTAGTGTGGGGATGGGACTCACGGCCTCCTCTACATAACAATATTAGCAAGCCCTCTGTCGCTTTACTAAACCCTTACCATTTGTAAAAGATTCAGAGGCTACATCATGTTTAGGCTTATGGTTTAAAAAGGTAGTTTCCTCATTAGAATGACAGTCAGAAATAAAGGTCATCATTTCTTGGCAGCAGCACTGCAGACTTGGGAATAGATGGAACAGTTCAGTCATAATTGCACTGCATGGTATCTGCACTCAGTAGTTTTTTCCTGCTGGCGTGTTCAAAGGACAGTGCAATAGAAATTCAATATCTGGCATCGTTGGTTTTCTTGGCTTTGTGCATGTGAAACCTGGTATTTCTATTGATACAGCATTTTTATAAATACTTGTTAGTTCAGTTTGACGGTCCTAATAGTAAATAATGCTTTTCTTTTTTCTAGGGTTTGCTTTCTACACTGGAACGAGGCAGATCCCTCTAAACTCCAAGTATAAAGCTTTGTTTATATTGTTTCTGGCTGTTTGTTTTCTCCTATTTGGTAAGCATAAAAGAAATTCCATACAAATTTAGAAGCTTTTTGCGTAGTGTTTGAGTAAGCTTGAGGAATATTTATAAAGCCTCATTCTGGATGAGAATGGGCACTGTGGATCAGTGTCCAGAATTGGTCAATGTGGCTAAATTGACACAGGTTATGCTTGCATCACAGTATATATTTTGCAGTGGTGACAATGAGACCTGTAACATTCTGCTTAAGTTCTTCAGTGAAAATATTAATGTGAAAAATGTTGACATTTCAATATAAAAAATGAATAATGAAATTCTATAATTCAGCTTCTAGGATCCTAAAGTCAATTACTTAAAGAAATTAAATCCCAGATATTCTAGGTAAGATTTTTATTTGTTACATAAGGGCAGTTATTTGTCTTATAATCATATTGCATCCAAACCAGATTTTTCAGTATTTAAGAAGAAAAGACATCACTGTGCTTAACACTGATTACCTATGATGTTATGATGATGGGCAATATGTTCAACTGCTCTGAAAGGGCTGAATGAAAATGGCCTTTCTGAACATCTACATTAAATACATTGCCTTAGAATTTTCTGAAAGCTCTAAGGTAAAAGTTAACTATGCATTTTTTAAAATGGTTGTCATTATAATGGTTAGTGATCAGAGAGCATTTGGGTTTAGATCATTCAGGCTTCATTTTAAAATATATGTCCTATTTGAAATGGGTTGATAACTATTTTAAATTTAATTTCAAGTAACCTTTAAAAAAGGAAATTTCAAATATGAACTTTTTCACAGGTAGAGAAATTGTGAAATCATCAGTATTCCATAATTCAAGTGGAAAAAGATGGCAAGTAATTTTTTTTTTTTTTAACCTTACAAGTTATTTGCTAGAGTATAATGGTCATTACCAAGGCTTTTAGAATGCAGTTTCTCATTTGCTGTGGACATGACCATAAAAAAATTCCCACTAGGTTTTCTATCTGCTACTTTGCTAGCAGTCAACCTATGGGGAACATTTAAGTATACTTGTTTTGTGCACATTGCCTAGATTAAATAAAACTGCAAGCCACATGGCATTTTCTAGGTTATAAAACATTGATTCTCACCGGGGTTGATACTTAGCTTTCCTGGGGTGTTACAAATCCACACAACCACCCACACACTCACTCTTATACACTAGTTTGGTGTAGAGCTAACTCTAACATGGCTCTAGTACTCATTCTTGATTGCTGATTCTCTTCTATATTCTTATAGGACTATTGGGACAACTAAATAAGCATCAGTTCTTTTAAAAAGAAAAGGTATGTATACCTGAGACCTATACAATGTATATAGGTCATTTCAAAGAGGGTTTTTGGGGCTGTGAAACCAAGAGCCCTTAACGCAGTGACCACAGATTGATACTCTCCACAGGACCCCATAGTCACTCAGTAGTGCTATATATTCCTGAGGAGATAACATTTAATTTAGCAATTCATGATCATGATGATTGGTGATATGGGAATGCTTAACCAACAATGTCTACTCTCTTCTTTAGGGTTTCCTTGAAATGGACAAAGGAATCACAAAGGGAAATTCTTTACATAAAAATTTATTGACTTTTAAAATTACACACTTGTAAAAGAAAAACACCTTTCTAAAGAAAAGTCAGCATGCATTTTTGGCTCGAAGTTTCTCTAGTGTTTTCTGTGGAGGGAATAAACAAACATATTAGTGGCTCCTATTGTGGAATGCCATAGATACTTAAATAATAGGAGGGAGGGGGCTCGTTTACCTTATGGGGCTCGTTTACCTTATGAAATTCTTTTGCCCTTGCTCTGTTTTGAGCATAAGCTTCTTGCTTTGCTTTCTCTACCTTTTGTTGTTTCACTTCAGCTAATTGATTGTATAGCCTGAAAGTAATTTGTACAGAATTAAATACAAATATTAAAAGTGAATTACTAAAAATAAAGCAAACAAAAGCTACCTTAGAGCCCTTTGGTGCATAAGGGCGTGTGCTGTCTTTCTTTCTTCCGGAAAATTCATTTTAACTTTATTCACTCCCTTCAGGCGACTCACAGAACCTGACAAAAGAGAAATAAAGGCCAGATGGTAGAGTCTCAAAGGCCAGATGGTAGAGTCTCAACACTTGCTAGAGCATAGGAAAGGCCTTGCTCTGATCTGCAGCACCTCTGGGAAAAATGTGAGGAATAAAATATAGCCTTAAAAATGTGACATCAATCTTAATTTCACATAATCATCCAGGAAGGTGGTTGAGAGTTTAGAATTAACAAGATACCTGTGGATTGCTTCTCCTTAACTGCTCTCATTTGGGAATTTTCAGTGACTTTAGTTTTATTCCTTATTTCTTTCTGCCTCTGGTATGATCTCTCCAAAAATGATTTTTTTCTCTTCACAAATGCCTCTTGTAAGCTTCCTGCCATGACTGTACACTTTGGAAGGGTTTCTGTTTAAGAAAAAGTTGGGGCCATGCTGAATTATTTTCACTACATACAAGCCATGTTACACAGTTTTTCTATTCTGGCTATAAAAGATGTGAGATCCCCAGAGTTACCATTTCAAATACTCAAGACATACCTGTAGATTGTGTTGACTTCTGCATAGAAAGGTCTGCTATGGCTGGATAATCTGGATTTTCTGTTTCAGATACAATAAATTCATTCACCTAAAGGCACGAAAATTCAGATGAGTAACAAAGTCATGCTTTCTGAGGTACTTGTTGGTGATCATCTCAAGATGATTTGTTGATAGTCATTAGGACGCCTTTGTTTTGCCAGTTACCTGTACAGGTCTTAGGCTCTGCTTTCCTTTGGACATAAACATCTCAAACTATTGTGGGGTAGTGGGTGGGAAGAACATCAATTTGTGTCCATGTCCTCAGTCCTTACATTTGTTCTCCCATCACTGTAATAGTCTTAGTTTTTAAGGAAGTTACTTGCGGGACCATAGGATTAAATTATGGATTAAATTTTAGAAAATAGGGTCTTCCTAAGATGAATCTGGCTTCCAACTTGCCATCTTCCTGCCTCAGGCAATGCACCACCACACCTTGCTTATGGCATAGTTAGATCTGTTTCCTCACAAGTCATGTGTCTGCAATCAGAGAAATAAGCTGCAAAACCCATTTAGCTAAAACTCCAAATTAGCAGATAGCCTTTTTGACTATTGTGCCAAGTGAAGTAAATTTTTTTTTTAATTTTTTTTTTAGTTATACATGGATACAGTCTTTGTTTATTTTAATATGGTGCTAGGGATCGAGCTCAGTGCCTCACACATGGCAAGACAAGTGAGCCACAACCTCAGCCCTGAAGTAAATTTCTTAATCCCCAGTTTTGGTAAAGAACCTGACTGAGACTGCAAGAGAACATTTTTTTCTAATGCGAAAAAATTTTACCTAAGAAATGACTGCAGAACCGCAATTGGAATTATTTTTACAAAGGTAATCAAAGAGTAGACAATGAGAAATAGGTCCGCTCCAGTTATGGTTCCACTACAGGTCTGCCTGTAGCAGAGCAAACAGCATGTAGACAATTTACTATTGGTTGCCTTTGAAACATCTTTTCAAGTCTGCAAAATTTCCTAAGTGAATTTGCCTCAGACCTGGATTTCCTTAGCTTCTAGGACACTTGCTTCCAAAACTTTCAAAGTTTGTCATGGAGAAGGGCAGGCATGAACTCCAAGTCAAGTCTTAACCATTTGGGACTGTAAGTCAATGCATTTAGGAGGTTTTTGGTTTTTTTTAGTTGTAGGTGGACACTATTTTTATGTGATGCTGAGGATCAAACCCAGTTCCTCGCTAGGCAAGCACTCTACCGCTGAGCCACCACCCCAGCCCCACTTAGGTGGTTTTGAGGGCTGTACTTTCATACTGCATTTGAACCTAGTAGGAATGAAATTCATATAGAATTTTAATGTGAGGGAGGATGCCATGGGTAGAGTACCCTGCTACCCAACCTTCAATATAAGGTGTATTTAAAGAGTGTTGTAAAGTTTACCTGAGGATAGCTTTTTACCTCATTTTTATCTTCTAGAGTTAAGTTTGCAAAATCAGCTTCAATCATGCTAATATCACTGGTGCTTACTAAAGTAAGTTCTGGTTCTTCCATTATACCATGACCAGATTCTGTCTCCTGGCAAAACAAATAGAAGTCATATAAAAATAGCCTTCCAACCTTATGTGTACATAAATGCAAAAATATTGTATTGGGCAAGATCAATAGATCAGATTTCCCCCTTGGGCCCCACACCTACCACAGCTTACTAGAAATACTAGAGGGGACTTTGGGTATGGGGTGAATAGTAGGGTAAGTGTATTGCAAGGATTATCTTTTTACAGAACTGGAGGGCATATTACAAAGGCAGCAGTGGCTATTGAGTTCCAGCCAACTGTGGGCCATATGTAGGGCCAGATGTGTTCCAAAGGAATTTAGTATTTTTTGTTAATGGACCTTTATTTCATTTATTCACATACGGTGCTGAGAATCGAACCCAGCCTCTCACATGCTAGGCAAGAGCTCTACCACTGAGCAACAACCCCAGCCCCTAACTTTAGTTTTACATAATGAAGAATGTAGAGGAGAAAAAAGCAGCTAAAACATCTCTGGTCTAGATGAAGCCCTTATTTTTGACCTTTATCAATAGAAAGCTAAGTTGCACACAAAGCAAAAACAATGTTTTGTTAATGAGTTGAAGCCAATCAGATCAAAACTTGCTTAATATGAATGTTCTAACACTGATTCTAACCATTAATTCAGTGCAATGAAATTCAACACGGCCTAAGCTACCATTCATTACACAAGGAAAAAAGAATATCTGAATAGAGAAGATCTTTAAAATATTAAGAAGTGACCTTGTTACTTCTCTTACACTGAAGAATTTTTCCAGATTTCACTTACCCAGATTGGAACCGAACTAGGTAATGAAAATGATCCAGAACTTTTAAAGGACTCTGATTGTGCTGTTTGAGACAGGCTTATAACTTCTGGAGTTTCAGTTTTAGTTGAATTCTCAAAATATTTTTCATTTTGAATATGTGATGCATGTGGTGTCTGAACTAAAGTTTCCATCTCCACTGTTCTTACACATAATTGAGAATCAATTTCTACATGTGGATCTGTACCTAAAACGCCACAGGTTTCATTTTTATCTTCAGCAACTCCTTGACTGGGTAACACTGTAAGAACATCTTTTTTTGACAGTTCTTTAAAGTCCCACCTTCTGCTTTCTTGTTTTATTGAGCACTCACTAGAGGAAGAACTACATGGAGTACTATGATGTACTTGTAACTGATGAAATACATTAGCCTCATCAGATGAACTGTAGGTGAGAGCTCTGGAGAACTGGAAATGAACACTTTTTTTCTTATTTTGTAATATTTCAGTTTGTTCTCTGGAGGGACAGTTTTGATTTTCCATGCCTTGGGAAGTATCTCTTGCTTCAATGCTAAAAATACTTGGTAGGTCAGCATGCTGGCTCCCATCCTGTGAAGGATATTCTGGCAGAAGCTGGTGAAAAGATTGTTCAGATCCTGCATTTGAAAATTTTAAAAATCAGTTTTATATGTTACAAACCTGAATATCTCTCAGTTCAAGTAAACTGCAAGTTAAGGTTAATTCCTACAGTTTTAAAAGTGAAAACTGATATGTAAAAACATGACTAGCCAGGCACGGTGGCACACGCCTGTAATCCCAGCACTTTGGGAAGCTGAGACTGGAGAATTGTGAGTTCAAAACCAGCCTCGGCAAAGGCGAGGCGCTAAGCAACTCAGTGAGACCCTGTCTCTACATAAAACACAAAATAGGGTTGAGGATGTGGCTCAGTGGTTGAGAACCTCTGAGTTCAAAAACAAAACATGACTAGAAAAATAAAGATGGTCACAGGGATTTTTCAATCAATCCTACAGCTCATACCATATATTATTGTCTGTTTTTATAATGTTTAATAAACAGTCTGGGTATCAGACATATGATTTTCCTTTATGAAAGAACAATATTGATTCAAACAGGATAATATGTACATATATTTATATACATGTGTATAGTATATACATAGATGTGTGTGTTTATATGAAATGTAAAAAAAGTTCTATTAGGTTAGAACTAGAGGTAGAAATAGAGTTTTATTTTACAAAGTTTAGTATTGTAAAAATGCAAACTAAACATTTTGTACTTCCTGTTTTATGGGCACATTATAGTGGGATCTGCTATTACATATTTGTACATATACAATATAACAATACAGTTTGGTCAGTATGAGACTAAGTGATTTTATAAAGAACAAATTTATTTTTCCACTTCTGTTATTTAACTGTACACACACAAAAAATAGAACTTTTAATATTGAGGACAGGAACGAGGACAAACCCAGAGGTGCCAGGTACCATATCCAAGGAAAGGGAAGTAAGGAACCATGAAAAAAATCATTAGGTTAACCTTTTTTGTTCTAGTGTCCCAGATACCATATTTTCCCAATATCCTATGTAAAAGATAATATATTGTTCCGGTGTCCTGTTTATAGGACAATTCATATTTTCATTCATAATGATAATAAAGGGTATGATATATAAGGTCTAGATTGTGATTTCCCACATATTTTAATGCACCAGTGTGCATCTAAAATAATTTGCAGAATTGAAAATTTGGGATTTAATGGGTTAACGTATTTTATTTAGTCATACATACCCTCAATAAAATCGTCTGTAGCAAAACTCTGAGCTGCAGCTTGAGCCAAGTTAGGGTTAGGTTGCTTGTTTAGGCTAGTGTTAAAAGAATGCAAGCTGGCCCTCCTCAGTGCTGTGAAAGAAACTGTACTTTTGGGTGCAGTGGCACAGTGTCTTTCTGATGAAGAATCTGAGCTCTAACAGAAAAAAAAAACAAGGAAAGGCTGATTATGTATTATTAGTTTTATCAATAATCACTGTTTCTTTGATATTACTTTTCCTTAATTACCATTTTACTAACACAGTAATACTTTGCTTATTTATAAATCCAATTCTTTCAGTCAGTGTGAGACTTAAGAAAAAGATTATTTAGAAAAAATAGCGAAACTGAACAAGTAGAGATTAATTTTCTGACAAGCAGGAATTATTCAGAAGAGCTTGAGATGTCAGGATTTTGGGCTGTGGAAGTAGAAAGTCTGTGGTTTGAATCTCATGTTCCTTTATTGTGTAGGAAAATACTTTTAAAAATTTTTGCCAAGTCATGTTTACTTATTTAAATATGTTAAAATAATTTCACTGAAGTATTTTAAAACAAAACAATTCTCAGGCCTCTAAGGGGTCATATGCACTAAAGATCCAGCAGATAGGATAAAATTCTAATTAGCTGTTTTCAATCTTGGTTCCACATTAAAAATAAGCACTCAGCAGGGCGTACCTGTAATCCCAGCACTTTGGGAGGTTGAGACAGGAGGATCTCTAGTTCAAAGCCAGTCTCAGCAATGGCAAGGCACTAAGCAACTCAGTGAGACCCTGTCTCCACATAAAACACAGAATAGGGCTGGGGATGTGGCTCAGTGGTTGAGTACCCTGAGTTCAATCCCTGGTACCAAAAAAACAAAAAACAACAAAAAAACACTACCAGACATTCTGATTTAATTGATCTGAGGGATAGTCTGGGCATTAGATCTTTAAATAAAGTTTTCCTTATGTTTCTAAAAGGCAATCAAGGTTGAGAACCACTATTCCACACACACACAAAAACAACAACAACAAAAAAAACACCTTCTTAAATATTCACTGCAATGGAGCATCTATTTTAATATACCTGGTAAAAGTTTCTGTCGTCTTGAGAAATTCCAGATGATGATGATAAATCAAAATCTGGATGTGGTTCTAAGGGTTTAAAGAGCTGACGATGCAGATTTGGAAAAATGTGTTCCAATTCTGGAAAGTCAAGGTCACCTGTTGTAATTTTGAGGGGAATAAAAAGATACAGTTATTATTCAAATTTAAAGTAAAGCCTAGAAAATAAGTACTAAGATTAAAATCCTTTTTAGGTAACGCCAATACAACATAATTATTATTATTTTTTCATGATCAGTAGATGCTTTCAAATTAAGTCCTACGATGATTATTTTCAAGGCACTAAAAAGTAGGGATCCTCTCTGGGACTAAAACATTTGACCAACATAAATTTCCATTCCTACCAGCTTCGGACTTCTGGGGTTAATTAGGAGTAATAGGCCCTATACTATCATTGCTTTGCTATAATCTTTGCTGTTCTTACCTCAGGATCAATGATTAAAAAGAAAAAGAAAAAAGCGGAAAGGTTTACTGTATTCAGTATTAACCGTGGGCTAAAAATTGTGCTTTATGTACCATTTCCTTCAAACTCCAACATCTTTCTTCTAGAGAAGATAAAAGGATATATCAAATTTTGCCTATGATTTCACAGTTAGGAAATAGCTTCTAACTCAAATCTAGGTCTGAATAGTGAGAGGACTTTGCAAAAGTAAAGGCAAATTTGCTCATTAATCTCTACACGTTCTTCAGTCTAATTGGTTCCAGATACTCTAACTAAAATGCCCTCAATATTTTCTATGGAGTAACTGTGTTGCATCAGGCCATGAAAACATGAAGCTCAAACAGTAAATTAAAACTAAGAAGGATAAAAGGTGAAAAGTCAATTTATATAAAAGTATTGCTTTAAAATAATTTTACCCTGCAAGTCTGTTTTCTCAGGCATCAAATCTGCTTCATTTGTGTATTTGTCTATGGTCTGCTGAAAGTGTGTGTGACCAGATGTAAATTCTTCTACTGCAGGCAACAGAGATTTACGAACATCTGAAGAGTTCTGCTGCTGATTAATAATTTGTGTTGAAGGAATTATAGAACTTAAAATATCCATTTCCTCCTCTTTATTGGTGGTAGATTTTTGTTCCCGAAAGTCCATGTGTTCTGAAAATGACTCTGGAAAGTGAGTTTAATGAAAATATTTGACATTAAGAACATATTCCTTTTAATGACTGGATACTTGCTTAGAGACATTCTGGCAGAGAGACATGGCAATATATAATGCTAAAGATCAAGAAAGAAACTTAGCCAGGCACAGTGGCGCACGCCTGTAATCCCAGCACTTTGGGAGGCTGAGACAAGAGAATAATAAGTTCAAAGCCAGCCACAGCAACACCAAGAGACTAAGCAACTCAGTAAGATCTTGTCTCTAAATAAAACACAAAATAGGGTAAAGTACCCCCAAGTTCAATCCCTGGTACCAAAACTAAAAAAAGAGAAATTTGCTCAGATTTCCACTGAATAGTAAAATGTGGCATTAGCAAATATTTCTCAAAGAGTTGTTAGGAATCTACAGAATATCCTTGTGACTTCCAGTCTTATTTATTTATTGTGGTACCTGGCAGAGGAGGCAGATTGAACCCAGGGGTGCTCTATAGCTGAGCTAGACCCTTGGCCTTTTTAATTTTTTGAGACAGGGTTTCAGTTGCTGAGGGCCTTGCTAAGTTGCTGAAGCTGGCCTCCAACTTGTTATCCTCCTGCCTCAGCCTCTCAAGTAGCTGAGATTACAGGCATATGTCACCATACCTAGCTCCATTTTTAGAATGTCACACTGCCTAATATTACATTTGGCATGAATAATTTGCTTTTGAGATTTAAAGAAACTGTTCTCCCAGCTCCTCTCTGCCAAGTATAGTACGAAAAAGCAATGTTTCCTCCCACCACTATATTGCAGCTCAACAGGATGTTATTACCTGGATCTGTAAGGCTCAAATCTGTGTTTTCATAACTTACAAAGCTCCCAGTAGAAAGAGTTACTGAAGATAATGGCTCATGAAAAATTCGTGTGTCAGCCTAAAAATTTAAGGGAGATATTATATCATGATGTATCCTGTAGCTAGAAAAACTCTAAATCCTCCACGTCAGAGTTGTCAATTCTGAGCTCAGGTCAAGTGTAGAAACCTTCATAGTTACAAAGATCAGTAGTAAAACTTTTTCATCATTGCTCAGAAATGATTAGCCTTAGACACACACATACACACATTCTCCCCCTTCTCCAAACTCACTCATCCATTAGCATGTCCTGTTATTTGCTGTTACTTTTGTGAACACTGGTGTGCGCGTGCGCACACACACACTCACACACACATACACACACACACCCAGACACAAAGCCCCAAATGTTTTAAATTACTTTATAGTTTTGCTTCTCAGAATACTGCAGATCATGCATCAGATTGATTGGAAGGTCTTCTGATGCTCAGATTTGGCTATTTTCATCATTGATCCACTTTAATAAGAGCAGATCTCAGAGAACATAGACCATAATTTTTCAGCAAACTAAAGAGAATATAAAACCAAAGAGTTCTAAAAATTAGTATATAGAGACATTACTAACCTTATCATTTGGTTTTATAGCTGGATCCAGATGTGTACTCTCTTCCTCCTCCAAAGCATAACTTAATACTGCATGATTCTCAACATCAGATTCCTTGACCTTAACTAAAATAAGCATTTTAGAATTCAAAACAGGGAGGAAATGGTTTGGATTAGGAAAAATTAAATTCTTAGCATCAGAGAGCACCATTCTGTGCTTTCCTACAATTTACTTTCATATTTGGCTTTTTAAAATTGCCTTAACTAAAAAAAAAAAATCTAGTTTTTGTTTAAAACACTCAGTAGGTAGCACTATTTTTGTTTTAACTGTAGTTGTCTCTGTTATTTCATGAATAAAATGCTTTAAAAATATATACTAGGTCTAAAGGCTGGAAAAGGGTCCATTTCTATTTTGTATGTTCATTTATTATAGATTTTTTTAAAAAAGAACATGTATTATTTTCATGCAGAAAAAGTTGAACAAGGAAAGTGAAATTTATTTAGAAAATTAGTGATTTTGCTTTTAAATAGTTTCATTAAGTAATACTAGTAGGAAGTCTATGAGTGTTATAAGTTTTATACAGCTGGCAGCTCTACAAGTTTTGTGCTTAAAGCCTATTTGTAACAATTCACATTTTAAATGAAATATATTACTATGAAGTAGTATCTTGAAAAAGTCCCATATTTGGCATTCTAAATGAGCTGTTTTAACTAGGTGTGATGGTACATGCCTGTAATCCCCAGGAGGTTTCGGCAGGAGGATTGCAAGTTTGAGGTCAGCCTGGATAATACAGTGCAACCTCATCTCAAAATAAAATACAAAAAGAACTAGGGTTATCATTCAGTGGTAAAACCTCTCTGGCTGGGTTCAATTCCAAGTATCAAATAAAAAAAAAAAAACTAAATGAACTTCTTCATGTTTATGTATACAGCTTGAGATTGTATTGATAGATGCCTTGTACAGGCTAAGCACACACTATACCACTGAGCTACACTCCCAGCCTTTGCCCTCATTACTTTTTAACAAAAAGATGGGTGTAACACATACTGTTCTGATTACCAACAGTGACTGAGGTTATGCATCATCTTAGAAATCACCCTACAACAAATATCCACATATCCTTGTGCACAACACCAGCATCTTCATTTTATTTATTTCTCACCTGCTTCATCACCATCATTACTGCAGACACTCTCTTGAGCAGCTGGTTGAAGACAACCAACTGGAGCATGGGTCATTGGGCTCCCAAAGAAAATTTGTTCTCGGCTTATTGAGACCCTCATGGGGTCTCTGTCTTGATAAAAAACTGGATTACCTAGGAGGAATAAAAGAACCAAGCGAGCCATTAAATTTTTGCTTAAGTTTCCAGAGCTAGCTAAAACTAAAATGGCAATTTAGATTACAACTTAAAAAGTAACAATACCCCAATTTACTAATACTTGACGATACACTTCATTACTGATCACAGGAAAAAAGGTCTGGAAAATCTACTGGCACTAGTAGTGTTTCAAAGTATAATATGCTTTCAAAATATATATAAAGTTCGAAACAATCAACAACAAATATATTGTGTAAGAAATCAAATGAGGGGCTCAGAAGAGAGGGGCAAGTAATTAGGAGGGCATAAGGTAATATAGGATTCTCTCATGCCAGTTCTTGACCTGGGTGAAACATGGTTATTCAGTGACTTTTTCTTTTTTTTTCTTTTTTTGGTACGGGGGATTGAACTCAGGGGTACTCAACTACTGAGCCACATCCGCAGCCCTATTTTGTGTTTTGTTTAGAGACAGGGTCTCGTCGAGTTGCTTAGCACCTCACCATTGCTGAGGCTGGCTTTAAACTTGCAATTTTCCTGTCTCACCCTCCCAAAGTGCTGAGATTACAGGCATATACCACCATGCCCGGCTATTCAGTGACTTATAAATCACTGAAATAAAGCCTTATGATTGGTGCATCTCTTTGAATGTTATAGCTTGACACAAAAATGAAAACAAGCAGAGGCCCATGAGATACCCTAGAGAAGCAAGCCAATCTACTGTGCAGAACCAGATAAAACTTGGGAATTAAAGGGACTAGAATATTATGAAAGGGATATGTGTCAAGGAACAGAACAAGGATAACGTTTAAAAGTACATATTTGGAACAGTTAGGTCTTCTGGTCTCCTCATCTCCCAGATCATCATTCCCAGATGAGGCTTGTTTTCTGGATAAACAGTATTCAAAACACTCTGAATTTAGGGACATTAGTCACAGAAATGAGACAAGGTTGGGAGTGACAGACACAATGAGGAGGATCAGGGGTATCAAAGTACACTGTAAACCCATCTTCCCCAGGTCTGGCTCCATAATGCCAATAGAAAGGTTTGTGCTGGTGTTATAGGATCTTCCTTTGAAGAAACGGAACTACAGATATTAAGTTGAGAGACCCTGATGAAAAAAAGGCACACTTTTCCCATTGAGTCCAACAGTAAATAAATCCCTCCCCACATGTCCTCCAACAGGCCTTTTAGTATCCTACTCAAATATGCAAAGTACTAGAGGAAATTCTCTAAAATGTCAGACAGGGATAATAAAAGAAAACAAAAAAACAAAAAACCCCAATGAACCCAGATAAACAGAAAATACAGAACCCAAACATACAAATAAAAATCTATAAATATGTAGATAATCATTCTGGATTCACGAAATAAGATGGATGCTATTAAAAGGCCAGGGGTAGGGTGGGGTGACAGAAAAACCAACCCTTTGGACACTGTAACAAAAGAAACAGAAATGAATAACAGAGGGAAAAAGAAAACATTTGGAAGATCAATATAAATCAGTGTATTCAGCTTCATTTTTATTTTCAGCCTCCAAAAGGAATCTTGTAAGACTTTTTTTTTTTTTTTGCACCGGGGATTGAACTCAGGGGCACTGGACCACAGAGCCACATTCCCAGCCCTATTTGTGTTTTATGTAGAGACAGGGTCTCACTGAGTTGCTTAGCACCTCACCTTTGCTGAGTCTGGCTTTGAACTCGCAATTCCCCTGTCTCAGCCTCCCAAAGTGCTGGGATTACAAGCATGAGCCACCGCCCCGCCCAGCTAAGACTTTTTTCTAATTGCCCCACCCACGTGACATTTTAATAACTGCAGATATACTGTGTATCTGCTTTGGACATAACAAGAATACCTTTTTTTCACCTTCCTCCCAACCAATTTTCGCCTGCCTGGGGAAAAATAACATCCTTGTTAAGAATGACCTTGTTAAGCTGGGCACAGTGGTGTATGCCTGTAATTCCAGCAGCTAGGGAGGCTAATGCTAGAAGATCAAAATTCAAAGCTAGCTTCAGCAATTTAGCAAGGCCCTAAACAACTCAGCGAGACCCTGTCTCTAAATAAAATTTTAAAAAGGGACAGGGATGTGCCTCAGTGCTAGAGAACCTCTGGGTTCCATTCCTAGTATTGAAAAAAAAAAAAAAAGAATGACCCTGTTAAGGTCATTCAACTTCCAACTAAAAGATATTCCACAGAGAAAACAATGTAAACCATGTGGAAAATTATATAAGAAGTGTTAAGACAGACATTATATAGAAACTTTAAGAAAATGATATATTGTTACATCAGTGAAAAATATATATCACCATAATGATAATTTATTAATTTCTGTTTAAATCTATTCCAATTATTGAGGTAAATACAAACAAACAAAAAATACTCAAAGACTTGAAAAGTGCCTGTGGTAACAATTCAAGGGAGGGATGACCTATGATTTCATGTTATAACCTTTTTGCATCATTTGTCTTTTTTAACTATTTGCATGTAAAATTTTGATTAAAAGTATTGTACAATAGTTTTTATACAATACTGTGTGATGCAGCCTTTCGCATAAGAGGGACATGCTCAGGGCAAATTTACCAGACAAAGGCACTTAAATCAAGAAGCAAAATTGTGAAGGGCCTTGTAGGTGAAGCCAGGGCCTTCAGCTTACTTAGATTCATTCTTCCAATCAAAAGAAACCACTGCATAGCTTTAAATGGGGGCAAAGAGGGAGATTACTCTGAATATGCCATTGGAAAATGAACTGGAGTAAAGCAAGACTGGAAATAAGGAGACACTGCAAGTTTTAGCAGGTATCCAAGAAAAAAATGATACCCTGAATTAAATGAGTGATAATAGGAATGGAAAGAAGTGGGCAGATTCAAGAGTTCAGAGTACAACTGAAATTTGGTGGTTTATTGGGTGTTGGGAGATACCAATAACAGAAGTATTGAGACCTGAAATGTAGGTACTATTTACAAAAAAAAAAGGCTAGAAGATAGAGATGGAGATAAGTGACTATGTTGATTTCCCTTTTAGACAAGATGACATTTTTGCAATTTCAAACATGATTCATTAAATTATAGGAATTAAAGATGAGCATTTTCTCATAATCTGAATTAGAGAAAGCACTAATCAGTTCCTAAACAGTTGTGGTTTGTCAAATAATGCAAAAGAGGAAAAAAACTTCCAAAGCGTAGTAATAAAATCATTACTTTATAAACTCCTTAAGAAAACACAAAAGGGACTGATTCTTAGGAGTTATTCTGAGTGATTCTGGAGGCATCACAATGCCTCATCTCAAATTATACTATTTAGCTATACTAACAAAAAGAACATGGTATTGGCATCAAGTCAATGTAAAGACCAACAGAATAGAAGACACAGAGACAAACCCAATAGTTAAAATTATCCGACACTTGACAAAGGTGCCAAAAATATGTTGGAGAAAAGATAGCCTTTTAAAAGAATTGTGCTGGGGAAACTAGATATCCATATGAAGAAGAATAAAAGTAGATCCCTTTCCTGCACAAGAGTCAGATCAAAGTGGATCAAAAACTTAGAAATAAGACCAGAAAGAAACTTTGAAACTGCTAGAAGAAAACATAGGGTCAACACTTCAACTTCCGTAACAAGACCCCTAAAGCTCAAGAAATAAAACCAAGAATTAAAAAGTAGAACAGCATCAATTAAAAAGCTTCTACATAGCAAAGGAAATGTTTAAAAGTGTAAAGAGAGAGCCTACAGAATGGAAGAAAATCTTTGCCAGCTACTCCTGATAAGAGAATAATATCCAGAATATATAAAGATCGCAAAGAGATCAAACAAAAAACTATCCAATTAGTAAATTGACAAAATAACTAAGCAGGTATTTCTCAAAAGAAAAAATACAAATGGCCAACAAATTCATGAAAAATGTTCAATTCCCCTAGCAATTAGGGAAATGAAAATCGAAACTACACTGAGATTTCATCTTGCTCCAGTTATAACAGCAATCATCAAGAATATAAATAATAATAAGTGCTGGTGGGAATGTGGGAAGAAGATACACTCATATATTGTTAGTAGGACTGCAAATTAGTACAACCACTCTATAAACAGTATAGATTCCTCAAAAGATTAGGAATGGAACCACATATGACCCAGCCTTCCCACTCCTTGATATTTGTCCAAAAGAATTAAAATCAGTATACTATAGTGATATAGCTACTCAGTGTTTATAGCAGTGCAATTCACAATAGCCAAGTTATGAAACCAGCCCAGGTGCCCTTCAATAAATAAATGAATTAATAAAAATGTCATGTATGTACACATGGAGTTTTACTCAGCCATAAAAAAGAGTGAAATTGTGGTATCTGCTGGTAAATATATGGAAATGGAAATATGCGAAGTGAATGAAGCCAGAATCAGAAAATCAAGGGTCAAATGTTTCTCTCAAGGGGAAGCTAGAGCAAAGTAAGAGGAAAAAAGCATAGAAGGGAGGAGACCGAATATCGTAAGGATAGAGGGAAGATCAGTGGATCTTATGGCTGAAGACCAAAACAGCTAGTATTAACATTATAATATTATCATTAAAGATGCCAATTTCCTCCTTAAAAGATTTGCTTTGATAAATGTGATCGAGAAAATTATTTGGTGATTCTGAAATGTAAAAATAGTTATGAAATTCAGATAGGAATGCTCACAAAATATTGCAGGAAGGAATATTTCCAGGTAACTGGATGTAGGAAGAAGTATGGTGAAGAAACATATCTGCTCTAATTGTCCTGAAAGCCAGGGTTTTAAGTATAATAATTATCCTACAAAAGATACAGGAAAAGAATAGTGAAAAGTACTAAAGTAGAAAAGTGGTAAGGGAAGAGAAAAAAGAACAAACAAGAAACAAGTTTAGAGTGCAGACATGAAAGGAAGCAGAGTAACAGTAAGATTGTCGGATACAGAATATCAAAGAATTTTGTCTGCAGTAAATTGGATTCCTGCACATATAAGATCCACTAGTTACTCGATGCCATATTTAAGTCCAAGAAACACTATTACATAAATACTATTTATGTAAAACCAGTTTTTTCCTTTCAAAAGTACTCAAAGACTAATAGTCTCTGACAAATTTTAGCATCCTCAAAGAATGTAGAAAACTGACAAACGATGAAAATCTTTTTATCTTATCAAACCATCTGTTTACCTGGTAAAGAAGTTCTGCCACTAGTTGGAGATTCTACTTCTTGTATAGCACTAAGTTCATGTTGATTTAAGTCTAATCCACATTTAACTCTGGCTACAGGTGGCTTTGAGGCTCTTCTATCTGGTTCTTTGTCCAGATGCTCTCCTATCAGGTCAAGGACAAAGTTAGGACAATGAAAATCTATTAACATGCTATAAGCTTTTCTACAACCAGCAAACTTCAGGGGATGAAAGCAAAGAACAATAAGCAGAATAATTACAATAAAATGTAACCATCTTACCACTTTGCGTGGCACTAACATCTTCAGAAAACAACCAATTATCATCAGAACTGCTCTTATCTGCGTGACTAATGCTTTGCTGATCATCTCTTGTTAGGTCTTGGATGTGAGGAAGCCACTCTCTGAGCTGCTCCATCTTCCGTGTTTTTAAATCATTTTCAACTGTGAGCTTACTTGCCTGAAAAAGTGGGCAAATGGGGGTGGGGATGGCAAAAGTGGAGGAATCATGAGAATTCCTTAGATTTACATCTTTCTTCGTAAATTAGAAACTCAACCAAATAAATAGTTCCATCACTTAGGCTACTATAATTTTCTCCAGGTAAAAAAGTAAGATATGTTTCTAATATTAAAAGGGCAATAGTCCCTTTAAAAAATATATGCTTAACACCCAATTATAACCCAGCCTTTACTGACTATACTTGGATACCCCCCCTCCCCCGCTTTCCCTTCCTATTAATTTTCCTACTGCTCCTAGATTCACTCAACTCAAGCTTCTCCTGAACATCAAGGATTTGTAGAACTATTTATACTAAATAATAAGTTTAAGAAGTAGCCTTTTAAAATAAAACAGATACATTCATATTCAGGAAAGCAAACTTTTATCTCCCATGTGGAAAACTATGAATTTGAGTGACTATTTCAGTCTTGTCAACAATTCAAGCCCAAGTCACAAGTCCAGCTCTCCATTAGGCTAAAATCATGCCATCTTAAAAATCAGTCAATAATAATGTCCCTTAAGGAAGAAGATTGTACTGGTTTTGATCCAATAAATAATGTTAACAAAGTGCTATAAGAGTACAGGTCTGTTAGCGCCTAAGAAAAATTCTGTTAAACTTTGTTTTTACAATTTTAATCTATAATAAGTTTAAAACTCATTATAACAAAACTTCAAATAAGAATCTGTATCCTTTTGTGATATTTGCATTTAAATTGGTTGAGTTTCAAATAATCTCATAAACACCACAGGAGATCTGTGTAGGGTACAAAATTAAAGCACGGTCAAGATCAAAACGCTTATTCTCAGTTACTAAAAACTTGTAGGACTAGGATCAAAACCAAGTGAGGTTTAACCTTAAACTTCTACTGTTTTTTTTGGGGGGGAGGGGACCAGGGATTGAACCAGGGGTGTTTAACCACTGGGCCACATCCCCAGCCTTTCTTTTATATTTTTTATTTAGAGACAGGGTCTCGCTGAGTTGCTTAGGACCTAAGTTGCTGAGGCTGGCTTTGTTTTTTCTCTTGGTACTGGAGATTGACCTCAGGGGCACTCGACCGAGGAGCCGCATCCCCAGCCCTATAGGGTCTCACCGAGTTGCTTAGCACCTCACCATTGCTGAGGCTGGCTTTGAACTCGCGATTCTCCTGTCTCAGCCTCCCTAAGTGCTGGGATTACAGGCTTGAGCCACCGCGCCTAGCTCTGAGGCTGGCTTTGAACTCACAATCCTCCTGCCTCAGCCTACTGAGCCACTGGGATTATACATGTGCGCCATCGAGCCCAGTTCCACTGTTTAATTCTTAAGTACTTAAGTTTAAAACATACCTGACTGTCTTTAAAGAAATCCTTCAATGTCTCCTGATGTTTCTGGATCTGCTGCTGCAATGCTGTTTGTCTCTGTAAAAGCAATTCTTCCTGGGCTTTTTGGCTGTATTGTAGAACTTCTTTTTGTAGATCCAACTGCTTCTGAAGTTCCGTGTTATCTTGTTGAGTTAAGATAGGTTGTGAAAGTCTAGACTGAAATCTTGGAATTGTAGAATCACTTGAGGGAGATGTGTGTCCATTTTTAGGTGAATACAATCCACAAATGCTTTCAGACTTAGCTTCTGCAAAAGGTAGTGGAATGAATGAATGCTCTATTTCCTTAGATAGAAACAAAGAAGACACAGCATGATCAGCACATTCACTTTTGTTTAATTGACTTTGTTTGTTTAAAAGCAGTTCTTCCTGAGTTTTTTCATTAGAATGTACCATATCCTTTTCTAGGTAAAACTGTGCTGTCAAATTATTTTGCTGAGGCAGAATAGGCTGTGAAAAACTCAAAAGCCTGTCCTGTGATCTTAGGGTTTCAGTATCATCAATTTTGGTTGCAAAAGACTTCTGCATTCTTCCAGGGTCAGAAGCAGGCAATGTTTCCTGGGAAAAGAATGAAGAGGAGCTAATTTGCTCAGATGATACCCTTTTCTCCAAGTTACTTAATCTTTGCAAAAGCAGTTCTTCTTGGACTTCCTGTCCAGATCGAATGGCTTTCCTTTGTATATTTAACTGCTGCTGAAGCACCTTCATATCACCATGGTGAGGTTGGATAAAATCCTCCAAAGATACTTTTTCCTCAAATTTACATTGTATGGGCAACACCAACTCTTTCTGAGTTTTCTCAATAGAAGGAAAGGAAATTGTCTGTGCATTCAAGGGTTCATGAAGTGCAACTGAATTATCTTGTTGAGTTAAAACAGGTTGTGATAAACCCCAGAGCCTATCAGGCAATTTTCGCATGTCAGAATAACTTGAGATTGTACTATCACTGATAGCTGGACAAAGTTCTTGGGTTCTTTCAGATTCAGTAAGAGATAAAGAATCAAATGAATGCTGTGATAACAGTGGTGAGGAAGAGGTACCCACCTGCTCAGGAGACAACCTTCCTTTCCACCCACTCTGTTTATTTAAAAGCATTTCTTTCTGACCTTCCTGTCTAGATTGAATGAAGGCTTCCCTCTGTGTAGCTAACTGTTCTTGAATTGCCTTCAGATTATCTCGTTGAGGCTGAATAAGTTGTATTATCTTCAAAAGTCTGTCCTGCAATTCTGGAATCTGTAAATGCCTTGAAGGAACTTTACTATCACTCTCTGTTGAAAGAGGATCCTGCATTGTACCAGAGTCAGCAGAGGGTAAGGAAGTAAATGAAAGTTGTCTCAACTGGGGTATGAATGAAGACAAGCTGGTCTGTTCAGAAGATGTATTTTCTTGGGTTTTCTGGCTGAAATGAAAGTCCTCTTTCTCTGTGTCTAGCCATTCTTGGTGCTCTTCCAAATTATCTTGTAGAGGTAGTATATGTTTTGAAATTCTCAAAAATCTTTCCTGAAATCTTGGGATCTTAGAATGGCTTAAGGGAACTGTACTATCACTTTCAATTGACATAAACTCCTGTGATCTTTCAGATTCATCTATCTGGGATACAGGCAAAGAGGTACCAGTTTGTTCAGAAGAAATTTTTCTCTTTAATTCACTTTGTTCAGGTACAAATTCCTGAGTTTCTTGTCTAGCATCAAGTATTACCCTCTGTATATGTGCCTGTTCCTGGAATGTTGTCAAATTTTCTTGCCGTGGCAGGATATGGTATGGAAAACTGAGAGCCTTATCCTGAAGAGCTGGGATCATCAAATCACTAGAGGGAGTTGTACTCTCCTCCTCAGATAAATAAAGTTTCTGAATTCTCCTAGGCTCAGCTTTAGCAGAAACTTGCAAATCACCTGAATGTTGAGCAACCATTGTTGAGTATGAAGAACTCATCTGCCCAGACTTATCATCCCCCAAATCTGTTTGTCTGTGTAAAAGTAAGTCCATCTGAGCATCATGTCTGGCCTGAAGAGTATCCCTCTGTGTAGTCAGCTGTTTTTGAAGCAACTTCAAACTATCATGAAGAGGCTGAAACTGCTGTAGAACACTCAAAAACTCATCCTGAGATTCTGGAATTTCAGACTGGTTTGGGAGAACTCCTTTTTCACTCTTAGAGAAATGCTGCTCTTGGATTTTCCCAGATTTTCTATCTGCAAAAGGTAGTGAGGAACACGTATTCTGAGTTACCCGATGTGGCAGAGAAGCTGGCTCGGCCTGTACATAACTTATTTTTCCATCCAATTCACCTTGCTTATGTACAACTAAGACTTCCTGGGCTTCCCGCCTAGCCTGAAGGCTGTCTCTTTGAATATTCAACTGTTCTTGGAGAACTTTAGTGTTATTTTGCTGTGACAAGATAGGTTGTGAAAAACTCAAAAGCCTATCCTGAAGGTGTGGGATCACAGGATCACCTGAGGAAAGTACAGTAGTATTCTTGGCTGGAGAAGATTCCTGGATTTTCTCTGATTCAGCTTTGGCAGAAGGCTGTGAAGTAAATGCATTCGGAGCTACCACTGGGAGGAATATAGAGCATCCAATCTGCTCTTCCAATTCTTTCTGTTTGGACAAAAGCAATTGTTCCTGAGCTTCCTGTCTTGCCTGAAAGACTTCCTTCTGTAGTTCTAACTGTTTCTGGAGAGCCTTCAAATTACCTTGCTGGGCTGTGATAGTCTCTGGGGATGACAAAGGTTGATCATGCATTTGGCTGATTACAGAATGGCTTACAGAAACTGAACTTTTGTTCACGGTTTCCTGAATTTTTCCAGATTCAACTTTAACAGGAAGAATACTAAAAGAGCGCTCAGGTTGGAATGAAGAAGTTTCAGTTAGCTTGGAGAATACATTTTCACTGTCCTCTGATAATATCTGCTGGGAATCTAAAGTCTGAACAGTTGTTGCCCTAGATGTTTCAGATATTTTTGTAGTATCCTGCAATATCATTGGCCTATCATGTGATAAATCTCTTGAAAGTGTATGAGAAACTTTAGGGATGAATTTATAGTCACTTTGTTGTATTTCAGTCAAAGAGGATTGTCTTTTTTGTGATTCCAAAGACTGCTTGGCTAAAACATCTGAAGTGCTTAATATTTCTGTTGTTTTTACCCGTCGTTGTGGAAAGTGATTTTGTCTTAGTATCTGAATATGATCTTGTTCTAATTTGGAGAGCTGTATGGATTGCATAGGTTGATATTTGTTAGGACTCTCACTTTGATCCCAGTGCTCTGATATAGCACTGGGTTTTTCAGATTTCCATGGTGGTACTGATCTAATAGGATCAGAAATCAATGATGTGGCTGATGTGGATGGATATCTTCCTTTTAATATAGTTTGATATTCAAGTAATTGCTTTCTGGCTGTTTCAACAGATTGCCTATGTAACCTACCAAAAACAAACACACAAAAAAAATTTTTAATGAAAAAAAAATCCCCACATTCTCAAGTGTTTTTATATTAAATTTAAAAAACAACAACAAAACAGGAATCTAGGGTTGGTCATAACCATGGTGGAAAAGGAACAATATCATACTTGCCTTAGAAATCTACATGCCAAATTCGAAGTGAATTCCAGTTAGATCCTCATATAAACCAAATAATAAATCCCAAAGACAGAACCTACTGTCACACAGAAATGATACCCTAGCTAATACCTGTTTTGTTGTAAAAGCCGCTGTTGATAGTTGTGAATCATCTGCCTATGACTACTGTCATCAGCAACCACAGTGCATGATACAGGAGCAGTGCCAACCTAATAAAAGACAGCTACGAATTAAAAGGCAAATTCAGGAACAAAGGCTTAAGTATCTTATATAAACTCAAGTTCTATAGTTATAAAATTCCAGATAGCTTTTTATTTTATTTTATAAAAAGAGTGGCACTTTTGTAAGTAAGAAATTCACCATTTCCTTCAAATCCAAAAAGTTCCACATGTATACTACATACATTCATATTTTCAATACTGCCCCCCAATGATTTATGCAGTGACATGATTTCTAGTATCCTACCCCAGTGTGTTGAGCTTTTTTTCTTTTTTCTTCTTCTAGCTGAGCCCTGAAGCAATCAGTTTCTAATCTTAACTTCTGTTGTTCAATTTGTTCAAGTAATTCCAGCTGCTTTTGTTTCTGCTCTTCTATTTCCATTATCTAGGTAACAGAAATACTATTGGTCTATTAACAACAAACTGATATACAAGAAAAGTTGATATGCATTATAGTAAGAAGAAATAGTTTTCATCACCAAGTATACCTACTGACCACAAGTGATGTTTTATCTATGTTAGTGGCACTGTCAAAGAAAGGGTGGGAGTGTGAGACAGAAAAGGAGAAAAAGAAAAATGAAAAGGAGGGTAAAGCATAAGAAGGAATAAACACATTAACCATTTCTGTTTTATGGGAGTACAAGGAAACCCTGATCACCACTGAAGAACTTCCTCCAGAGAAGCAGCAAGCAGTGCGATCAAATTCTATGTTTACATCTCTAATTTTACATTGTTCTCAATCTGAATGACTGAAGAAATTAAACACTGAAACCCCCATAGCGCTCTGATTTCTTAGGAATACCCGTTAAGAGAGAAGTTACCTAGAAGCCAAAGGACTAGTCTGTTTTGCTGCCTGTCAAATGTAGCACCTTGTACAGTTCCTGATATACAGAATACTGACTGAATAAGTGGGAAAGGCACAGGTATATTTTACAAAGAGGAGCACTTCTAGTGGACATACTGAAGAATGATCTTGTTTTCAAAATAAAAAATGTTTTGACTTGATACTTTACTTATCCCTAATTAGGCAATAGTGGCTATATAGAGTTCCTGTCCTCGTCTTTCCGTCACACCTAGGATCCACTGAATTTATACTGTTGACAGTTCTGTAGCACCTCTAGAACTGTACTGTCAATGTGCATCACTATATTTACATGAATTAATATTAAAATTTAAAATTCAGTACTTCAGCTTGCACTAGCCACTTTAAGGACTCACAGCTCAAGGGGCTTGTAGCTACCACACTGGACAGATATGGAACATTTCCATCATCACAGAAAGTCCTATTGGACAATACTGTTCTAGAATATCTGAGGATAAATACCAGCTCATAGAATTCTCACTCCCCAGCTATATTTCTGTGAAAACTATACCTATAAACTGGCTTAGTAATAATTTAGCTTCCTTCAAGGTAATGTGTTTAAAAAAATCATTTATTAAAAGTATAAGAGAGACTTAATTTATAGTTAAGGAGGTTGAACTTAAAATTTTTCCTCTAAAATACCACTTTTCCAAAATTTTAGAGGGATACAAAGCCAATCTAGTGTCTTATATTATGACAAAGACTCATTAAATCAACAAATATTCATCAAGCACTCACTGCATACAAGGGATTATATCATAAATTATGTAGGATAAATTATTTTTTTATTTTTTATTTTTTTTAAATTTTTTGGTACTGGGGATGGAACTCAGGGGCATTTGACCACCGAGCCACATCCCCAGTCCTATTTTGTATTTTTTTTTTATTTAGAGAGAGGGTTTCACTGAATTGCTCAGCGCCTCGCTTTTGCTGAGGCTGGCTTTGAACTTGCAAACCTCCTGCCTCAGCCTCCCGAGCCACTGAGATTATAGATGTGTGCCACCACGCCGGGAGAGGATAAATTATTTTAAAGAAGACTATTTCCCTTTTTAAAAAATCTTATATACTTTATAAGGAATATAAAATATATACAACAGCATAAAATAAAAAGCAGACTCAGTAAGGGCCAAATGAATAGCACAAGTAAAGACAATGCGTTTTATCAGCTGAATGTTTGTGTACCACAAGGTAGAAAATATGATATCAAAAACAGCCAGACATTAAGACACATGGGTCAAACAAAGCTGGAGTACCTAGAAGAAAAACTGTAAAAGTAATATTTTCAATTACCTGTTTCTGTCTTGCTGACATTCTAACTCTGACTGCTTCTTCTTGAGGATGAAGTAGAACTGAACTCTGAGCTAGAGTCATGACAGATGGAACTGCACTTATTTCTATGAGAATCCCCAAAACAAAAATAAATTTTAATAATTTAGAATTTTGACACTACTATTAATACCCTTCCATTCATTTATTACATGTAATTTTACTAGGAAAAGAAATGAAGAGTTAAAAAAGTTTAATCAAAGGTGTGAAAACAAAATACCTTCTTCCTTTCTGGCATCTGTTTGGCATGAAAGTGGTTTATCTTCACTAAGTGGTCCAGACTCAATTGTCAGTATGTCACTTCCAACAACTGTAATAGATGATAATATTGTTATTATGACTATATTATCAAATCTGCACTCAGATTAGCCATTCAATTTTGGTCTACCTGAACCTCTTACTTACAGATTCAATCATCATCATTTTTTTTGGGGGGGGCATGGGGGATTGAATCCAGGGGTGCTTTACCTAAGCTACATCCCCAACCCTTTTTATTTTGAGACAAGATCTTGCTACGTTGCCCAGGCTGGGCTCCAACTTGCAATCCTCCTGTCTCAGCTACCAAGTCACTGGGATCACGAACATGTACCTCCTCACCTAAGATCCAGTCGTCTTCTTGATGACCAGATATGTTTCTACTTGTATTATTCAAAGCTAATATAACAAGACAAATGAAAGACTAAATGGAATAAAAAGGAAAAAGTAAAGAACTGTTTAAAAAGGCATGCTGATGCTAGGTGCAGTGGCGCATGCCTGTAATCCAAGCACTTTGAGAGGCTGAGACAGGAGAATCACGAGTTCAAAGCCAACCTCAGCAACAGCAAGGCACTAAGCAACTCAGTGAGACCCTGTCTCTACATAAAACACAAAATAGGGCTGGGAATGTGGCCCAATGGTCAAGTACCCAATTTCAATCCCTGGTACCAAAAAAAAAAGGTATGCTGACAGGGTTCTCAAACATAATGGAAAAGCATAAAAAGGAGCAGAATTAGCATGATAGCAACGTTAAAAAAGAGAGGCTGAAGAAATGTCAGGATATCTTTGATGCATTTCAACCTCAAATTTTTTACTATTTGTTTTTTTTGTTTTTTTTTTTAAATATTTTGTTTAGTTGTAGATGAACACAATATCTTTATTTATTTTATGTGGTGCTGAGGATCGAACCCAGTGCCTCACGTATGCGAGGCAAGCGCTCAACCGCTGAGCCATTACCTCAGCCCCAAATTTTTTACTATTTGTAAAACCAAAGCAGAGAAGAAATTTAAAGTAGTTTACTTTTTTATCATATAAGGATAGCCAGACACTCTGCATGGAGCACCCATTTACTTTCTCACTTTTTCATTTGGCACCTACTCACATGCTAGATGCAGGAGACATGTGGTGAATGAGAAAAGACCTCAATGAAGTTTTCCAGGTTGAGTGAGGGGACAGAAACATAATTATCTCAGAAAAATTTATAAAGGTAGAAATTATGATTGGTACTCTGTAAGAAAAATGAGGGGCTATATAATAGAATAAGATAATATTAGATTAGTGGGTCAGATTTGTTTTCTCTGAGGAAATGACTTTTAAACATATACCTGAAAGGTGAGGAAGAATCAGGCAGGTAAAGTATGTGGGGAGGGATAAGAGATCTATCCAAACAGATCAGCAGGTATGAAAGGCCCTGTGAGAATAAAAACATCTTGGCTCATTCAAGGAACTGAAAAAGATCCATGTGCATAGGATGTACTCAGGCAAGGGGAGGAATGAAGCAAGGTGAGAATACAGAAAGCCTACCCAACAAGGCTCCTTTTGAAATAACATGGTTATGGACTGAATATGAGAGTTCCTTTGTTTTAGATTCTAATAACCCATTCTCTTCTATTTCTCTGGTCACTCCCTTCTAGTAACTTTACTGTCTATCCCTTCTCTAGCCATCTTCTAGATGCCAAAATCCCTCAGGTGATCTTATAAGCCCTCTTTCTCACTGAATTCTTTCCCTAAAAGATTTTTTCCATGACCTCTCTTGCTTTAAGCTATTCAACTAATTCAATAGACATTAACATTTATGTACAAGGGACTAAGCAAGCTTTGAGGGTACAGCAGTGACCAAAATAAAGCTCTTACCTTCATGGGTAGGATGGAGAAGGGTAGGTATTAAGAAGAATAAGCAAAATAGGAAAAGTAAATTTATTGCCTGTTGGACACTGGTAAGAGCTATGGAGAAATAGCAGGTTACAGGAGGCAGGGAGTGTAGGAGGTGGGAATGCAACTGGGCAGGGGGAGATTGAAATTTTATACATGGTAGTTAGAGAAGGCCTCACCAAACAAGTGATAGCTGAATAAATGCATGAAGGAAGTAACGGAGTGAACCATGGAATATTCAAGAAAAGAGAATTCTGGTCAAAAGGATGAGCAACTGCAAAGACCATATGAGCCATTGTTTGGTCTGAAAGAATGAGGAAGCCAAGGAAGTTGCCATCTATAACACATTGGATGGGGAAGGAGGTGCAGCAGACAATGCAATCAAAGAGACAGTAAGGGTGGGAATATGATATGTGGATCATACGAAGCTTTTAAGCCACTGTAAGCATTTTGGTTTTTACTAAGCGAAACTGGTAATTATCAGAGAGCTTCACCCAGAAGAATGACATAAACTGATTAATTTTTTTTTTCTTTTGTGGTGCTGGAGATTGAACCTAGGGCCCTGCATATGCCAGGCAAGCACTCTACCAACTGAGCTATATCCCCAGCCCTCTGATTGATGTGTTCACAGGATCACTCTGTGACCAGACTCCAGCAGGCAGGTGCAAAAGCTGAAGAGAGCAGACTACAGCAAGAATCTTCACTAGAATACAGACGTAGATTATACTGGGTGGCAGGTGGTGAGAAATGGTTAGGCTTTGGATTATTTTGAAGTCAGGACCAATTGGATTTACTGAGGGTTTAGATGTCAGATATGACCAAAGGAAACCAGAATGACAATAGGCTTTCTGGCTTGATCAAAGGAATTAAAACATTGCCAGTTATTGAACTATAAAAGATTATAAGAAAAGCAGGTATAGGGGAAAGGAGGATATTGAGAGTTGAGTTTGGAACAAATTTAAGATATTATTAGATATACAAGGGAAGATGTTTAAATAGTTAAATAAATGAATTGAATTCAAAGGTAGGCCAAGCTCAGAAACATGTACTTTAGATGACTGATATATCGATGATAATATATAGTCTGATATTAGTAATCAAGCAGGGAGTTTTGTTTGTTTGTTTGTTTGTTTTGGTACTGAGGATTGAGCACAAGGCCTTGCACATGCTAGGTAAGCACTCTACCACTAAACTACATTCCCAGTCCATTTAAAAATTTTACTGAGACAGGGCCTCACTAAGTTTCTGAGAATAGCCTTGAACTTGAGATTCTTCTGCCTCGGCCTCCCAAGTAGGGAGTTTTGATACAGAGAAAATATTTGAGGAATGGGCTCTGGAGGTAAAAGCTAGTGGTTATATAAATGGATAAATAGCCAAGAAAATCACAAAGGAGGAATCAGTAAGAAAGGAAAACCAAGAGAGGGTGGAGTGAAGAGGCCATCTTAAGGACACATTTCAAGTTTTCCTGATGTACTGAGTGTAAAACCCAACACTGAAACACAGATTAGAAGTAACTTCTCTCAAAAGCCTGCTAGCAGAACATTTTCATACAATTTAATCGCGTCTTTCAAAGAATCCAAATGATAAAACTCTAAGAAACAAAGAGGAGTTCCATCTTCCCAATTCTTATTTGGTCATACATAATTGAAGATATTGTTAGTATGATCTCTGTAACTTCTAAAAACACATTAAATCTTATTTACCTACTTATCATCTTAGTTTTCAACATGCTAAATAAGTAGTCTATTTATAACCAAAAAAACCTCTTTAAAATTAAAAGAAGCCAAACCTCTGGGGGGGAATGTGAAAGAAATCCACAACACATTCAAAAGTCATTAACATCATCCTATCTTTTCATTTAGAACTACTTCTTTCAAAAGATCTTCCTAAGAAAATAAAAGACATGGGCAAAGACTTCACTAGAAATAACTCCCCAAAATGAGAGATATCTTGAATGTCTCAGCAAAGGGGGCTGGTTAATTTTGGTTCATCAGTTACATTAGAATTTATAAAAAGAAACAAACATACATACATACTTTATATATATATATATATATATATATACACACACACACACACACATACACACACACACATATATATGAAAATAAGCAAAATAATACATTGAAAGTGTTCTAAGTGATTCACTAAGGTTTTCAACATTTGATTGTTGCCTTCAAGTACTGGAATTATGTTTTTTAATTATGACCTCTGGTCTTTGATTTTTCAAGTTTGAGTATAATTTTGAACACCTTAAGAAAGGTTTATGTTCTATACAAATAAGTCTATTAGAGACAACTACCTTGTTCCTGCTCAGAAGATATTCTTTCTTCACTGGCAATCATTCCTGATTCAATTGTTGGTGCTCTACTCTCAATTTCACTAATAGTTGTAATCATTTCACTTTCATCTTCAGACATGGATTTAATTGTCCAGAGAGATTTTTGGCTTCTAATCCTATTTAACAATTTTTTAAAAAGAATTCTTGAAGGGACCTGTTGGGTCTTCATTGCCAAGGTGACTAAAAGGAAAAACAAGAACAAAAAGCCAAAGAACAAAAACAACTTGTTCAGTATCTATCACATGCAGTCAAATTGTTCTGTCTTTATATTCATTTACTGCTATATCTCTACTTAAAAGCACAAAATTATTTCCAATTTGCAGTAATACAACAATGCTATTTGATTTCAATCATAATTTTATAACCAGGAATTATTTTTTCAACTTAATAAAGTTACCAAAATTCAACTATTTTCCAATATGCATGTAACAAAAATTTTAAGCTAAGGATGTTTATTATACTTGCTAAATGATGAGAGACTACATATCTCCTAATTAACTAGGGTTTGGTTAGTTTTTGAAATACATGCTATAAGGTTCTATACTCTATGCTAGAGTATGGTCACAAACATGGGTCTGTACTTCTTAATAGGCTATAGAGGAAAACATTGCTTTATAATCTTAAGAGCAAAACAGCTGCTCCCAAGTTATTCTTGGCACCATCTGGGGAAACTTTCTCTTCCATCTACCTTCACAAAGAGATCCCTCTGGGTATCAAAAAATAAGGTAATAATAATTCAAACATTTGTCCATATACACTGACAGTACACTGCTAAAACTCAGTACTAAACTAATAATTCTCTATGGAGATTGTGATGCAAATACATTTTTTTTTGGCTTAATTAAGGGATAAAATTTAAGAATATCTACAAAGGTTGAAAACTGGTCAACAGTACTTCTGATGACCCACATTTAAAGAACATTTTTTTTCTGAGTTATAATTTATTAACAATAAAGTGCACAAAACCTAAGTGTACATACAATTCAATGAATTTTAGATATGTCTATGTAACACCATCCACATCATTATATAAAACATTTCTAGTACCTAAGTGTCTTTCATACCCTCCAGTCAATATGCTATGAAAATAACCACTATTTTAACCTCAAAGCAACAGATTAGTTTGCCTATTGTTTTTTTTTAACTTCATAAAAACATGAAAATCATATACTTGAGTAATCTTTTCTGCCTGGCTTCTTTTAATCACCATCAGTCTGTGATCCATTCATTTTGAAAAAAATGGATTAGTTGCTAAAATTTAAAAATAAGGATTTAATAAACAATGGAATTTCTAGACTTTTTTTTAATAAACAGGGTTTATGTTGCCCAGAATGGCTCTGAATTTCTGAGCTCAAGCCCCTCCTGCCTCAGTCTCCCAAGTAGCTGAGACTACAGAAGTACACCATAATGTCCAGTTCCCTTGCTTTCTGAAAAATGAAAGGATCTGATAACATGAAGCCAACAATCCTAAAATAGAATCTGTAGGAAGTGAAGAGTAACTATACCTTCAGAACTTCCAGTTCTGACAAACTAGTGACCTGAATGATATCCCCAATGAAAATAACTAAAAAAGCTAGATGAAATAGTAAAAATATCTTTTAAAAACCTTGCTGATCTCACAGAAGCCAGAAATGAAATTTAAGTGGGAACCCTAGAAAGGCAACTGAGCCCTGAAACCACCAATGAATTTATGCCAAAGCCAATTTACAGCAACCTTATACTTGTTTAAAGAAAAGGATAAAGCCTAGAGACCCCAAATGAAGGGTCTAATAGGAGACCTACATAAAGCTGAAACCCTCAAGGGCTACATCCACAGTATAGGTTGCAGATGACAAGAAAAGCCTCAATGGCTTTAAACAAGAGTAATACCAGGAAAGATATGGGGAAAAAAAGAGGGCAATTCAATGAAAATGATTTGGCCTTTAAGGAAATGTGGAAGTAGAAGCAGGAAATGCTGACAGTAACTCTCACTGATTTGGCTTAGTAACTGTAGACTGCGTGAGGTACCATTACTAACTAATATAAGGAAGATAAGATGTAGGCAAGAGATGATGATAAATGTATTGCTGGACACTAAATTTTAAGCCAAGTAAAAAAGTTCATGATGCTGGAGATAAAGATGAAATTTAGCAGATCAAATTTTGTGCTATTTACCACTATACATGAAGTACCCAGTGGTAAGGAAACAAAGAATGATTTTCTAAAATCTAAAAATAAAAAAAATCTGACTCAAATATTCAGAATTGGGCATTTCACTCAATAACCTAAACAACTCCAAAGTACCTGTATATATGAATACAACAGCTTTCCTACCAACCAGTTACATGAAACTGATTTCTAATGACAGATGTATGAAAACATCATTTCATCCTGCCACTACTCCTATTAGCATTAGATATTACTTGCACTTAAATTACACCAGATTTTCCTGCTGGCAAATGATTCTCATTTTTCTGTGAAATATTGTAATATTCAGCTCAGAAGGTGCTTTTACCATCTGTTTCACTAGAAGATATTATGTCAGCTTCTTTTCCTTGAAGGTTCTCAGTTTCACCGGCATTTTCTTGTTCCATTGAAAGGTCCAGTTCTTCATCTTGGATCTGATCACTCACAGCAGGCAAAGGCTCTGGTTCAAGGTGCAAAATCAGGTTTCCTTTCACCTCTTTAAATAAAGAAAAAATAGATACATGCTTCCATTCCAACATGATTAAAAAGAATTTGAACATAAAATTTTACTTTATCTTATTTATTTGGGTACTAGAGATTCAACCCAAGGGTACTTAACCACATCCCCAGCCCTTTTTACATTTTATTTTGAAACAGGGTCTCACTAAGCTGCTTAGAGCCTCCCTAGGTTGCTGAGGCTGGCTTTGAACTTGAGATCCTCCTCCCTCAGGCTCCCAAGTTGCTGGGATTACAGCCTGCACCACTGTGCCTGGCTGATCATAAAATTTTTAAGGGTCATCATAGTTTTTAAATCTAAAATATGGGGGCTAGGGTTATGGCTCAGTGGTAGAGCACTTGCCTAGCATGTGTGAGGCACTGGGTTCGATTCTCAGTACCACATAAAGGTCCATTGACAACCAAAAAATATAAATAAATAAATATAAAATATGAAAAAGTCCTCTTTCAAACTAAGAACATTTCAAAATTAAGAACTGCTTTATCATCATAAATATTATTTTCCCACCAAAACATTTAAAAGCACTGCTGAAAATATCTTACTCCTGTCTGCATTGTACATGTCTTCAAAAGCGAATTCCAGCTCTCTCTGCCAGTCTTCTTTCATTTCATTGCGCTTGTATGGAAGTTCAACTAGTTGTGGTGGCATGTGTGCTACAGTCTGTCTCCTACGTGCCAGGTCCTCTTGTTGTAGCTGTTTGAGTTCTTTCATTAATTTCTCTTGATTCTTTAAGAATGAGGATTACAACAGCTGAGTCAAACTTTAGATAAGTTACATTACCAATGAGGGAAAAATGAGGAAACTGAGAAACTGGGCCTGGGGTTCTATACTCTCCCCTGCTATTCAACAAATATTTGCTGAATGCCAGATACTACAAAAATGCTAGGGGAAAAAAAAATCTCAATCCTTGCTTAGCAGTGAGACAATAGCTACCATTATGTTAATACTATGAGAAGGTGGTACTAGTTAGGCCATAAAGCTTCTACCAGTTAGAGTTCTCCTTTCTGGGAGAAATCATGAAGTTATTTCTATTTAATTTGTCATGACTCCTGCAATGTACTGTGGTGCACTTCTCCACATACCTGTCTAAAGGAAGCACTAAGATCTACAGATCTACTCTACACACATCATTTCTCATGATTAAAGGAGTCTGCATATATCTATAGTGTGGCTAATATGAAAATTTAAGCACAGCATTTTAATGAGGTTATCTAACTGAATACTAGTGCTATAGCGTAAAGAGGAGAGAGAAGGAAGACAGAATTCTCAGTCCTTGAGACAAGAATTTAGTCAGATAAAAGTAGGTAAAGGAGGAATACAAGTAAGAGGACACAACTGCAGCACACAGGTGTGAAGATGAAGGCAGGGAGTGTTCAAGAAAAGTGCACAGCTCCTTACAGCTAAGGCATGGAGGGCAAGGGCAAGTAAAGGTAAAAAGATTAAACTGAATGCAGACAGGCCAAATACTACTTCCCACAGACTCCAGCAGGAGGAAGTAAGGTCCCAGACCACAACAAGGTCTGCAGCAAAAAGGGTCAGACAGCAAAAAGGAAACCTATTAGCAGTTGAGATTATACAGCTTTAACCATTCGTATGAAAGAAACCTGTTTACAATAAGGTGGAGAAGGCCTGCTGCATAAGTCCAGTGATGATATATATACATTCCTTATTCTTTTGCAATGTTTTAAATATTCTGTCATTTGGGGATGGCTTTTTTTTTTTTTTGGCTAAGTCTGAAAAAGAATAATATTATTAACAAATTCTCGTCATTTATATCATGATTCAAATCATCTCACTAAATTAACTTTAAAATTTTTTGACTAAGTGTAATATTCTGGCTCCTTGAAATCTTTACATTATTCTACTTGTATTAATTTATGATAACAATGACCATGACCACTAACATTTACTGTGAGCTTATGAAATTCCATGCACATTTCTAAGGACTTTACTAAACCCATTTAATCCTCATTACAGAGATGATGAAACAGAGCTCAGAGAAGTTAAGCAACCTGCCTGAGATCAAACAGTCAGGGAGTAAAGAAGAGAGGTAAATTCAGGCAAACTGATTGTTGAGTCCCCTTTCTTAACCACTAAACACTACTGAATGTGTTTAATTTATGATTGCTGTTCATATATTTTTTCTATAGATTTAAGCCTTAGAGGTATAGTAATAATTCAGACATTTAGTTATTTTAGTCATAATACACTTTCAATTTACAAAAGCCTAAAATTTAAGGGAAAAGGTCATAGTTTAGCCCAAACCATACAAAACTTTTTTAAGATAAGCATTTAACTTCACACAAGTGCTTAAAATTCATCCCCAAGGTGGGTGTTTAAAATATCCAAATTCATTAATGAAATTCAAGAAATAAAACAAGGCTTTTAACAAGATAATTTTTATACTGTGCTTCAAAAATAAGCACTAATTGAACAATAAGCAGGACAGAAGAGGCTAAAACGAAACTATTTTGCAGGTCCACAGCAGTCACTTTTTCAAAGCTTCTTCATAGCAAGGATCATGACTTTACCTTTCAATTAATACTACGCAATGTCAGTAAGTGCTGTGCTCAATAAATATTTAATGAATTGAATCCTCAATAAAAAACAAATGCAATACAAATAATTAAATTAGAAAAGTGATTAATTTCTTCTATTTCTGGATTGACTGAACTTAAAAAAAAAATTGAGTAAACTATTTACAGCAATAGTTTTAAAGTGAAAATAGCCTACTCCAACCTGAAGTCGAAGCAGGATGGCAAAGGAAGTTAGGAAATTTGAAATCATATGAAACAATTATATTTAACACCCTTCACACCCCTTACTTTGAGCTCATTCACTAATCAGTTCTGCAATGCTACTATAAGCCTATCAGCAGTAAAAGCACCATTAGTAGTCGTAGTAGTAGTCATCACAGGTAGAATTTAATTCTTACTTGGGCCAAATGGATCTTTTTCATGGCTTGGAAACCCCGTACATGTGCCTTTTCAAACTGCTCCCTTCTCTCTTGTGCTGCCTGCTTTTGTAGTTCTTCCAATCGTTTAGCTTCTTCTTCGGCAGCAAAGTGAGCATCTGGCTAGCAGTCAATCAGTAACATTTCAGATATTTTTTTATAAAAGCGTGAAACAAAGAAATAATAAAAAAACAAAACAACTTTATAATCATGTTTTCTACTTACATAAAATTACACTGTTAAGAAGAGTTATGTTTATAAATGCCCACAAGAATCAAAAGCATGTATTTAGGCTTTATTTATCCAAACACATTTCTCCATCATTTTTTTAAGTAAGAAAATCACAGTAAAATGACAATGTTGAAAGGTCTCACAAATATGATAAAGAAACCAAATGATAAACATCTAAAGTCATGTAAGTAATTTAGGGAAAGGGATTTGTCTGGTTTTTATCAGACATCTTCAGTCTAGGGAAGACCAAAATATAATTTTAATATAAATTCTTAGTCTATAAATTCAGTCTTAGCTTCAGTTTAGGGAAGACCAAAATATAACTTTAATATAAATTCTGGCTTCCTAGATCTTATGTATAGCAATCATTACGGCACTGTATAGCCAATCATCATACCTCATTAACATACCAATAGTAATACAACCTGGATTTACTTGTATTATCTGAAAACTCATGTTCAAATGTGGGTAATCACTTCAAATGTACCAGGACAAAAGGGGGAATTGATCCCAGGGCACTGAACTACATCCCCAGTCCTTTTCTAATTTTTTATTTTGAGACAGAGTCTTGCTAAGTTGCTCAGGCTGCCCTGGAACTTGTGATCCTCCTGCCTCAGCCCACCAAGCATCTGGAATTATATGTGTGAAACATCATGCCTAGCTCAGGGCTAACATCTTTATATATTTTATATGTTGAAATTCTATCAATAAATCAAAACAATAACAAACTTTATATGTAAAACTAAAAACTCAAATAGTGGAAAAAATAGATAAAAAAGACTGATGACTAGTGATAAAGAATACACTGGACAAACAAGTTTAAAAGTATTATACGCTTTTGAGTAAATATGCAAATCTAAATAATACAAGGCCAAACAAAGAATAAAAAGTATACTATCCATAGAAATATTTAGTGTATTAATATGCAAAACATTAAACAAAATAACCTTTAACAACATTTTATTCCTTTTAGGTCAGGAGGTTTTCGAGAAAAAAGTTGCTTAGGAATTCTTCAGACTCTTAAAAATGAATTAAAAGCAGAATGTCAATTTTGGTACACCAAAATTTTAAAAAAGGAAAATCTTAAAAATAGCATACAACATGAATGATAAATATGTTAGAACCAGAGAAAAAATAATTAGGGAGGCTAGTAATATCACTCCTTAGTATTTATCCTAAGGAATTAAAGACAGCATACTCTAGCAACACAGGCATAGCCATGTTTACAGGAACACAATTCATAATAGGCAAATTATGAGAACCAGCCTAGGTATCTGTCAATGAATGAATGGATTTAGAAAATGTAGCATATATACACAATGGAGTTTTATTCACCAATAAGAATGAAATTATCTCATCTGCAAGAAAATGGTGGAACTTGAGAGCTTTATGTCAAGCAAAATAAACCAAACTCAGAAGGTCAAGGGTCATGTTTTCTCTCATATGTAGAAGTTAGAGAAAAAATGAAAAAAAATGGATGGGGGGTACTCTCTAGAAAATAGAAAGGAGACTAGAGAGAGGAGAGGGAAAGGGGAGGTACTAGGGAATGAAATTAACCAAATTATGTTATGTACATGTCTAAATATGTCACAATGAATCCCACTATTATATATAATTACAATGCAACAATAATTTTTTCTTTTTCTTTTTTAATTAGGGAGGTTGTGGGTCTAGGTCAGTGGTAGAATGCTTGCCTAGCATTCACAAGACCCTGGGTACAAACTCCAACACTGAAAAAAGGAAAAAATTTAGGAACCCTGAAAAAATTTTATTCTTAGTCACCACATTTCAAAATGAGGCTTTACAAGAATGCTTTAGGAAGACAGACTCCCTATAGAATTGTGTTAAAGCAACTAAAAATTTAAACAAAAATCTGGTTGAAATTATTGTTAGATTTCATTTTTATTAGATGCAGGTGAAAAATGTGAAATTTGTTGCAATTATGAAAACCACTCAAAAAAAAAACATGTTTCTGAGAAACTTCTTCATTAGTTATAATCTGTAGTGCACAATGGTAAAGCGATTTAATAAATATATTTTTGCATCTTGTCCATCAGTCATTTGGAAAGAAGTCTTAAGTCTGACAGCATGGCAAACTGTTGACAAATTTAACTGTTTCTGCTTTACTTCTCCACAGACATTTCTGCATCACAAGAAACAAAATAGTGGATCAGGCTGGAAAAGAACTTCTAGACTCAAAAATACATTTTTAAAAAGTGTACACAATTTTCATTGACAAAGAGAAATAGAAAGGTTAGGGCTAATGTAGACCTTCAAGCATATTATGTCTTGTTTACTGGTGTGTACTGAAAACAAATGCAGAAAACATAATGTAGAGAATTACTCATGAAGTAGGACTATGGCAGGCTAATGTCATCATTCTTTTTCATCAAAAGACAAATCTAAAAACACAGGAGTATTGGGAACTGCTATTTTGGAATATCAAAAAAACCCCCACAGTATCAACTCTTAAATGTTAAAAAGGCTGACTGAACAAACAAAAGCAGTTTATTTATAAAAAGCTCCAGAATAAAAATACCCAAACATCTATGACAATAATATACATTTTTTTTTATTATACTTGCTGTAAGATCAGATTATTCTATTCCAGGGCAGATGCTAAATTATTATGCATGTGATATGAGCTGAGGTACACATGAAAATTCAGAGATGATTTTATCTTGAAAACCAAGCTCATTGCTTGTTACTTTTTAAATCCAAGATTTAAGGACAGATTTTTACCTAAGTGGAGGAGCAAAGTAGCAAATATCAGAAGAAAAACTGTAAAATCATGAATCTATTCTAAAAATATTCAGAGAATCTTCTTTAATCAATAAAAAATGCTCTAGCTATGCTATACTGTTATAAAACTTATAACTTCTGGTCCAATCTTTAAGTCCAGAAATTGAAGAGGAAATATAATAGGTCTAGCTATTATCTAAGGGCAAGCTTAAAGATTTAATCTAACACCACCAGCAGTTCCTATGCTGACAGAGACAGGAGAAAAAGCTTCAACAATCTCAGCTAAAAGGCAACATCTATTTAATACTGCAAAAAGGTAGTATAGTAACAAAAAGGGCAAGTTAGCAACAGACTAGTTATTATTCCTGTATTATGACATTGAAAACATAATTATATTTTGTATAATTTTAAATAAATAGATCTCATATTTAGTCTTGAATCTCAGGGGTTCATTCTATGATGATGATATCCATGTTAGGTATTAACTGAATATTGATGTTAACACTGACTATTAAGCAGTCAACCAAAATGTACATTTGTTGTATTTTAAAATCCACACAAATTCTCTACTGATAGCTTATTTTCCTAGTTCCCAAAAGTATTCAACATGAAATATTAAAACTTACTATTACAAAGAAAGAATCATAATAATAAGAATATATCATATGTCACTCTTAAGACTGGAAACTATTTTTAAACCACAATTTTCTATGCAGGCAATGGTATAGTAAGATAACCATTCTCATATGTTACTGATACTCATATGTTACTGATTTGTTACTCTTGTTACTCTCATATGTTACCATACTGTTACTGATTTAAAAGACAATTTACTATCAAAAGTTCTTCATGACTATGTAACAAGAACATGGCAAGTGATCTTTAGGGGACACACAGGACCTGACCATTTCCCCTTGGAAATTGTAAAACCACAAAATAATGTGGAGAGGCAAGATGGTGGAAGTGAGCTAAGCAGCAGTTTCAGATCTCCTCGCAGCACAAACAGGAGGCACAGAAGAAAAAGCAGAATGGAGAGAACTTTACCATAGGTATATACCTGAACTTGAGGAACAGCAGAGATTAACTACAACTTTTTGTTCTTATAAGGTTGAGTATAATGAGGCCTTGCCCAGAAGCAACTACAGCAAATAGGCTCAGTGGCATCACTTAAAGTTGGATCTGCAGAAATCACAGTGAATTAAAATATCATTTTCTGGATATTCACCCAATACAGGGATCTTAAGAAGCTCAAAAAGTAGACCTTCACTTAAAAGAAGTCAGAACCATACTAATAATGTGTAGACATACAAACAATATGAAAATACAAGGGAATAAACCATCCCAAACAACCCAAAATGCCTCAACAACAGACTTTATTGACACTACAGTGGAAGCAATGTCAGAAGAAATTTAGAAAGGTCATACTTAAACTGTTCTATGAGGAAAAAGATGAGTGAAATCAAGAAAAATACAAGTGAAAGATCACTTCAATAAAGAGGTAGATTCTGAAAAACACCAATCAGAAATCCTCATAATGAAGGAATCAATAAACCAAATTAAAAATTCAATGGAAAGCATCACAAATAGACTAGACCATTTTGAAGGCAGATTTTCAGGCCTTGAAGACAAAGTATATAATCTTGAAAATAAAGTTGACCACAGAGAAAAGATGTTAAGAGACCATGAACAGAATATTCAAGAAATATGGGATAACATTAAAATGCCAAATTTAAGATTCATCAGGATAGATGAGGGCTCTGAAATGCAAACTAAAGGAATGCAATAATATCAGGAAATTTCCAACACCTTAAGAATGAAATGGAAATTCAAATAAAGGAGGTATATAGGACTCTAAATATACAAAATTATATCAGAACTACTCCAAGGCACATTATTATGAAATGCCATAATGCAAAATAAGGATAGAATTTTAAAAGCTCCTAGGAAAAATAGATTGATCACATTTAGAGGGAAACCAATCCAGATCTCAACTGATTTCTCAACTCAGATCCTAGAAGCTAGGTGGTCTTGGAATAATATACCAAGCTCTGAAAGAATATTAAGGCCAACCAAGAATACTACACTTAGACAAATTAAGCTTCGAATTGAAGATGAAATAAAAACCTTCCATGATAAACAAAAGCTAAAAGAATTCACAACTAAAAAGCCTGCACTACAAAACATACTCAATAAATTATTCCATGAAGAAAAAATCAAAAATAAAAGTGAAAACCAGAAGAGGGAAGAACTACACTAGAAGAATAGTCAATCAAAGGGGAATCAAATTCAATTTAAGCACTAGAAATAAACCAAAATGACAGGAAGTAAAAACCATAATGCAATAACAACATTGAATGTAAATGGTCTAAACTCTTCAACTAAAAGACATAGATTGGTAGATTGGATTAAAAAATAAAACAAGAAAAAGACCAACAATAAGCTATCTCCAAGAGACTCACCTCATAGGCAAAGACATCCACATACTAAAAGTGAAAGATGGGGGTGTGGAGGACATACCATTCACATGGATCTCATAAACAAGCAGGAGTTACTATTCTCATATCAGATAAAGTAAACTTCAAGCTATAGAAATTAATCAGAAGAGACAAAGAAGGTCATTTCATACTGCTTAAAAAATTCATACAAGAAATAGTGACAGTAAATATTTATGCCCCAAATAGAGCATCTACATCTATCAAACAAACCCTTCTCAATATTAAAAATCAAATTTTAGATCATCACACAATAATACTGGGTGACTTCAACACACTTGTCATCACTGGATAGATCATCCAAAAAAATAAATACATGAAGATGCTATAGAACTAGAATATATAATTAATTTGAACAGACATATATAGAATATTTCATCCATCAGTGACTGAATACACCTTCTTCTCAATAGCCCATGGATTATATATGCAATATATAATCCTCTTATATATGCAATATCTTAGGCCACAAAGCAACTCTTAGAAAACACATACAAAAAAATAGAGACAATACCTTGCATTGTAATGAAATTAGAAATCAACAATAAGATAAAACAAAAATCACACTAACATCTGGAGACTAAATAGTACACTTTTGAATGATGAATAGACAGTAGAAGAAATCAGGAGAGAAAAAATACTTAAGTTAAAGGAAAATAATGATACAACATATCAAAATGTCTGCGACACTACAAAGGCAGTTCATAAGTGGAAAGTTCATAGCACTAAATTCATTCATTAAAATAGAAAGATATCAAAAAAACAGTCTAACATTACATCTCAAGGCCCTAGAAAAAGATGAACAAATGAACAGCAAAATCAGTAAAAGAGAGGAAATAATTAAAACCAGAGATAAAAATCAATAAAATTGAGATTGAAAAAAAATTCAAAACATCTATGAAACAAAAGTTGGTGTTTGGAAAGATTAAACAAAATTGACAAACCCTTAGCCAAGCTAACCTAAAGAAAGACAGAAAAACTCAAGTTATTAAAATCCATAATGAAAAGAAAATATCACCATAGACACTACTGAAATCCACAGGATTATCAGAAACTATTTTGAAAATTCATACTCCAACAAGCTAGAAAATCTTGAAGACAACTGACAAATTCCTAGAGACATGTGACCCACTGAAATTGAACCTAGAGGATACAGAAAATTTAAACAGATCAATTTCAAGTAATGAAACTGAAGCCATCAAAAGCCTACCAACAAAGAAAAGACCAGGATGTATTCTCAGTTAAATTCGACCAGACCTTTAAAGAAGAATTAATACTAATCCTCCTCAAATTATTCCATGAAAAGAAAAAGGAGGTAACTCTTCCTAATTCTATGAAGCCAGTATCACCCTGATACCAAAACCAGACAAAGATACATCAAGGAAAGAAAGCTTTACATCAATATTCTTGATGACCACAGATGTGAAAACTCTTAATACTGGCAAATTCCATATAAAACACATTAAAAAGATAGTGCACCATGGATGAACAAATGGGGTTCATCCCAGGGATGCAAGGTTGGTTCAACATACAGATATCAGTAAATGTATTCCACCACGTAAACAAACACAAAAACCACATGATTAATCTCAATAGATGCAGAAAACACATTTGACAAAATACAGCATCCATTCATGTTTCAAACACTAGAAAAACTAGAGATAGAAGGAACAAAACCGCAACATCGTAAAGGCTATATATGACAAATCCAAGGCCAACATTATTCTGAATGGAGAAAAATTGAAAGCATTCCTTCTAAAAAATAGGAAGATAGAGATGCCCACTTTCACCACCTCTATTCAACACAGTCCTTGAAACTCTAGCCACAGCAATTAGGCGAGATAAGGAAATTGAAGGGATACAAATAGAAAAAGAAAAGCTTAAACTATCTCTGAAGACATGATTCTATTATTCAGAAAACCCAAAAAACTTCACACAAGTAGCAGTATACAAAATCAATACTCATAAATCAATCATGTTTCTACATTCCAATGGCAAATCTGTTCAAAAAGAAATTAGAAACATGATCCCATTCACATAGCCTCAAAAACAAAAGAACCTTGGGAATCAATCTAACAAAAGAAGTGAAGGACCTCTACAATAAAAACTACAGAACACTAAGAAAGAAATTGAAGACCACAGAAGATGGATAGAACTCCCATGTTGCTGGATTGGCAGAATTAATATTATCAAAATGGTCATAGTACTGTAATGGTTTGGATGTAAGATGTTCCCCAAAAGCTCCTGTGTGAGACAATGCAAGAGGTTTAGAGGAGAAATGACTGGATTATGAAAGCCTTAAACCATCAGTGAATCAATCCCCTGATGGGATCAACTGAGTGGTAACTTAAGATGGATAAGGTGTGCCTGGACGAGGTGGTCACTTGGGGTATGCCTTTGGGGTATATATTTTGTATGTGGTAAGTGGTCTCCCTGCTTTCTGATCATCATGTGAGCTACTGCTCTCCACCATACTCTTTTGCCATGATATCTCACTTTAAACCCCAAGGAATGGAGCCAGCTGTCTATGGACTGAGACCTCAGTCCATAGACAGTCCATAACTTTTCCTCCTCTAAAATTGTTCTTCTTGTAAGGTCTTTTAGTCACAGCAGTGAAAAAGCTGACTAAAACAACTACCAAAAGCACTATACAGATTCAAGGCAATTCCCATCAAAATTCCAGTGATGTTCTTCATAGAAATAGAAAAAGCAGTTATGGAATTCATTTGGAAAAATAAGAGGCCTGGCCAGAATAGCCAAAGCAATCCTCAGCAAGAAAAGCGAAGTAGGAGGCATCATAATACCAGACTGTAAATTATACATCAGAGCTATAGTAACAAAAATAGCATGGTACTGGCATCCAAACAGGCATGAAGACCAACAGAATAGAAGACACAGAGGAAAACTCACATAAATAGTTATCTCATACTTGACAAAGGTGCCAAAAACATCCATTGGAGAAAAAATAGCCTTTTAAACAAATGGTGCTGGGAAAACTAGAAAACTAGAAATGTAGTAGAATGAAATTTAACCCCTATCTCTCACCTTGCACAAAACTCAACCCAGCTGGGAGTGGCAGCACACGCCTGTAATCTCAGCGGTTCCAGAGGCTGAAACAGGAGGATCATAAGTTCAAAGCCAGCTTCAGCAACAGCGAGAGCTAAGTAACTCAGTGAGACCCTGTCTCTAAATAAAATACAAATTAGGGCTGGGATGTGGCTCAGTGGCTGGGTGCCCCTGAGTTCAATACCCAATACCTCCCCACCAAAAAATCCAAAAACATAAACAAAAAAATTCAACCCAAAGTGGATCAAAGACCTAGGAAGTAGATCAGAAACATTGCACTTGCTAAAAGAAAACATAGGACCAACACTCCAACATATCAGCTCAGGAAGTAACTTCCTTAATGAGACCCCCTAAAGTGCAAGAAGTAAAATAAAAATTTGATAAATGAGATGGCATCAATTTAAAAAGCTTCTTCACAGCAAAGGAAATAACAGAGAGTCCACAGAATGGGAAAAAATCTTTGCCACCTTCTACTCAGAGAGTATTTTAATATCCAGGATATACAAAAACACACTTCTCTAAAGAAGAAATATAAGGCTGGGCATAGTGGCACACACCTGTAATCTCAGCAGCTCAGGAGGCTGAGGCAGAAGTATCATAAGTTCAAAGCCAGCTTCAGCAACTCAGCGAGACCCTGTCTCTAAACAAAATATAAAAAACACTAGGGATGTGGCTCAGTGGTTAAATGCCTCTGGTACCAAAAAAAGAAAAGAAAAGAAAAAGAAAGAAATTGAATACAAACAGTCAACAAATACTTGAAAAAATGTTCAGCATCCTTGGCAATTAGAGAAATTCAAATCAAACTACACTGAGATTTCATCTCACCCTAGCCAGAATGGAAATTATCAAGAATACAAGTAAATACAAGTAATAAATACTGGCAAGTATGTGGGGAAAAGGGCACATTCATGCACTGTTGGTGGTACTGCAAACTCTTGCAACCACTAATGAAAGCAGTATGGAGATTCCTCAAAAAACTAAGAATGGAACCACCATATGACCTGGTTATACTACTCCTCAGTATATATCCCAAAGGAGTTAAAATCAGTATACTACAGTGAGCCACATCAATCTCTATAGCAGCACAATTCATAGTAGCTAAGCTATGGAGTCAACCTAGGTACCCTTCAACAGATGAACAGATAAAGAGAATGTGGTATATATACCCAATGGAGTATTTACTCAGCCATAAATAGGAATAATATTATGACATTTGACAGTAAATAGATGGATCTGGAGACTATCGTGCAAAGTGAAATAAGTCAATCGCCAAAAAACACAAGTCAAATGTTTTCTCTGATATGTGGAAGCTAACCTACAATAAGGGTGGTAAGGGGAAAACTCCAGTGAAGTAGAACAAGGGGAAGAAAGGGAAGGAAGGGAAGGAACAGGGAATGGGAAAAGGAAAGACAGTGGAATGAATCTGACATAACTTTCCTGTGCACATATATGAATATACCACAGGGAATCTCACCAATGTGTACATCCACAAGAAATTAATTAAAAAAAAAAACTATGGGTAAATGGCAGAAAGATCAGTAGGGGGAAGGGAGCGGGGTTAGGATAAGGAAGGAGGAGAGGCACTAGGGACTGAATTAGAATAAGATATTCCATGCCTGTATAATTATGTCAAAATGAATTCTACTGTCATGTATAACAAAAAAGAATAAAATAAAATAAAAATAAAAGGTAATTTAATGATCTATATCAAATGTTATATACTTTGGAACTAATAATTACTCTTCTAGGGATCTAGTCTCAATATACAATCAGATGTGGACATAAATGTATAAGATTATTATGTTTACACCATTTATAGAAGCAAATAAACCAAAATAACATAGGAATGATTTTAAAAATTCCATTATAAACTATTAAATGGCTATTAAATTGTGTTTTTAGCCAGATGTGATGCACGTCTATAATCTAGTGACTAGTGAGGCTGACTAGTGAGGAGGATTTGAAGTTTGAGACCAGCCTCAGCAATTTAGTAAGATCTCATTTCAAAATAAATAGTTACTGGGGCTGGGATTGTGGCTCACTGGTAGAGCGCCTGCCTCGCATGCATGAGGCACTGGGTTCGATCCTCAGCACCACATAAAAATAAATAAAATAAAGATAATGTGTCCATCTACAACTAAAAAAAATTTAAAATAAATAAATAAATAAATAAATAAATAAATAGTTACAAGGGCTAGGGATATAGATCAGTGATAAAGTACCCCTGGGTTCATTCCTCAGTATTGCAAAAACAGTATTTTAAAAAGTGTGTGTAAGCCAGGTGCAATGACACATGCCTGTAATCCCAGCAGTTTGGGAGCCTGAGGCAAGAGAATCACAAGTTCAGTGCCAGCCTCAGCAATTTAGGGAGGCCCTGAGCAACTTACCAAGATCCTGTTTCAAAATTAAAAATAAAAAGGACTGGGAGCCGGGCGCGGTGGCTCAAGCCTGTAATCCCAGCACTTAGGGAGGCTGAGACAGGAGAATCGTGAGTTCAAAGCCAGCCTCAGCAACGGCGAGGCGCTAAGCAACTCAGTGAGACCCTGTCTCTACATAAAACACAAAATAGGGCTGGGGATGTGGCTCAGTGGTCGAGTGCCCCTGAGTTCAATCCTCAGTACCAAAAAAAAATAAAAAATAAAAAAAAAATAAAAAGGACTGGGGATGTGGCTCAGTGGTAAAGTGACCCTAGGTTCAAATCCCATACCGGGGGGAAAAAGTGTGGATATGTTTATAAAGACAAATTAATGAATTAAAATATTAACCATAGTACCCTTTGATCATGAAATCATTGGTACTTCCCCTAATTAACACTTAGGTGTATAGTTACAAATTTTTTCACAGATAGCATATATTACTTTATGATAAAAATGTTTTAAAAATCCACCATTTAAAAAGTCATTTACTTTCTTTTATTCACATAAGAGCACTGTATACCAGAAATGAAAATACAAAGCATACTTAAGTGATTTTGATCATTATTGCCCTAAGATGATTAGTAGGACTGTTCAAATTTTTGAAATCTGGCAATACCAGACACAGAACCAAAATATAAATCAATTCAGCAAACATAAATAATGAAGTGAGGGTATGAATAAACAGTAAGTCAATCACCTGTTTTGTGACCATCTCTCTATTCACAAGAGTAGAAATATGATGGTAGGTAGAACTATTGGTTTTCACTGAAGAAATTCTTTTTACTTCAATGTTCTGAAAATTGAACATAAAAAAAACATGGCTTAGGTTAAAAGCATTAATTTTCACTTAAAGCTGGAAATCCAAAAACAATCCAAAAACAAACACAAACACAATTTGCATTTTAATCAGTGCTATGATCTGGGTTTGAATATGGTTTGCCCTCTCTAAAACTTATGTTGAAATTTAATCCCTATTATGATATTAAGAGGTAGGACCACTGGGAACTGATTGGAGCTCTCCTCTAATGAATGGATAAATCCTTTTAAGTTATCAGTGAGTCATTTTCAAAACTAATCTGCTATTAAAGTCAATTTGGCTAGTTTCTTGCATACTACCTGTTTTTGGCCACATTAGGCTCTTCATCAACTGAGGATTCTACCAACAAGAAGGCCAGCAACAGATGCAGTCCTTCCACCTTGCACCAGAACCACAGTGCCAAATAAACCTTTCTTTATAACTTCTTTATAATACCCAGTCTGTGGTACTATCTTATTAGCAACAGAAACTAATACAATCAGTAAACCTCACTTGACATTAGCTAAAAACTCTGGTAACAATGAAATAAATCTCTTATTTCCAAAGTTAAATTATTTTGAATTTTAACAAAAGTACCAGATCCACTAGTACTATAAAACACTTTCCAAGTGTCTTTAATATAATCAATATCTTTTACTTCAGTTCAGAAGTTCACTTCAACTTCTAAGTTATTTAGAGACATATTTCATTTTAAATCATCTGAGTAAAGTGTTTACAAGACTTGTCAAATCAAATTACAAGCACTTAATTCATAGGAAGAAACATACACTGTTATATCCTATTCCACATCTAATTACAAAAATTCCACTATAGTTCACATGAGTCTTTCTTACTCTCAATATTTAATTATGTATTTTAAGTTTTGGTTCCCAACTGCTAGCCAATACTTAAATATACTTATTCCACAACAAAACAACTCTCAAAAAGATAAATACACCACTACTTCCACTCCCTCTTTCATATTTTATCACAGAAACAGATTCCATCTATAATTATGTATTGCTAACTAATTAAATCAACTAAACTAACAAGGAATTTCTTAAATGCCCATCATACACAAAACACAGTACGCATTGTAAATGATGTTGAAATGTAAAATAAAATTATGGCTCTTGCCTTGAAAGAGTTCAAAGTAACAGTCCTAATCATTAGAAGCTCTAACAATTTGACATTTTGCATAAACATAATGAAAAGAATGTTCACAAAAAAATAACGTTTCTGTTAAGTCTCTTCTTTCTACACAATATAGTAGCTATGAAACCATAGCAATGTACTGTAACTTCTCTGTCCCTCGGTTTTTCAAGAAAATTAGGTACCAGAATACAGAATTAACATACAAAAATCATAACTTTCCTAAACACCAATAATGAATATGCTAAAAAAGACATCAGGAACAATTCCATTTACAGTCTCAAAAAAACCAAACCAAACCAAAACAAAAACCTAGGGATAAATCTTACCAAGGTCAGAAAGACTTCTACAATAAAAATTATAGAGCACTGGAGAAAGAAATTAAATAATACATTAGAAAATCTCCTTGGTTAATGAATAGACAGAATTTATACTGTTAAAATGGCTACATTACCAAAAAGCAATCTATAGATTCAATAAATTCTCCATCAATATACTAATGACATTCCTCACAGAACTAGAAAAAACATCCTGAAATTTGTATATTTTCTCTCATATGTGTAAGCTAGAAAGAAAACAGGAAAAACTGGTGGGAAGGGATCTCATGAAAATAGAAGGGAAACCAGTAGAGTTGAGGAAGGGGACCACAGGGAAGGAGGAGAGAAAAGAGAGTTACTGGGGAACAAAACTAACCAAATTATACTATTACATTGTGTGTGCGTGTGAATATGTAACAAAAAATCTCACTCATATATAATTATAATGCATCAATTGTGACAATTATTGTAGGAATCAAATAATCTATGAAAAAGTACTTCTAAAACTATAAAGCGGTAGCACTGACATAAAAAATTCAATACAAGCTCAAAGGGGAAAAAATATAAGAAAGAAAAGATTGAGAATTAAAGATTTAGTTTTAACCTAAGATTGGCTAAAAGAGCAATAACAACAACAACAACAAAAAACAGCACCCACCGGGCGCGGTGGCGCAAGCCTGTAATCCTAGCATTTAGGGAGGCTGAGACAGGAGAATCGCGAGTTCAAAGCCAGCCTCAGCAATGGTGAGGGGCTAAGCAACTCAGTGAGACCCTGTCTCTACATAAAACACAAAATAGGGCTGGGGATGTGGCTCAGTGGTCAAGTGCCCCTGAGTTCAAGCTCCAGTACCCAAAAAATAAAAAACAGCACCCACTAAGGGAAGAAGTCCTGCAACTACAGATAGGAGCTTTCTCCTTCGGCTGGTACACTTTCTCTGAAGGCAGTGCATAAAAGAAAACTAATATGCTTTTAAAATATATAATATATGGTACAAAATATCGGAGATATGAGCTTTTATAACATCTCAGGGGTTTCAATACAAACTATTCTTTAGCAGTTCTATAAAATGATTATAGTTGTTTACATTTACAGACTGTAGAGTCTATAATAGTTTAACAGAAGAGTAAAGTCTAAGAAGGTATATTCATGAAAAGCTAAGTATCACAGTAGAAAGATCATGATCTTTACAGAATTAAACAGACCTTGATATAAACTCTGGTTCTCTCACTTAACTGTTAAATTACTGTGCTCAGGTTATTTAGTCCTTGATCTTCAGTGTTCCTCACTTGTGAAACAGAGATGACTTCTACCCTATGAGGGTACTGTGGTGATTAAATGAAGATAACAAATAAGAAACCCAAGACAACTAAAATCTATTAAGTGCATGAAAAGAATCCATTCTTTTCTCTATAGAAGTTTTCTCATAAGATTTTATTTCACAAAAAAATACATTATTTTCTTGGATTAATTAAGGCAAGACCTACAGTTTGAGAAGACTAAACAGTCTCATTTCCTCAGACTTCTCAGCATTCATATTTTTATTTGTTTGGGTGCACAGAGATACAAAATGTATCTATATTCTGTGTATTTGACACTGCTCCTTCATAGGGTATACCTCTGGGGTCCCCAAATACTCACTGTACAACCTAAACCCAAAATCCTTCCCCTCCCTTCCACACATATACTCACAACCAATTCAAAACATATTCAGGGATGGGGTTGTGCTTGCCTAGCACGTGTGAGGCACTGGGTTCAATCCTCAGCACCACATAAAGATAAATAAAGGTATTGTGTCCATCTACAACTAAAAAAAAACCATATTCAGTGACACTGTTCTTTCCCAAATGCCTTTATAAGCTTGGGTAATGGACTTCTTTCAAAAATAATGTTTTCTATTTAAATTAAAAATATAATCACCCAGATCTTGGTCTATAAGATCACCACTAAAAACAATCAGAGCTTTGGAGATTCCAGATGTGGAATCAGGGAGTTCACAGTGATCCTGGGTCATATGCTGGGCTAGAGAACACAGATGTGCTCAAGAAGCAATAAGAACATAGAGCCAGCTTGAAGTCTCCTGCTGATAAAAATTTCAGATACTGCAAACATCAGAAGAAAAAGAATAATGATGATAATTGACTAACACTGAATAAATAGAAATCCACAATCTATAATCACAGTCACAAAGGGAAAGGAAAGAAAAACCATTTTCCAATACTGGATGTGTAAGCACAACTTTTACTCTGAAATTTGCTAAAGGAAAAGACAAAGAACACACCTGTTTTCTTCTTTTTTTTACTTGTTTTTAGTTGTAGATGCACACAATATCTTTATTTTATTTATTTTTATGTGGTGCTGAGGATCGAACCCAGCGCTTCACGCATGCAAGGCAAGCGCTTTACTACTGAGCCACAACCCCAGCCCCACACCTATCTTCTTAAAAGGAGCTAAAGTTCATACCCATTGGTAAGATAAACTTTTCTTTTTAAAAACAGAATAAATGTAGGATGACAGATAGCAGCCAGGCACCAAAGTGTTACCTCATGGATTATGTGGGAACTGAAAAGGGAAAAGTATGCCTTTTGATGGACATCCTTCATAGTCACTACTATAACCTAATGATCAAACTGAGAATCATTAATAGAAGAGCAACCATCATTCTATACTGCCTGATGTGACATCATCAACTACACATCACTTACACAGTATTCTTGCAAAATATAATCAAGCTTTTAAACCTATCCCCAGTTTTACTGGAAATACAGTGCACAGACCCATACAGAAATAAGACAAGGGCAGAATATGTGAAACTAGTCTCTTCAAAAGTCCGAAACAAGTAAGTTGACTAGAGCTGGAGTAGATAATACTGTAGAATAAGAGAAACAGACAAAACAAGCAGAAGCAATGTGAGAACCCAAACAGATCCTGATTTTAAAATGAAAAAATTGTAAGACAAGAGAATTTAGGGTCAATCAGAAAACTATGATTACAGATTGAATATTAAGTGGCATTAAGGGATTAATGTTAATTTTCTTAGAGTGATAATGGTATTGTGATTATATAAGAGAATATTCTTATAAGAAGCATGCTCAAATATTTAGGGTGAAATACTACCCATGTATTTTACATTAAATGTGCAAATAGGGGCTGAGGTTGTAGCTCAGTGGCATAGCGCTTGCCTTGCACATGTGAGGCACTGGGTTTGATCCTCAGCACCACATAAAAATAAGTAAACAAAATAAAGACACTGTTCATGTATAACTAAAATAAAAATTAAAACAAAAATGTGCAAATAGATACTTATCTACTTAAAACCTGTATATAAAAGGCATTCATTGCATTCTAAACTTCTCTGTATTTGAAAAATTTTCATAAGTTGGAAGAAAAAAGGATAACTGTATATTTACATATAATTCATACCCACACCAAAGCACTTACACAGATAATATTGTTTGATTTTTATAAATTTTTGATCTCGGCATTTTATGAACATTACGAATTATGACAGGTAATCAAAAGGCATCATGTCTAAAATACTGCTTGTGTTTTTATCAACATACATAGTACTGAGGAGTGATTGAAATAAGACTCTTCCATCTGAAACCTCTTGGATCAAATGTTTACATTGCAGATGGCTCATCAGAAAAGCATGAAAGTGACAAAATTAGAGACCTAAGAGAGTATCTGGTACTATGCTGATGACACGCACATAAAATATACTTGAATATACAACTAAATTAGACATTCCTAAATTTTTTTTTACTTCTACCTAACTTTTCAGACAAAAATAACTATGCACATCAAAATAGCCATTTTAATAACCACAATAAGCTAATATAAACGAGAACAAACACTTTAAAAAATGTCTACATTGCTTAATAATTTTTTAAAAATGAGCTTTAATCACAAAAGCATACATTTTACTTCCATAAATCTTTCCCATTATCTCAATCTTGAGGAAAAGAAAAAAAAAACTTATCTGAACCTTTTAAAATAATCCATGAAATGGTGACTACAGTGAGCCAAATCCAAAATGTGGAAACATCTATGGGATAACTAATGCTGTTTCTTTTTTATTAAATAAAGTACATTAAAAAATAAAAAGGGGGCTGGGATTGTAGCTCAGTGGTAGACTGCGTGCCTTGCATGAGTGAGGCACTGGGTTTGATCCTCAGCACGAAAGAAAGAAAGGAAAGGAAGGAAGGAAAGGAAGGAAAGGAAGGAAGGGAGGGAGGGAGGGAGGAAAGGGAAGGGAAGGGAAGAGAAAGGAAGGAAGGAAAGAAATAAAAGAAGAAAGGAAGAAAGAAAGAAAGGAAGAAAGGAAGAAAGGAAGAAAGATATTGTGTCCATCTACAACTAAAAAAACGTTTAAAAAAAATAAAAACAAAAAGGTTGCCCTTGGGTTCAATCCCTGGTATAAATAAATAAATAAACACACACACACACACACACACACACACACACACACACACACACAATAAGTAAGTAAGTGCTGTCCACAGTGGCTTGTGCCTATATCCCAGCTACTCAGGAGGCCAAGGCAGAAGGATTCCAAGTCTGAGGCCAACTTGGGCAGCTCAGTGAGACCTCGCCTTAAAATAAACATTAAAAAGAGTTGGGAATATAATTCCAGTGAGAGAACACTCGCAGAGCATGTGCAATGCTTTGAGTTCAACCTCCAATTACTATCCAAAAAATAAAAAGGTAGAACTATTAATAGTTTTTTGAAAACCAAAACCATTATAATTTTTCAAATAAACAACCAAAACACTTTGGGACCATTGAGGAAAACTGAACATACTCAAGGCATTAAATAATATTAGAGGAAGCTGGGCGCGGCGGTACACGCCTGTAATCCCAGCACTTTGGGAGGCTGAGATAGGAGAATCCTGAGTTCAAAGCCAGTCTCAGCAACGGCAAGGTGCTAAGCAACTCAGTGAGACTCTGTCTCCAAATAAAATACAAAATAAGGCTGGGGATGTGGCTCAGTGGTCGAGTACTCCTGAGTTCAATCCCCAGTACCAAATAATAATAATAATAACAACAATAATAATATTAGGAAAAATATCAACAACAATATCAAAATATCAACAAGTTTTAATAAAAAACTCCACAAATAGTATTAGGAAAAATATCAATAATATCAATAATATTAGGGAAAATATCAAAATTATGTTTTTTTAAAAAAATAAAGTCCTTATATATCAGAAATACATATTCAAGTGTTTATTTGTAGCTAGGGTTATTTTAAAATACTCCAGCTATACTTATGCATTACTTGTACAATTAAGTTTAAACAAATGAAAACTATTTTGAACTACATTGAATTTTAACAGCAAAGAATTATCATAACCAAGTTCCTCCCGAAGCTCAAAGTAACTCACCTCGAAAAGAGCTGGAGGAGGAGGTGGCCGACTTGTAATTTTGGCAGATCTCTTTTTTTCCACAAGCAGAGCTTCTTTTCGAGCTTTTATATGCCTTACAAAAAAAAAACAAAACAAAAACAAGAGATCAATTAATCTCTTAATTACTCATCAATTAATCTCTAAGGTAATATCCTAGGGTTAAAAATATAAAAGTTAGAGGATCTTTACAAGTCCTCCAGTCTGATCCCACAGGCTCAGCATGCTGTTTAACAGTTTATACACATTGGACATGTAAGACAATGCTTACCAATAAAAGAGGAACATCTAAAGACAGGCTCCACAGTGTAGACCAACCCAACAAACATCTAATATTTTTTAGGACAGTTTAGAGTTAAAACTAGAAATGTTGTATAAAATGACCACTGCTGACCAGTAACAGGTTCCTTTTCACAGCATGCAAAAGTACTAATGACTTCCAGAATCTATAGTCTCTACCTCTTTCAATATTCTTTTTTCCCCCCCAGTATTGGGGATGAAACCCAGAGCATCACACGTTAGACAAGTACTCTACTACTACTTCTCCAGCCTTCTTTTAATGGTCTTAATTTATACTGATTTTTATTCCTCTTTTACATCAAACAGATTTTGGTTGACATATATTCTGAACCAGATACATATTTCTCCAGAAACTTAGCAACTGCTACAACACTCAAAATGTTCATATTACAACTAAAAGAGAAAGCTCATTCATTATTATGTTCACCTCAGTAAACCACTCCCCCACTGCATCACACTAGGTAGCATCCATTTCCAGCCATGTTAGTTTTAGTTGAGAATATGATGAAAATTGATACGTTACCAGGTTTTTTGTTTCGTTAATATTTCTTTTTGATTTTTCTGTACTTTCAGGGCTTCTTGATGTCTTATGTCTGCTTTTCTTTTCCTTTCTGCTGCCCGATGTGCTAGAGCATCTAAATCAGGCTCCTAAAAGTATGCATTACTTAAAATGTCATGTTAAACAAGATCAGTAGAAATACAACTGTTTGATGTCAGAACAGAAGTGAGTTTTCAATTTTGGCATACTTTCTTACATACTATAGTAAAACATTCAGTGGTACCACTGGCAGCACGCCATATCAGGAGGGACAAATAGAAACAACATAATTTAAAGTTAATATAAGCATTTAACTTATATTATTACAAAAACAGACTTATCAAACTATTAGGACAAGGGTTAAATTAAGTAATAAGAGAATCCCCTTAAATTGAAATGCCAAATTTATGGTAATACCAGTGGTTACTAGCCAGAGCAAAAATCATGAGGTGCCACACAAATGACTGACGTTAAGGAAAAACTGCACTAAAGCACAAAGTTAATGATGGCAAACATAAAGCTACAAAAATATGACATCTGAACTGAACACTAAAAACAGGCCAAAACTAGGACCAAGAATCAGACTGCCTGCCACATTATTTAAAGATATTTCTTTTTCTCATTAATCTTTATCAAAGATTTATCTTCTTTGGAACCAGTCTCTTTATTGTATGACTGATTCTGAAATGGCAAAGTAGAATTTTCTAACCATAAATGGCAGTAAACAAATCAAAATAAATTTAGGAGGCAGTGTTAAATACTGAATAAGTTCTTCCTTTCCTTTCTGAAAGTCATCAAAAAATTGTGACTATTTGTGAATGAAATTCAAGGGTATATAATACATCCAACATGTTTAGAGGTATCAGAAATGACACTGAAATTAGAAATCTAAATTTATTCCACTGGACCTGTCCAAAATGCTTGAGATAAATAATTTGATTCATAAGATTATTATTTGATTTACACAGATAGGTAAGAACCAGAAGAGAATACTGCTAAACGTCACAGAAAGATATATTTTACTTGACATGACTTACTAGGGGAAAGACATACTACTATTTTCAAATTAAATTAAATCCCAAGCATTCAACAAATATAATCTAACTGATCTTACTGCCACAATCAGGCAGTCAAAGAAGCTCACTCACATTTTCTTTGGCCTGTCGATGTCCCTCTCCCATATTTCTTAAGCTTGCCAAATACAGTTTTTCCAAGTTGCGTATTTTCTGAGTTTGTGATTCTTCCCATTCTGCCCTTAGCTCTTCTGCCAAACGAGTAAAGTGCTGATTTCTCCTCTGCTTCACATCTTCTCTTATCTGCAAGGCGATATCCTTTTCTTGTTCTCGAACCTAAAGAATGAACATTTAATGGATTACATGAAGGAGTCACACTGAAACTCTTTTGAAAAGCTATCTGGAAATAGGAACTCAAATGAATTCTCTTCAGGCCCATCAATTCTCCTGAATACTCATCTTATGTAAGATAAGGTCTTTGTAGAAGAGAAAATCCAAACAATGTTGAAAAAATAAGAAGCTCAAGATTACTTCAAAGGCATTTATATAGATCTGTCTCCCCCAAACCTCTAATGGAACTGCCACCATCACTCTAAAAACCTATAAAAGTTTAAAATGGTAAACATGACTTAACGAAATTCATAACCCAAAGCAGAGATAGAGCCAGATGAAAACTCCATTTCTGTGGTACAACATCACCAATTCTAGACAGAACAGCACCTAAAACATGCTTTGCAAAGACTTAACTACATTATTTTAGACAGCTAGAAAAGGACAATCTATAACTTCTACTGAATTTGTCTCAAAAAACTAATAATTGTTTCAACAAGTTTTCTGGGAAATCATTCTATGTTCTATTCTCATCTACAGACTACAGATTATTTAAAAATACTTAAAGGCTTATTTTCTAATATTTATTTAATCAAATAATAACTATCTTCCAACTCTCCCCCAAACTACTTACCATCTCATCCTATTTTTCAAATGTTCCAAAACTAGTTAATATGGAAACAACAGGGCCTTTTTATAGCCAGAAGAGGCTTTTAAATGCAACATCTCATTTAGAACATTTTAATGCAAAAACAAAACAAAACAAACAAAAAAAAACCCTGAATGATTTGGAGAGACAAAGACTTTAAAGTCTTTAGAAGAAATCATACCTGTAGCAATCTTAGTTTTCGTCTTCTTTCATAATCTTCCTTCAAAATGAAAGCTTCCTCATTGGGACTTAATCTCAGCTTGCCAGCATTCACCACCTTTCTTTTCATTTCTGTATACTTTAGATACAAAGGATCTGAATTTTTAAAAAAGAAAAAATGTCTATAAAGATATATGCCATTGAAATAGCAGCAAAGATTAAAATAATTTTCAAAATTCATATTAAGAAGGCTGTATATAGGCAAATAAAATAAATTTTCCAACTTGTTTATAAATAGCAATTGTAAATACAGCACTTAGATCAGTGGTTCTCAGAGGTGGGAGAAAAAAATTCTCCCCACCTACAGACTGTTTACCTGGAGTCTCAGGACCTCACTTATCTTTGATGGGCATTTCCAGAGTTTACTTAGTTTAAATGTAAAAAAGCAGGAAGATTTTAAAAAAGTGTGTTGGCAGAGAACAAATGTTTTCATAATACAGTTTAACACTTTAGAACTTTGATAACCTATTGAAAACAAGGGCTCCTGGCCACTTGATTCAGCTCCCTGTTTCTTGTATATCTCAATCACCAAGCATCACTATGTCTGATGGAATTACATCAATTCCATGGGCCATACTATACAGTAAACAATTCCTCAATAATACAAGGTATGGTTTTAAATGAATGACCATTTAAAAAATTCTTTCTAGAATAACTGAATGTATCAGTGTTTAGATTTCCGGGTATATTCTTCTAATACTACTTATATACTCAGGTGTTCTCCCACTTCTCCCCAGTTTTTAACATGCCACCATATGAGGGAAATGGGAAAAAAAGGTTAAGAATCTGTAGGCTGTATAATCTAAAAACCCTTCTCAATAATTCCGATATCAACTAATTCACATTACCACCACTTCAAAAAAAAACACTTAACATCGATGCAAAACTATTTTATCTGAGACACAACAACACTTCTTAAATCTCTTCACAATGATCAGGGAGATAAACTGTGTTACTGGACAGAACATCTTTCTCAAGCTGGCATAAACCCTGCTTCTTCATGAAACTGCTCTCTAGTAATTCCTACCCTACTCATTCACTCACCCCTAACTTGCCCACTTGTAATATATATTATCTACACTTTTATATGGGACTGAATTCTATGTTGTTTAGGTACCACCTACTTTAGTTTTCTATTAATTATAGCCTGCTCTTTGTGGATAAGATTCCTAACAATTGAAGGATGGTATTATGATTTTAAATGTGTCAATATTCAAATAAATAGGAAAAATAAAAACTTCACATGCTACAGATGGGGAAAAAAGACAGATATGAAAAAGAGCATATAATAAAATACATTCATATGAAGTTCAAAAACAATGGATTCAAGACAAATCCATAAGGAAAGAGGTTAAAATAGGGATTACCTTTGTGGAAATTACTGACCAGGACTTGGGACACAAAGAAGCCTGCTGGACGTACTCTATATTGTGATCTGTATGATGGTTGTAGGTGTACACGTATGTAAAAATTCCTCAAATGGTATGCTTAGATCTGGGTGTTTTATTCTAAATTACACTTTAATATAAAAGGAAAAAACTAATTTTTCATATTCTTTTTAGTATTCATCATCTCATTTGTCAGAGGATTATAGTTATTTTTACCTGGTACGATAGAATTGCTTTTCCATGCACAATTTAAAACTGTTAAACTTTATTTGAAAATAATTTCTATTTTAATTACCATATACCTTCCCCCAGTTTCTCCAAATGTCAACATCTTAACCACAGAATAATAACCAAAATCAGGTAATGAACACTAGCCCGATACTTTTAACTAATCTATAGACTTTATTCAAATTTTGTCAATTATCCTACTACCATCTATTTTCTGGATCAGGACCCAATCCTGGGCATTTGGTGATTGTGTAACTGGATCCTCCAGAAGGCAAAAGCCAAGATGGGATTAAATTTAAGGGAGATGCCTCTGGGAAGGAGCTGGAAAAGGCTAGAAGCACTGAGACTACAATGAAAGTCTGACATAGAGTGGAGAGGGGATACTAAGGCAGGCTCAAGACCTCTCTGGAGTTTTCTCAGCAATAGGCCTACCTTAGTATCCCTACCACTGACACTGACTGGGAACATGGTCTTTATGAAAGTAGAGTTCAGAATGCAGGAAGGTCTGTGGGTTACATTCTCCTGATTGCCATGTCTCCTCTAATATGGGACAGTTCCCTAGCCTTTTCAAAACCCCAATATTAAAAAAAAAAAAATACCAGCCAATTTTTTAGTTCAGCACCCTCAATTTAATTTTGTCTCATCTTTACTTGTGACTAGGCAAAGGTTGTGCATTTCTGGCAAAAACACTACATAATTAAGTTCATCTTGACCTATTAGGGGGCAAAAGATGTTGATATGTCTTACTATCGGTGATGTGATTTTGACCACTTGGTTAAGATGGTGTCTATCAGATTTCTCCACTGTAGTTATTGTTTTTCTCTTATAAGTATCTGATAGATAGAAGTTATATAAAAAATCATGTTTTTCACCATATTTTTGCCTACTTACTTTAGTACCCATAGACGACTGTTTGAAGGATTACTGTGGTGTTTATCAATAAATGTTATTTGCTATTTCCATTATTCCTTCTATGCCTACCAAATGGAATTCTACTTAGGACGTTTCCCCTGCTGCCCTATTTCTACTTGTCTTGTAATATCTCTGACTGAGGATAAAACAGTACCTGGCACATGGTAAACATAAAATACTAGACTTTGATGACGCGGGTTCAAGATCCACCACTGCCACTTATTAGAAGACGACACAGGCCAAATCATTTAAATCACTTTGGTCTCATTTTCTTAAATTGTGTAAGGGAAGTAACAGCTTCCCTAACAGGTTGTTCTAGTAATTATGTGACTTAATGCGAAACATTTTAAGTATAAAATACTCAGGACTGTCATTGTTTTAAAAGCTGAGTCTGACCGCATACCAGAGAAATCAAGGGTAGCAGACCCCAAAAGAGATCCACTCTGCAGGATGCGGCTCCAGGCAATGCTTTTAAACGGCCACCAGGATTCAGACCACGTCCGCAGGTGACCTGTGCGAAGTGGGAGTGGCAGAATACCCCCAGCACCGCTACCCCGCGGCGTGGAAGCTCACGGGCGAGCGAGGCAGCTGGGGAACCCCACGCGAACTCGTCCGGGTAAGGCGCGCAACTCCACTCGCGCAACCGGGCCAGGAGAAGCCCGGGCCGCACGCGTCTCCAGTCCCGGGCGCTCCGTTCAGCCGCCAGCCCGACCACAGCCAGGGCGGGTCGCCTGCCCAGACCTGAGACCCGCTGAGTTCGAGGATCCCCTTCCTGGGGTGAAGCCCAGTTTCTGGGCTTTGGGGCGTCGTGCATACCCAGGGTGGCGGGGAGGCACGTGCATCCCTCACTCACCTGAGTACCGGGAGCCTGGAGCCCGCAGCCGCGGCTCAGAAGAAGCCAACCCCGACAGCCGCGGCCGATCAGCTTCCCAACAGCCGTTTGTGCGCCTGCGGGGCGGCCATCGCCGAGCTCTCGTCACTTCCGTCATTCAAACCGCCCGCCAATGGCGGGACCAAACCGCGGGAACCCGCCCGCTCCTGCCTCCCCCGGAGCTGCCGGAAGGCAGCACTTTGTTGAAGCCCCGCGCAGGCGCGCCAGCACGCGCGCCCTACGTAGGCTCATTGTTTCTCGGACCTCCGGCGGCTAGAGGACTAACTTCCTCTCTCGCTACACACTCCTTTCACGGGTCCCGAAATGGAAGTCCCAATAAGGGAACTTATTTGCCCCGAGCCAGAAGGGTGACTTTGGTGTTGAGGTTCCATCATGAAGATGGGCTATCTGGACAAAGGGATGAATTCCAGAAATACTTAGGAAACAAAATTAGCCGCACTTAACGATTACATGTGAAGTCGAGGGAAAAAGGACAGTGAAGTTATTCTCACAGGCCAGTAGGTTGGATAGAACTGTTGATTAATGATTCTCAAGGAAGCAATGAAAAATGAAGGAAGTGGTGGTAGTTAAGCGGACGTGGTGATGAGCTCAAGTCTGCATATTTTGGACTTCATATACTTTTGGAACATCTAAGTACGTTCAGAGATAGTCTACAGAAATTACTGTTTTAAGCATATAGCAGTTTTATTTTGTGAGTAATAACAAAAGCTAGAGGAGTGGATGGAGTGGATCACTTCAGAAGAATCTGCAGCGTGAAGAAGCATTGAGCTAAGAACCACACTAAAAAGCAACAAATTAAAGACAAGGAATTGAAGGGAGAAACTCACAAGTACATAAAAAAGAAATAGTGTGATCCCATCTCAGATTTACAGACCAGGAAGCTGAGAGGTTCAGTGACGGCCAAGAGCACGTGTAAGTGAAGGGTGGAACTCACATTCTTTCCCAAATACTTGGGTTTTTCTTCCCTGCTCCCCTTCTGTCATTTATCTTGATGAATAATTGTATTGATTCAGAGATACCCTTCCATACCCAAGAAGATGTGCCTATTATTTCATGCTTTGGGCTACGTTTAGTGCATGGACATGGTTTCTACACTTTCCCCATCATGGCATTTGTGAGTTCTTGTTGGAATGAGCTGTTAATGAGGCTCTCCAATGAGTAGGCTTTAAGTCCCTTGAGAACTGGAAGTGCATTTTGTTCAGTTGCCTGGCATATAGAGCTTCTCAAATGTTTGAAAGTGAATGAACAAATTATATGCTCCACTTCCCTTCTGCATCCCGGGCAGAAATACCACAAATGGAGATTCTGAATTGAGGCTTGTTCTGTTTTAAATAGGAGGCAATAAGGAACCAAAGGCCAGTGGGCTTAGAGTCACAATGTCTGGCTTAGCATAGCATAACAACCCATAATTTCTAGCAATGGGACCTTAAACCAATGACACTTATTTTCTGTTTTGGTTTCCTTCTCCTCTTCCTCATTTTCTTTTCTTTTCCTTTTTGGTTGTCTGGTGCCTGGGGACATTTTACCACTGAGCTTCATCCCCAGCCCTTATTAAATTTTGAGATAGGTTCTTGCTAAGTTACTGAGAATCTAAGTTACCCAAGCTGGTCTCAAATTTGCTATCCTCCTGCCTCAGCCTCTTAGGTTGCTGGGATTACAGGCATGAGCTACCATGCTCTGCATCGGTTTTGGTTGTCTATTGCTGCAACCAAACCACTCTAGAATGTCCAAAGTGGCTCACTTATGTCAGCTGGCCATTGATACTGGCTATTATCTGAGAACTCGGCTGGAAGTATATATAAAAATATATATGTGTATACACACACACACACACACACACCCATATAGATGGACACAATACCTTTATTTAGTTTATTTTTATGGTTCTGGGGATTGAACCCAGTGCCTCACATGTGCTAGGCAAGCACTCTGCCACTGGACTACAACCCCAGCCTTCAGCTGGAACTCTTGACCAGAGCATCTCTGTGTGCCCTTTCCATTGGATTGGAGAACTCACTGCCTAGTGGTTCAGTTTCCAAAGGGAGTATTCTAAGATTGAGCATTCTCAGAGAAAGTAGAAGCTACAAGTGCTTTTGAAGGTGATGCTGAGGAGGAGTTGTAATAAGTTCTGCCACATCTTATTGGCTAAGTATCATAGGGTTATCCCAGATTCAAGTGATGGGAAATGAACTCCATCTCTTAATGGAAAGAATGACAAAGATCTTGTGGTCATTTTAACCCATCACTATTCTCTTAGTAATACTTGAAACACCCTCTTCAGAGGGTAGTTTTGTGACTCAAGAAGCATGAAACATGAGAATACTTCTCAAACTCTAAAGAGCTATACACATGTTAGGTAAGCAGCTATTATATTTTTTCCACCAAGCATCTTTCTCTCCTCTAGTACAGACCTGGCCCTTCAGGCAATAAGAATAAGCATGTGACATACACTGGAAAAATTGCATTTCTCTATATCTTGAAATTGTGACTGACCTAAGGATGGCTACATGACCTAGAGTGGGTAATCAGAGTCATAGGAATTGTTTCTGGAACCAGTAGAAATGAATATATTCTTCTCTAGGCTTATATAAAACTAGAGCTTCCTGTTGTGGTTTGAATATGAGGTCTCCTCCAAAGCTCCTGTGTTAATTCAGGAATGTTCAGAGATGAAATTAATAGATTATGAGAGTTGCAATTGAATCAGTGGATTAGTCATTTGATGGATTAATAATTTGAAAGGACTACTGTATTGAGTAACTGTAGACAAGTAGAGCATGGCTGGAGGAAGTGGGTCATTGAGGGCATGTCTGTGGGAGTTATATTTTGTTCCCCTGGCTTCTCCTCTCTCCTTTCTGGCTGCCGTGAGCACAGCAGTGTTCCTCTGCCATGCCCTTTCACCATGATGTTCTGCCCCACTTGTGCCTAGAGCAATGAAGTCGACCCACCACGAACTGAACCTCTGAAACTGTGAGCCAAAATAAACTTTTCTTCCTCTAAGTTGTTCTTGTTTTGTTGTTGTTGTTGTTAATTTTGATTTTTTATTACACCAGATTTTTTTCTGTTTTTTCAATTTGTTCTAATTAGTTATGCATGGCAGTAGAATGTATTTTGACACATTGTACACAAATGGAGCATAACTTCTCATTCCTCTGGCTGTACATGGTGCAGTCACACCAGTAGTGCAATCAGACATTTATATAGGGTAATGTTTGTCTCATTCTACTGTCCTTCCCATCCCCACAGTCCCATCCCTCCCCTCATTATGCACAATCCAAAGTTCCTTCATCCTTCCCTAGACACGCCCCACCACTACTATGGATCAGCATTCACTTCTCCGGGAAAACATTTGGTCTTTGGTTTTTTGGGATTGGCTTATTTCACTTAGCTTGATGTTCTCTAGTTCCATCCATTTACCTACAAATGCCATAATTTCATTTTTCTTTAAGATTGAGTAATATTTTGTCAGCTATTTTGGTCACAGTGATGCAAAACTGACCACCACAGATTCCCCACAAGCTGGTCTGAAAGAATGAATCTGACGCACAGCAAGGAACACGGAAAGAGACTTGACAGTGTTCAAGTTCCCAGATCCATCTATTCCTGAGATTGGTGATATGCCTGCTCATTCTGTAGCTTAATAACAGGAGCTATTTAAAAGAAACTCTAGGTTTGTGTTTAAACCTATATAACATATGGGCATCTTGGGAGATAGAACATAATAATGCTTAAGATCTTAGGCCTAGAGTCCAACTGCTTGGATTTAAATTTCGGGCTGACCAACTCTGTGACTTTGAGCTAGTGACTGAATCTCCCTAAAAATCAGTTTCCTTATCTCTAACTAAGATGTAGTAAAAGTATCTACAGGTTGTTGTGAGGTTTAATGCTAAAACAGTGCCTAGAACAAAATGCTCAATCAATGCTATCCTTTTGGGAGAATTATATTTTAATACATTTCTTTTTGATTATCAGATAAAAAAAACTTTTAAAAGTGTTTCTTGATGTTTTGGGTTTGATTTTTAATTAGATCATTGTACATTATAGACCTAGGGAGAAGTAGGTATGTTTGGATTCTTAGTGGTGTTAACCCATTATAAATTAATGAACAATTAATAACTAGCAGTCAAGAGGAAGAATCGCCGCTAGGCAGTAATGTCATTAGTGTGACTGATTTCCATGTGATACTGCACGTCTTCAAAATACAACCAAAGCTGTTTAGGGGTGGAGCAATTTGTTTATCTGATGGTAATGGTTTCACTGTTCTGAATTCACTTTAATCTTTGTTCACTTTTAATCTTTGTTCTCATGAAGTATGAGAAACTGATATTTAAGTGGGGAGGAACCCCAACGATTCTTAAGTATAAAATCCAAAAGAAAGAGGATCCCTTAAAGAAGAGAAGTAAAGAAGTTCACTTGACCATCTGCCAACTGCCCCCTTTCTTCTGGCATAAATACAGGAGCTTTACAAGTGACAATATCTAGATAGGAGTGAGCTTAATTAAAAGTACATGAGAGGGGGGCTGGGATTGTAGCTCAGTGGTAGAGCGCTTGCCTTGCATGCGTGAGGCCCTGGGTTCAATCCTCAGCACCACATACAAAGCAATAAAATAAAGACATTGTGTCCATCTACAACTAAAAAAAAAATATTAAAAAAAAAAAGTACATGAGAGGAAAGACAGGCTGAATAAGACTCTTAAAAACTTATTTTTAAAGAGTGGAGCAGGAATTGAACATGAATTGAGCCATTTTCTCTTTTTTTAAAAATATTTTTTAGGGGCTGGGATGTAGCTCAGTGGTAGAGCGCTTGCCTAGCATGCGTGAGGCCCTGGGTTCGATCCTCAGCACCACATATAAATAATAAATGAATAAAATAAAGATCCATCAACAACTAAAAAAAAAAATTTTATAAAAAAAATATTTTTTAGTTGTAGATGGACACAATACCTTTATTTTATTTTTATGTGGTACTGAGGATCGAACCCAGTGCCTCACACATACCAGGCAGGTGCTCTGCCACTGAGCCATAAGCCCAGCCCCTTGAGCCATTTTCTTAGAGGAAAAAAATTAAAGGAAAGAATAGGGAAATTTATTATCTTGTTTCATTTTTTAAATCTTTTCTTGGCATATTCTTAATATGCTACCTATCAAAATCACTAATATAGAGTAAACCAAAAATATATAGACTGTGATTTACATGCTTAAAAGACAGGGAAGTATAGATAAAAAGAGATCGTGTATAACCCAGAAAGGCCTGGCAGTCAAGGGTTTGATATGGTGGGTAGTTTTGTAGGTTGGTCAGAAGATGTGGGTTTGAACTTCTGCTTGACCAATAGTTAACCTCTCTAACGCTCACTGTATCTCTATAAAACGGGATAAAGATACCAATTTATTAGATACTCCATGTGCCAAAAAATGTTAATATCCATCCCATCTTATATAGCAGATATAAAGATTAAAACTTAAGTTATAGCTGGGCACAATAACACATACCTGTAATCCCTAAGGCAGGAAGATCGCAAGTTCAAAGCCAGCCTCAGCAACTTAGCAAGGCTCTAAAGCAACTTAATGAGACTATGTCTCAAAAAATAAAAAGGATTGGGATGTAGCTCAGTGGTTAAGTACCCTTGGGTTTAATCCCCAACACAGGGACAGGGGGAACCTTAAGTTGTAAAAACAAATTAGGAAAATTGTAAATACCCTAATTAGAAGCATGTAAGATCATATTATGGTTTGGCTATCAGAACAGACTTAAGGCAAGTAACTTTCATGCTGCCATTTCTTTGTTACTGCCATTTGACCTGCTTTAATTTATCTAGTACAAGAATTAGCACTATTTGCTTAATGTTCTCTTCATCCCACGTATTTCCATTTACCTATTAACATAATGGTAATTAGCATACTTTGTACCCAAAGTGTGGGCCAAAGACCAGGAGTATTGGCACCACCTAGGATCTGGTTAAAAATGAAGACTCTTAGGTCAAGCCCAAACCTGCTGGATCAGAATCTGTATTTATTTTATTTGAATTAATTAATATTTTGTGGCTCTGGGGATTGAACCCAGGGCCTCACACATGTTAGACAAGTACTCTGCCACTAAGCTATACCCCAAGCCTCCAGAATCTATATTTTAACTAGATTTAAACTGGGAAGCCACAGTTTATGCACCCATTAACAGTTGAGAAGCACCACTGAACACAGAGTCCTGTGAAGAGGAAGGAAGCTCAGTGCTATGCTATCCATTTTGTGATCAAATGATGACACTGTACTTCCTAGCTACAGTCTTAGTTTTCTGATTGGATTATGGCAGACCCCTCAGCACAAGCCTTTTCTTTCCAGAGCTTATTTCCTAGTTAGAATGACCTGTTGTTATTCAAAGTCATTGTTTTTTGGAAATTTTATTTCTGTGACATCCACCCTCTCAGTGCCATCTGTACCTGCTTCAGGCCTTGGGCAGTGTGTGTGATTCTCTTCAGCCATCTCCCTGAGTTTTTATTATCAGCCATTTTGCCTTCCACTCTTCCTACAGGGCATTTGAATCTTACTTCTACCCCAAATATTATTCCCCTTTCTCAAAAGCCTTAAAGCCTTCTTGTGTAAATTTGCTAGGGCTGCTCTAAAAATGTTCTACAAAACTGAGTGGCTTAAATAGGAGGTATTTGCTGCCTCACAGTTCTGGAGACTGGGAGTTTAACAATCAAGGTCTGCTGGCAAGGCCATGTTTCTTCTGAAGGCATGAGGGAAGGGTCTGCTCCAAGCTTCCTAGCTTCTGGTGGTTCTTGAGTTGTAGATGTATCACTCTGATCTCTCCACTGGGCCTTAACTAGCACTCTCCCTATGGGCACCTGAATGACTGGATCTCCCCTTTTAATAAGGACTTCAGTCATATTGGATTTGAGTCTCTTCTACTCTAGTATGATTTCAACTAATTATGTCTGCAGTGACCCTATTTCTAAACAAAGTCACATTGTGAAGTTCTGGGGCTTAGGATTTCTACCTGTCAGTTCTCAAGAGACATAATTCAACCCACAATGCTTCCTCTAAAAACAAGTGCAAAGATTGTGAAGTACATGACAAAACTCCATTTGTTCACATAGTCACAATTCAGAATTTCACAGTACAAGATCATAATATTGTGGATGTGTAAAGTATGTGAGATTCTTTGCTCCTTGTTAGTGTGGGATCAGTGTAGTGTGGATCCAAGTATTGCTCTCTTCCTCTTAGCATGCCTGCTGTTCTGCTTGCCTATAATGTGACCATCAAGCCAAGTATGTGTTGATAAATAGTAGGATAAAATGTCCTTCCTTCATGTCCACAAATCCAAAACCTACCCATCTTTCAAAGCTGAGGTAGTCTTCCAAATTCTAATATCTACTATTAAAATAAACCCTTATGTTGCCTGGTGTTGCATGGCTCAAGTGGCAGAGCCAGCGTTCTTACCCAGAAATTTCTGACACTTGCGTCTCTGCTCACTCCACTGTATTCCACCCCACCCCAGTAACTCAGTAAATATTTACTGTGTAAATATGTTAACAATCCTCTGTGATTTTTGTTCCTCCTTCAGCCAGCTGAGATCTTCCCACATCCAAAACTTTCTCTTAACATTAATGATGCCTTTTACCTTGAAAGAAACCACCATGTCTGATTTATCTTTCATTTCTTCAATGCTAGGAAGAGCATAATGTTTGAACCACAGGTAGCCTTTAGTAAATATCTGATGAACAAATGAAAATATGTATGTACCTACAAATATTAGACATAAGACTTTTTTTAATATTATAATATGACTTAACCTCAAAAATAACTCTGGGGGGCTGGGGTTATGGCGCAGTGGTAGCATGCTCGCCTAGCACGCGTGAGGCACGGGGTTCGATCCTCAGCACCACATAAAAATAAAATAAAGATATTCTGTCCACCTACAACTAAAAAATAAATATTAAAAAAATAACTCTGGGCTTTAATTTGTTGGCCATCAGGGGATCTTGTTTCCTGTATGTCTAATGTGTTTCCTATATGTTTTTGGCTATAAGAGTGTCCCTGTTGTACCACCTTTTACTTGATTTATTCCTACATGAGTGTCATTTGATGATCCTATTTTCAAGTTAAATTATTGAGAATAATCTTACCACCATTTCCTACATGCACCACCCAAAGGTCAAATGGTTTGCCTGGTACTAGAACCACCTTTTCTGGAGGCCCTGGAGTCCCCTCTAGCCTATTCCATCTCTCTCAAATCGTCTCCACAGTTTTCACATTTGGGCTCATGTTGACCTTTCTTCTTTAGATAAAGCCTTATTCTAGTTTTGTGAGTTGAATAGCTCATCTCCCACAGCACTTCCCAGATTATAAGCATCAATTTCTCCCTTAATTTCCTCCCAACCCCACTCCTAAGGCTTCATTATTGGGATTCCACTTTTGGAATTTTTCCCAAGTCCTCCATTAGGGACCTATTCATTCTGCACATTCTCTTCTCAGCTTTACTAGAGAGCTGAGGATTTCATAGCCTATGCTGATATCATCAAGCCACCAAGTCCAGGTCAGAAGGTGGGTGTTTCTTTTCTGTACATGCCCTTCAAGACTAGTTATAGCACACCACTCTCAGGGAGACCTAAAAGATCAAACAAAAGCATTCCATGTTCTGTGGCTTCTCAAGCATTTCATTGAGAGCAAAGTTATCACTAACATGATTATTTTACAAATGAGAAAACACATGCTTAAAAGGTCAAATGGTTTGCCTGGTACTGGACATCTAGCCAATGGCAAGAGTGGTGTTCAATCCCTGTTTTTGTCTTTTTGTTTGTTGGTTGGTTTTTGACCTCAAATTTGAGAATCTTTTTAATTAATTTATTTATTTATTCTAATTAGATATCTATGACAGCAGAATGCATTTTGATTCATTGTACACAAATGCAGCACGACTTTTCATTTCTCTGGTTATACATGATATAGCATTGCACCATATGTGCAATCATAAATGTACCTAGGATAATGATGTCCATCTCATTCCACCATTATTCTGGCCCCCATACTCCTCCCCTTCCTTCCCTCAAATTTGAGATTCTTTATGCCAGCATGAATTCATGTTAAAAGGAGTCACTTTTTGGACTAGAATACTCTACATATATCCATTCAAAATCTATGTTCCAGTTTTATTGTATCCACCTAGCAGGTAATATTCCTAGATAGACACCTATGATTTTTGAGTGCAAAGGAAGCATTCTTGGCACTCATGCCTCGTTCCGTTCACCCTTGGAACAGTGAGGAGCCCCCTATATGGCTCACCATTACAGCTAACTTCCCATGGGCTTTCTTGACCTTTCGGCTGCGAAAGAAGGCTACACTATGTTTCATTCCTCAGTCTAGCTTAATTCAAACTAAAGGATTCCCACACTACCCTTTTTAGATACACATTTGCATTTTGAGAATGACCTTCTAAGACTTAGAATAAGGAAGAGGGCAATGGGCCAGATATAGATGCTCTCCTACATGTATACGATGGTGGCAGGACCAATTGTAGAAGGTGAAGGAGAACCTTACATGGCCCTCTGGACAAAATTGCTTCCACTTATGCTGGGAAAATGGGTGAAAATTAAAATGTCTGCCACTAGAGGACAGAAGAGCCAAACTTTGGAACATTTTCTGCACATGGGAAGCCATGGGAATTTTTTTCTTTTCCTGCTCTCACAAATTGCCCTACATTATATAGAAGAGGGACCAGGGTCACTAGAAATAAGAAAAAGCCAAGGCAGCATCATTTGCTATTGATACGAGGTTGTTCCCCCATCATCTCTAAGTATGCATGGCATACCAGGCTTGCCCCAGGAAGCAAACCAGACAGCAGTCTCACATAAAAACAACCTAGCTATAAGTATCTATTATGTGCCAGGCAATGGACTGAGCATTTTACCTATATTGTCTTTTTGATCCTCAGAACAGTCTCCTGAAGCGGATTTTTAAATTTTTTTACATTAATAATTTAATGGGAATTATTAATAAAATTGCAGTTTCTCATCTTATAGATGAAAGAACAGACCTATAAAAGTTAAATATATTGCTCAAAGGCAAGCAACTTAAGTGGCATATTTGGTCTTTGAATTGAGGTTTGAGGGGTAGACACCATAAGGGGGGAGTGTTGAAAGGGTTTGAAATTAAATGATAAATGATTTAAAGTCTCTAAAAGGGCTCCAGGGAGGGGCCTGTCTATCTTCAGGTAGTAGCTCTAAATGAAGAAGATAGTTTTAAGTTAAGTATTTGTTTAGTGTAAATAAATAATCTATACATAATATTGTAAAGAAAGCAAAAACTTCTAAATCTCATGTAGATAAAGCACTTTAAACAATTTTTGGTAAAAATTCTACTATGCTGTGTTTTTTTTTTTTTGCCTTGTTTTTTTTTTTATTTCAGATACAATACCATGTAGATAAATATATAATTTTCACCTTCAATTTTAATTACTTGCTTTAGTTTATTATACTTAGACCCATACTTAGGCATGTATCAAGTACCTACAAATAAACTTTTCATTAATTTTCAGTTTTTTTATCACTATAAACAATTGTGTAATGAATTCTTTGTACCTACTTCTATCAATTCCTTTATTTATCGAATTGTTTTATCTCCCTTAGTTTAGCAGTTGTCCTTTATTTTTCCCTTGTCATCTTTTCCTCTTTTTTGTCATACCATTTCTTAGAAAACTAATGTGAGATAATAACTCCCATCTTTAAAAAAGAAAAAGTCTTTGAGATCATTCTACCTCCAGCAATAGATCTTTTTCTTTGTTTTCTTAGACAGCTAGAATGTTTGAAGGAGTTGTTCATTTTTGTCAATCTTACTTTCTCTCCTGCATCTCTGAAACACACTTGAGTCAAATTTCCCTCACATTTCTTCATACAGTTTGTGGCAAGTTACCAGTGGTAACTGATCTCCATGTCATCAAGCCCAGGGCTCTGTCCTTACTAATCTTTCTGAACCTGTGATCAGCCTTGCATTAATCCATCATTCCTTTACTTCTTGAACTTTTTATTTACCTTCCAGGACACTACTCTCTTAAGAGTTTCTCCTGTTTATTGGCTACTGCTTTTTTGTTGTTGTTGTTATACATGACAATAGAATGTATTTTGGCAGAAAATACATAAATAAAGTATAACTTACTCTATTAGGTTCCCACTCTTGTAATTGTATATAATGTGGAGTTGCCCTGGTCAAGTATATAAGACTAGGAAAGTTATGACCAATTAATTCTACTGTCCTTCCTATTCCCCTTCTCCTTCCCCTCCCTCCATTACCCCCTGTTCCTTCCAATCTATTTCTATTATTCCTCCTCCCCCTGCCCTTGGTTACTGCTCTTCAGTCTCTTTTGCTGGTTTCCCCATCATCTTCCTAACCCCTAAGGTTTAGAGTATACCAGGGTTTAGTTCTCAGGCCTTTTTTCTTCCCATTCTACATTCATTCCTTAGTCAATCCCACGTAGTCTCAGGACTAAATATTATACATACAGTCCCAAATGCATATCATCAGCCTAAACTCCAGATTCATAACCCAGCTTCTAACCTGACATCTCTACTGATATCCGAACTCAACTGGTTGGAAGCCTCTGGATTTCTTTGACTTCATCTCACGCAACTTCTCTTCTCTATGCTTCCCCATATCAATAAATATGCTTCCCAGTCATAAATCTCAGAATCATCCTTGATCCCTTTTTCTCTCTTACAACTCACAGCTGCTCTGTCATGAAATCCGGAAGACTCTATCTTCAAAACATATCTAAAATTGAACTACTTTCCACCACGTTCTCTGCCTTTTTCCCATTACATCTTACCTGAATTACTGTCACTTCCCAAAGTGGTCTTTCTGCTTAGACTTCTGCTGTCCACCCACCTAGCAGCCAGAGTCTTTACAAATTAGAATCATAGTCCATTGCTGCTCTGCTCAAAGCCTTCCTATTCTGCTTGTCTTGTTGACAGTAAAATCTCACTGGCCCTACCAAGGCAGACAAGCTCCTACACAATCCCAAGGTGCCATCCCCCACACCACCCCACCCCACCTTCAGTCCGCCTCAGATTCTACCACTTTATCCCTCCCTCTCCCTGCTCCAGAATCACTGGCCTCCTGACTGATCCTTAGACACATCAGTATGCTCCTTCCATTGTACCTGCTCTTCCCTTGGCTTGGAGTCATCTCTCAATGACATCTCCATGCTCTACTTCTCTACTTAATTCACATCTCTGCTCAGTTGTGTCCTTATCAGAGAGGACTCTCCTAATCATGTTGTAAGTACAGCCCTTTCCATCTTTTTTTTTTTTTTTTGGTACTAGAGATTGAACTCAGGGGCACTTGACTACTGAGCCACATCCCCAGCCCTATTTTGTGTTTTATGTAGAGACAGGGTCTCACTGAGTTGCTTAGCGCCTCACCGTTGCTGAGGCTGGCTTTGAACTCGCAATTCTCCTGTCTCAGCCTCCCTAAGTGCTAGGATTACAGGCTTGTGCCACCGCACCCAGCTCCATTCCGTCTTCTATTGCACTAACCCTGCTTTATTTTTCTTATGTTATAACCCCTCCCACACACACACGATTTGTCGTTTGTCTTCTCTAATCATAATGTTTGCTTCTTGAAGTCACAGATTTTTGCCTCTTTTGTTCCCAGCTTTGTTCCTAACTCCTAATTTAATGCCTCATATCTATAAAGGCTCAAGAAAAAGGGGTGAGAGATGGTGTGTGAGGGGAAAGTGCTGAGGAGTGATATCAGCCACATTATATTGTGATAGTATGTATTGTGTGCATGTATGAATATGTAACAACAAATCCCATCAGTATATACAACTATAGGACACCAACAAAAAGTATGAGAAAAAATAAGAAAAACAATGGAATTTAGCTTTATGAGGTGCAGGAAGGAAAGAAAGGCTTGGAATGATTAATTAATCAACCTTTTATTCAATTTGGTATCTCTCATTATTTCTTATTATAACATTGTTAATTTTAGTCTTACAAATAATTCATGAAAATTTTCTTAGTCCTTCATATCATGACATGACTTTCCATTCAATCAATCAAGGAATGCAATTAGTTTAATAGGAAATGTAAAATAAAAATATATTAGCTCGGGCTGGGGTTGTGGCTCAGTGGCAGAGCGCTTGCCTAGCATGTGTGAGGCACTGGGTTCGATTCTCAGCACCACATATAAAGAAAAATAAAGGTGTATCAACAACTATAAAAAAAATATTTAAAAAAAAATCTAAAAAAAATATATATTAGCTCATAGAAGGAGGTCACCATCATAAATAAAATTCCATACTTAATTTAAACATTCCTAATATTTTGATCACAATTCACTTTGAATAAATAAGATATTTTTAACTTACAGTATACACAAAAGGGAATCCGACTGGAAATGATATATCCAAATTTTAAAAAAGCATTATTGGGCCCTTCTATGTGCTGGATGTTACATTATTCTATCCCCATGCTACCCCTGTGAGATAACTATGTATATTTTGTAGGTAAAAAATCCTGATAAGACTGCCAATGATTTGAAACACTTAATTTACAAGTGGGCAAATGAGTTAGTACTTAACTATGATTCTAAAATGCATGTTTCTTTCATTAACTACATTGCTTTAGTGAAGAAATATTTTATAAGTATTTGAGCATATTACATTATACTTCTCCATACAATGTACTATTTTATTAAGGTGCTGTGTCCATGATTTTATTATATATAAGAATCTCAGTTTTCAAGCTATGCATGGTGGCACATGCCTGTAATCCCAGCTACTTGGTAGGCCAAAACAGGAGGATCACAAGTTTAAGGCCACCAGCTTCACCAAATTTAGTGAGACCCTGTCTCAAAATAAAATATAAAAAGAGCTGGGGGAGTAACTTGGTTGTAGAGTATCCTTGGATTCAATCTCCAGCACTGAGAAAAAAAGAAAAAAAAAGGTTCAATAAATGTCTGTTGAGTGAATGAATGTTCATCTTGTAGTGCAAATATCTCCTTAGGGTAGATTTCTGTGAGTGAGATTATTGACTCAAAGGTATGAATCTTTTATCTTTTTTTTTTTTTTTTTTGAGATAGGGATTTCACTATGTTGCCAGCCTAGAACTCCTGGGCTCCAGTGATCCTTCTGGCTCAGCCTCTTAAGTAGCTAGGAGTACAGGTGTGAGCCACTGCAAGGTATGAATCTTAAAGGTATATTCCCATCCACAGCTCACACTGTGATTCTGTTGACCCACACCTCACCAAAAGGAATTTTGCCAATATTTTTCACCTGTAGTATTCTGCTAGGCAAAATATTTTTATTTACATTTTTAAATTATTTGTATATTTTTATGGATATGTTTATCAACCATTTGTTTATACATTGTTTGTATGTGTTCCTACATTGTATCCTTTGTTCACCTTTCTATTGTGATCATTTACCTTATTGACTTATATTAAATCTTCGTTTAAATGGCCAATATTTTTTTTCAGTTTTCCATTTGTTTTCAGCCTTGTTTTTTAGTGTTTGTCAAAAAAGAAGTTACAATTTTTATGCAAATGTATTCATTTTCCCTTGAGCTCTTTAAAATTTTTTCATTAAGAATATAAGTATGAGGGTGGGGTTGTGGCTTAGTGGTGGAGTGCTTGCCTAGCACACTTGAGACATGGCTTCAATCCCCAGAACCACATAAAAAAACGAAATAAAATAAAGGTCATGTCATCTACAACTAAAAATATTTTTTTAAAAAATAATATAAGTGGGCTGGGGCTATAGCTCAGTGGTAGAGCGCTTGCCTAGCATGCGTGAGGCACTGGGTTTGATCCTCAGCACCACATATAAATAATAAATGAATAAAATAAAGATCCGTCAACAACTAAAAAAAAAAAAATAATATAAGTATGTGAATGAATATTTGAATATTGAGCCCACTCAGTCTTTCTTACCTTTATTTTGTTTATTTAGTTTGTGTGTGTGTGTGTGTGTGTGTGTGTGTGTTTGATGCTGGGGATCAAATTCAGTGCCTCACGTGTGCTAGGCAAGCACTCTACCACTGAGCCTCAACCCCAGCCCCCCACTCAGGCTTTCTTGGTAGCATTTATTAAGCTTATTCTTTCTTGCAGATAAACGTCTCACTAACATGATATATAGTGAGTACAGGTAGAAGGACGTGGTATAGTATTACTTGGCTCATCAAACATACAGTCCTTTGAATCTGAGAAGTAGGAATGCTATGCCAAGGCAGATTGTTATGAAACCATTTACTTGGGGAGTTCAGGGAGGGGTGAGCTGAGACAGTTGCTAAACATCTATGCATAAAGCAAATGCCAGCGGGAGAACATTGTGTAGCTCCTGGGAGCTGTGCACTCACATCATTCTGCTCCAAGGAGAGACATGTAAATGAACACAACTATACAGTTCTGGAGAAGTGGAAAGGTTTATATTGACAAGGTTCTTAGCTTGCCAAGCCATATATCCACCAGCCTTGGCATTTCCCTTCCCCTTTTGGCAGTTTTGGCTGACACCACAAAGTGCTGCCACATGTATGCACAGGTAAGGCAGGTGTCTTCTTGTCCACCCACTTGCAGGTGTGTCAGGTACTAAATATATCCTCTAGTATAGGAGCAACATTTTCTGGACTCATCTGAATGGCATAAACTAGGGTAATGCTTCCTATTTGTTGTAGCACAGATGGGTTAAAGTGTACTAAAATATTTATTTCTCCCTGACACTCAAGGCTTCTGGTACAGGGCTGGGTGGTTTGAATTCCCATTGTAACTCTTTACTGTTTGTGCAGCATGAGTATCTTCTGGGAGCCTACAGAAATGCAGACTCTGAGGCTTTATCTTAGAGTCGGCTTTTTCAAAAAAAGCTCAGATGATTGTCTGCCTATTTATGTTCCGGAAACTATGCCCAAGACAACTGAATACAATTGACTCTGGTCTTAAACAGTCCCATCCATTTATTCCACTTTTGATGTAAAAACATTATCATTCTCTGATCTCTTAATCATGAAAACCTTTGGGGATAATTGATTAATCAGAGTTAGAAAGAGTGTCAAATATTGTAATTGTTGTTGCTATTGTCTTTTAATAGTTCTGGTTTCTGGAAAAGTATGAACATTATTTAGAACTTGATTTTGTTGACTTTGTATCCATCTCCAATTCTTCATTATAATATGTCTTGCTCCTTTCCATCCAGAATGAGAGGCCCTACAGAATGAGAATGATTTCATCTTAAAATCTTTCCTGTATTTTTTAAATACCATAAAGCAGTGTTTACAAACTTTGCATAGAAATCACCATGTTTTGTTAAACTGCAGATTCTTATTCTGTAGTTTAGAGATTCTGCATTTCAATCCCAGTGGTAGTATCAGTGCTATTGAAAATGATTGTCCATGGACCACATTTTGAGTTGCAAGGTTAAAGAGTATGTTTTGCACTCTCACAGTATGTTTGTGAGGTAAGTGAGATAGATATTGCTTAAGAGTATAAAGGCATCTGAGGAACAGGGAGTTAAAGTACCATGCCCAAGATCCCACAGCTAGCAAGTGAGGGAGTTGAACCCCCCACTCCATGGTGTTTGCCTCTTATAACTCCTTTTTCCTTTGTATAGTAAAAGATAGAATGGCAATGGAGATGGGCCATAGAATCGCTAGAGGCTCCAGAGCAATCTAGGGTCTATGGCCAAAATTTTCTCTCTCCTCTTTAATGGTCATGATTCAGGCAATACACTTTAGACTGGCATTTTGATGAATAAGAACATTTTTTTCTTTTTTTATTAATAAATTTATTTATTTAAATGCATTTCAAGTCATAGTACATATATAGAGCTCAATTTTTCCATCCCTCTGGTTGCAAACCAGATAGAGTCACACCATTTGTGTCTTCATACATGCACCTAGGGTAGTGATGACCATCTCCTTCAACCATCCTTACCACACCCTAATAAGAACGTTTTACTTGGGAGACATTTGGACACTCTTGAAGTGGCTATCAAATAAACTTTGCCCAAGATACTTATTACTTTGGATCCTATAGTTCTCTATCCAGAATCTCTTTTTTAGCACTTTAAGAATGTTAGGGGACAGGTAGATGTGAATGGTGGTAATATGAAGTTAAGGGAATAATTCCATAAAATGGGCCCACTGTGCTGAACACTGTATACTTTATTTTCCAAAAAGCAATTTATCTGCAGCTATGCCTGGCTTAAGTGGACAGGTTATATCACATTCCTCAGCAAAACTATCTGTTATCTGCAGGAGAAATACAGGCCCAAAACAATGTTAGTAAGAGGAACCTAAGTTACCCAGAAGGGGGAGACTTTTAGGACCCTTTTCATAGACCAGATTCAAAGACTCAGGGAGATAAGGATAATTCCTCCCAACCATATAATTAATGATTTGCAGTTAACAATCCAATTAGAACCAGTGAGCATGGGCCAGTGACTATGAATTTGGCAGCATGGACCAGTCATCTACCATGAGTTAGAATCGTCATGGTAGTGGGGACTTGAAAGTCTGATGTCATTCTGCTGTCAGTCAAAAGTCAAGAGATGGACCTTGGTGAGACTCTCTGCAAACTTCCTTGGGACTACAATAAAACTGGAGTGCAGGAGAGGCACGCTTTTTCTCTCCTCTCTGAGAGAACCCACCCTTGAGAGCGTCTCCTTTCCCTTTTCCTATCCCTTCAATAAACTCATTTCCGTTACACTGAGTGACATGTCTAAAATCTTTCTGACTTGATGGCAAGAATTGGGGCTTGAAGGAAGGGTCTTCACACTGCCCCAGTTTCCCAGAGGGCCTCAGCTCTGTAACAACAATATAGAACCCTGGTTCTAACCATAAAGATATCTATCAGTGTCTTCTGAGATGCAAGCCCAGGCACCTGCACTTTTCAAAGCACTACATGTGATTCTAATGGATAATGAGCATTTAAAAAGGCCATTGCCTGCCAGGTGTGGTGGCACACACCTGTAATCCCAGTGGCTCGGGAGACTGAAACAGGAGGATTGTGAGTTCAAAGCCAGCCTCAGCAACAGCGAGAGCCAAGCAACTCAGTGAGACTCTGTTTCTAAATAAAATACAAAATAGGGCTGGGGATGTGGTTCAGTGGTCAAGTGCCTCTGAGTTTAATCCCTCGTACCTGCTCCCCCCGCCCAAAAGTCTGTTGCCTACTTTCCATCTTCATCCTGCCAAATAATGAAAAAATTAAAAATAATTAAGCATTAATTACTCAAAGTGCAGATGGGGGACCAGCAGCATGGACTTTACTAGAGAGCTTGCTAGAAAAAGTCACAACCTCACAACAATCAAAGTTTGCATTTTAACAAGATCCCCAGGTGATTCTTATGCACAGAGTTTGAGAAGCACTGCTTTAGATGCATAATTTTCTTTACTTTTTAAAAATTTTTTTTTTCTTTTTTTTTCTTTTGTTTGTGTCTGTGTGTTGGGTGGGGGTGCTAGGGATTGAATCCAGGGCCTTGGGCATGCCAGGCAAGCACTCATGGATAATCTTTTTAATCTTTTTATCTTTCCAACTGTTATGGGATAGACAGATGTGAATGGTGGGAACACAAGGCTAAGAGAATAATTCTATAAAATGGACTCACTGTGCTGACCACTGTGCTTTTCCAAGAAGCAATGTATCTGCAGCCCTGCCCAGCCTAAGTGGACAGGATAGGTCACATTTCTCAGCAAACTACCTATTAACTGCAGGACAATCGCAGACCCAAAATAATGTTGATAAGAGGAATCTGTTAGGTCAGTTTAAGGCGGCCAAAGGGAACAAAGCATCAAGCAGCCCTCATGCACAAAAGAACAACCAATCAGATGCTGACATGCAAGCAGTAATGGCGTCTCCTAACAATCAGCGGATCTCTCCTGACCAATCTTGGAAGGACACAGATCTCAGCAGGATCCCCTGACCAACCCCAGGGGGACACGGGACTCCAAAAACCTCCTTTTCCTGTCCCAAGCCCACCCCTTCCTGCCTTAAGCCCATAAATTTCTATCCCACCAAGCACATGTATGATTCTCCCGGACCCGCTCTGTTGGACTGAGGAGTCTTGCCCAGGAACGTACATCAATAAGCCTTGCTCAGCAGTTTTAATTTGCCTCCTTTTGGTCATCCATATCTGACCTGATAGAACCCAAGTTACCCTGAAGGAGGGGACTTTGTGACCAGATCCTAAAACTCTGGGAGATAAGGATAGTTCCTCTTAACCGTAGAAAATTGTAAGAATGTATGGTTAAGAATCCAATATAAACCAGTTAGCATGGGCCAAGGTGACCTAGAGTTGCTATAACAGTGGGGACTTAAAAGCTTATGTTATCCTGCTGTCAGTTAAAAATCAAGAGCTATACCTGGGTGGGACTCTCTGGAACCTTCTCGGAGATCCCCAATAAAACTGGAGTGCAGGAGAGGCACATTGTTCACTCTCCTCTCTGAGAAACCACTTTCTCCCTTGAGAGTGTCCCCTTTCCCTATTCCTTATCCCTTCAATAAACTCATTTCTGTTATTCTGAATGACATATCTGAAATCTTTCTGACTTGATCAAAAGAATCGGGGTTTGAAGAGAGGGTCTTTGCATTCCCTCAGTTTCTCGGAAGGCCCCAGCTCCATAACACAACTACAGTGTAGTTTTTCAGATGTGTTGATGCTGAGGTCAAGGGAAGTTAAGCAACTTGTCTAAGATTACATAGCTAGTAAGAATTCAAACTAGGTTTCATCTGACTCTAGAACTCGTATTAACAAATATACTAGTGACTCTCACAATTTAGTCTATGGAAGATATACCTAGGGAGCTTATTAAAAATATTGATTCCTGAAATTCTCATCTAACGCATATGGGGCAGAGCTTAGAAATCAGCACTTTAACCCATCTATCCCAGGCATTTTGAGGCAAGTGGCCACAGAACACAATTTGCAAAGCACTGTACTTTATTATACTTACTGAACGAGCTTCTAGAGAGAGAACTACCTTGTATTTCCAGAGCATTTCAAAATGAGGCCTTGGCTGAGAATAACAAAGATTTTTCATCGGACCAAGATTCCCTAGAAATCTCTGGGTCCATTTCCAAGCTTTGGGAGATGCATGGAGTCTCGCTACAGCTGAACAGATAACATTAAAGGAGGGGTTTGATTGGATAATAGATACTGAGTCTAGTTAAGGGAAGATCTGATATTGTTCAAGAAGAAACCCCAAATTTTGTTATTCTTACACTAGAAATTGAATGCAGGGAGGAATGTTGGTTACCCTCTAAAATTTTTATTATTTTATGTATAATTTATGAGATGTAGGATAATCACTAGATGGCTGTAACTCCTGCTTATAAATTGTGTACACCCTGAAAATAATATCAACTACCAAGGCAGAATCAATCTGTTCTTTGACAAACACTTTGGGGCTTGGGAGTTAAAGAATGATGAGCAATAATTAGCCACGAGGTACAGGATCTCTTCTCTAGTATTTTAAATTATATATTTTGACATAACTCCTCTTCTGAAGAGCTCAGGGTGCTGCACACACACATGCATTAAAGTTCCCTTTATTTGATGATTGCCACAAGTGAGCACAGGTCCTATACATGAACAGAAAGAGAACTAAGGGTAGAAAAGTGGAAAGAATAACTAGTGGTAAATCATATTAAAAGACACACCATTCTGAGTCATTCATTCATTATTTTGTTTAAACAAATTCATTGAACATTTATTATACTCCAGGCCATTTGGTAACTACTTAAGGGGCAAATAAGAGTTTGTCACAGTTTCTATCTTCAAGGTACCATGTCTCATGGAGAAGTGGGTCAGGGAAGACAGGAAAAAAAAAAAACCAAACATATATGCAGCTGGGATTGTAGCTCAGTAGTAGAACCCTTGCCTCGCATGTGTGAGGTACTAGGTTCGATCCTCAGCACCACATAAAAATAAATAAAGATATTATGTCCATCTACAACTAAAAAAAATTTTTAAAAATTAAAAAAAAAACCCAAAACATATATACACAATTCGAACACATTAACTTAATGAAACAAAGTGTCCCCAAAACATACCTGCCTGGAATTTTCTGTTATCCATAAGAAGATAGTCTGGGGCTTGAGGAATGCAACAATAGTGTTCAGCCACTGTTTTTGGAATGCCTATGTAGTGCCAGACACACCTCGTGTGATTGACGATCTCTGAATAGTTATCCTAGATTTACAGATGAGGTGGAGCCCTGAGAGGGTAGAAAATGTTCCCAAGGTTACACTGGGGGCATGCAGCATAATCAGAACCTATGTGTCTTAGAGTCCAGAACAGCATTATTTCGGCCTTGCCACATTATTTTCATAGTTGAAAAGGCAATAAAGAGAAGAAATGAAAATCCATATGTGAAGAAAATTTGACATAGAAAGTAACACCTCTAATGACTACTGCTGGGTTATAGAAATTCAATTTTGTAGTACTAGAGTTTGGTAATTTACTAGATGAATAGACGGGCTGGGTAAGGCCAGATAGGTGATTTCCTTTTATGAAGTCTAAAAGAGAAATGAAAGTCCACCATGGCCTTCTCATATGATAATGCTTAGTTTACCCACAGGGGACCCTGGTATCAAGTAGGATGCTAGATTCTGAAATGAGATTTTGTTAACAGCTTAACCCAGAAAGACAGATGAAATCAAGAGACTCAGTACAGCCCTACTCATGTGCAGGATCATCACAGAACACATTGCTTTTCCCTGCTGGTGGGTTAATTCTCTGCTCTGAAGGTCATAGTATGTTGGGGCTAGAGTCAAATCTAGCAGTCTTGTCTGTCTGATTGAAGTTGTTGTAAGAGACAAGAATCCAAGGATATGTGAATCAGTTGCAGTACAGTGACAAATGAGACTCCCAAATCTCCATGTTTATAATAAGAAAGATTTCTCACTCTTAAGTCCAACGTGGGCCAGCTACTACTCTGTTCTATATCTTTTGCTGAGATTAGTTTTTTTCTGGAACATTCTTGTCATTGAGATGAGAGATGTTAAACCATTGTCTGGTTCTTAGTGTCTCTTCTGCCCACTTTTCATTGGCCAAGTGAGTCCAAAACTACTCCAGAGTTCAGTAGGGCAGGCTTTTAAAATCCAATCACAGGACACAGAATCATAATACTTGGATATGAGTAAATCTAATCTATTATGATGAGCTAAAGAGGTCTGAGTTACATTGGGGATCTAAATTCTGAGGTCAAGTACAATGCATGCAAGTAGGCAAATGAAATCTAAGATTGGAATTCACCAGAACTGGAGGAACACAAGGATTCAGAGCAAAGTTGGGATCAAGGGTAACTGCAGAGACACCTGGGTAGTTTGTATGCATGGATCAGTGTCTAGGTGGGGCATGGAAGAGCTGGATGTGTTAAAGGTTCATGAAGTGCAGCGTTTGAGAGAAGAACTTATCAGGATTCATCTGGGTGCTATGAGGTATGATTTTTTGTTTAGCTGAATGTTGTGCAGTCATTGTCTTATCTTTAGCTATGCAGATACAGATCATCCTGGAGAAATTGAGGCAGCTTGTTACACCAGTGAAGGGTTCTGTAGATTTGCCAGGTCTCTGACTTTAAAGGGTCATTTTTAGGATCTTGAATGCTTTTTCCCTAAAATAGGTGCAACTTACATTGGAGAAACACTAGTCTTCCAACCCACTTTAAAAGATTTTGATAAAAAAGATAGTAGAATTAAGAGAACCTTGCAGATAGCTGCTTCTCTGGGATAAATGATGGTTTATGAAGAGTAACAGTCAAGAAAATTAGCTTTGTTTTTCCATTGCCTGGAGCAATATGAAGCTGAACTCTGCTACAAAGAAGAAATGACAAAGAATTCACCAAAACAGGGACTTGGATCAGGTAAAAGAACATTGGATCCAATACTTCTCCTTTTAAATCTTGAGAAAAAGTGAGATTGGTTCAGCAAAGTCTACCACCCTTATTTGGTATTCCTCTCTGTAGTTTGGAAATCTTACCTCCTATGAGGCACCCTGAGCATCTGACATCTTACTTCAACACCATACCTAGATCTGCCTCTCTAGGCAGGATCTCAGTCTTAAAAGTTATCTCTCTTTTCTCTACTATCAAAATTACCACATAATTTCCCCTTGGTTGGAGCCCTTGGTCAGGATATTTGTTTAAGGACAGTAGTACCTACGGAATCTGTGGATAGATTAATTCAGATTAAAGTGTAAGTGGTAACCAGCCAATATGTTATTTTCCTAAGAAAATTTGCATTTCAAAACTTCACAAAGACAATGTTTCAACTAAGCAAATATGACCATAGTAACGGAATGTGAAGCAATGTAATTGGAAAGGGGGTAGTTGTTTTATTAGGGAACCTCCCCTAGTTTATTCCTCTATTTGTGAGCACCCAGCTTGAAACACAACTTGGCCTAGCAACAGATGGCTTCTGCACTGTACTGGCCATTTTCAGTATGATAATGTGGATCTGGATCTCAGGTGTTTGTGCCTGCAAGACCAGGAAAAAACTAGCAATTAATAAGATTAATTATAATTTATCACTTGCTTTCATGATTTTCCAAATTCTTTCACATGGATTAGCCTAGGACTCAAAAAGTCCATGATGGAGCGGGGCAGGTTTATTACCTCCCATTTTATGGATGTGAAAACAGGTTCAGAGAAGTTAAATGACTTTTCTAAGGTCACACTGTTAATTTGTCTATCCACACTCACCCCATGATATAGTCCTACTCCTTCAACTTCTGGCACAGTCTGGACTGCTGGCGTATAGAATTTGAATCAGGCAGGGCAAGAATGCAAGATGGTAGGGGTGATGTCATCAGTCAAAATTCCCGATGTTTGGCTCTACCCAGGACTTGGCCACAGTGTTTTGCCAAAGAACATCACCTGAGTGGAGGAGGATTTTTATATTGGCATTCTGCCTCTTTGTGGGTATTGATTTCTTTCTCAAAGAGTTTCATCTGCCTTCTATCTAATTATGTTACTCATCTTCATCTCAGTCTTTTGAGGATTTTTATCCCTGTGCTGCAGAGGTGCAGCTTTTCAGGGTTACTGGAAACCCATAGATTGAAGTCTTTCTCTGGCTATCTGGTAAAGGTCTTTACCTGGAAATCTTACTTTACATCATCTTCCTTTTACTGGGTGGTGTGTCTCTCACTTTTCTCATTTCTGCTTACAGTTAACCTATTTAAGAATAATCCTTAAGAAGCTTCTTTTGTGCAGAAGATGCAAAATAAATTATAGATACAGTGTCCTCAATGACCATTAAAAACCCCCAAACAACCCTACATCTGGGCCAATGCTGTCATGTGAAAAGCACTCTGCTTTTAGAATCAGCAGATCTGGGACCAGTCTTAGCTTGTTAGTAACTACCTGTGTGGTCTTGACTGAGTGACATAATCACTCCTGTCTGAGTCTCAGTTGCCTCATCTGTGAGATAGAGTCAAACTATGATATTAGTTTGGAAGGCTTTGGTGAGATGATTTTGACAGACAGATATTTTCAAACTTTAATGTGCATAGGAATCACCTGTGCAGGTTAAAATGAAGATTCTGAATCAGCAAGTCTGGGATGGGACCTGAGCTCCGGATTTCTCCCAAACTCCCAAGGTTGAGAATCACTGATTAAGGAAATATTAGAATGGTATGTGAGTGCAGTCTGTAATAAGTGTCTAAACACTGAGGGGAGTGGGAAATCATAGCAGAATTTAGAAAACTTCACCAATCCATCTTTCTTTATATTTATGACTTGCCACAAAAGTAGGTTTTAAATGTAACATTTATTGTTTTTTCCTCATTACAGAAATAATGAACGGCATTTGTAGACACAAGGCTAACTCACATCTTGATACTTTTCTTGGCTGACATTCAGACTGATTTATAGTGCCAAGGGCTAAAGGCTTGAAAATAACCCAGCATCCTCCTGCACAGGCAGCTAAATTAAACCTGATACCCAGGACCTGTGTGATTAGAATAATGAACTGTTCCAATCTACCTCAAAGGCCTGTCAGTAGGGGAGTATTGTAGGAATGGGAGGAAGCCAAATTTGGGAAGTAAAAGCTATATTGCAAAAATAAGAAGTTCCATCAATTATTTACATATCAGATAAATGGTTATTTGGGATGGTGAGGAATTTTCTATTTCAATTTGCTTTGAAGTTTGATGACTTTTTGACCCAGAGAAAAACCCTTCTTTTTTTCACCACAGGAATTGAGTAAAGTCTTGTTATGGCCAACATCATGTCCTTTAGACATGTTACTAAGTTTAAACCTTCCTTCCTACTTCAGGTCCTGGACACCTTACAAAGGCTATAGACCTAGCATGTAGCTAATTTGAAACATCGTCATCTTCAAAATGATAAAAACTAAAATTCCCCAGTGCTTTATGATTTGAAAAGCACTTTCATTTACATTGTCTCATTTGATCCTATGACTGTCCTTAAAGTCAAATAATACAATCTCCATTTTTAATTTTGCAGAGCTAGAAGGCAAATCCATCTTTTGACCACTTATTTATTATTGTCTCCACAATAATGCATGTCCTTGTTCTGGAGAAGTATTTCAATCCTGGACTTAAATTAGAAGCCCAGGTCCTATCCTAGAGCAAATAAATCGCCATCTTTGGGGTGGAGCCAATATACACCTCAATCCCCCCCCCCTTTTGCACCAGGGATTAAACCCAAGGGTGTTCACATCCCAGCCCATTTTTAATTTTTATTTTGAGACGGGATCTCACTAAGTTGCTTAGGGCCTTGCTAAGCTGCTGAGGCTGGCTTTGAATTTATGATCCTCCTGCCTCAGTCTCCAGAGAAACTAGAATTAGATGTGTTATGCGCCACCATACCCAGCTCCTTTTTTTTTTTTTTTTAACTCAGTGGTATAGCGCTTGCCTGGCATGCATAAGGCCTGGGTTCAATTCTCAGCACCACAAATCAGTAAGTAAGTAAATAAATAACTAAATACATCCAGAGATGAGAAATCCCTGCTTGGATGAAGGTTTTGGGACAGCCAGAGGAAAATTTTATTTTCTTCAAAAGGACATTATCTGTTTATGCAGACCAGATATTGTCGAGGAACTTGATTTTTTGTATGTGTGATTTCTGGTAACTAGCTCTAATCCCTGGTGGACTTCAGAAAAAGGAATCAAACTTACTTGGTTTCTACAGCATGTAATATAACTTACTACAGTATACTACAGTAAGATTAATATCACCTCCTTATTGTACAAATGGAGACACTAAAATGTGACAGTGTTAATTTATTCAAATGATAACAGGATGGCAGGCTCCAATCACTGCTTATTGACTTTGCTTCAGTCCATTTTGCCATCTTTTATTAATTCCTCTACAGAAACACTGAGTGCCCACTAGGTATACTGTGTCAACTGCTAGGGATGCATTTGTGAATAAAATAGAGTTCTTGCCCTTATGGAGTTTATAATCCAGCAAGGTTTGGAGACATTAGCCAAGAGATTATAACTAGGAAAATAAAAACACCTAGTATGTGCCAGGCTTTCTCCTGGACACTTTACATATATCATTTATGTGAAATAAATCTTGTTATATTCATTTTAGGGTACTGAAACTCAAAGAAGTTAGGTCATGCAGATTTGGAATTTGAATTCAAGTTTGCCTGACTTGACAGTCTAAGAGTCTATGCTTTCCAATATGGCAGCCATTAGCATGTCTGGTTATGTAAATTTAAACTTAAAGCAATGAAAATTAAATTAAATTGAAAATTTTAACTCCTCATCATGCTAGTCACATTTTAAATGCTCAGTGTCCACATGAGGTCAGTGGCTACCATATTGGACAATGCAAACATAGGACATTTCCATTATCACAGATCTAGTGGGCAGCATTGGTCTAGGCTCTTAAAGCAAGGAATCAACTCAAACTCAACTTCAATATTCTATACCTAGCACAGACTTACAAAGAACAGGATTCACTAATAGCCAGCATTGATTCTTTTTCTTATGTCATTAAAGAAAAAGCTTTTGAATAGTATGCAATCCTGGTACACTCTTTTTGAAATGTTCCTACCTTGGAGGTAGAGATTTAGAGGTGAAATAGGGGTGTTATTTACAATAAAAAGTGTGGCCAATTAAATGAGATAATAAATGACACACCCCATTGTGAAGTCTGGCACAATTAATAAATGCTAATGTCATAGTAAAGAGTGTGGAACATAGAGTCACAAGAGCTGGATTTGAGTCATGCTTCACCATTTTATACACACATGACCCATGTAAATGTCAACTTCCCTGCATCTCAGTTTTCTTAATTATAATGTACAGATGATCTCTGACCTCCATATTTTGGGAGATTATGGGGAGGACCAATGAGCAATGGATACAAAAGCCTTTTGTTAATAAAGATTTGTAAAGAAAGATATGCCCTCCTTTGTGCCTTAAAAAAGAAAAAATAAATAAATTTCTAACTGTAGCTGGTTTATCTGAGATTTGCTTCCTTATTCTAAAAATGGAGGACAAAAAAGAGGCTCATCAAGTGCCAGAATTAAATAAACGAATTCAGGTTTCATGTGGTAGTAAAAGGAATGAAAGAACTGCAGAGCAGTGCAAGTTGGAATAAGTCTTTGCCAGGTCTCTGGCAGTTGAGACTGCTAAGGTCTGGGGGGAGCAGTGCTCTCTTGGGGCTTGCATCAACCTGTCCAGGTAGGCCTTTGGGCAGTCTCCAGGTGGACCTCTTTGACTACCTGTGACTGCCCAAGTGTCTGTCCTGGAGAGTGACATGTCCTGTGGGCGTCCATCCTCTCCTAAACAGCAGTGAGGCCTCAGACTGCCAGGTATGGAGGACAAACAATCTGCTTTAAATCTAGTTCTCTCTGTTCAGGAAGAAAATCAACAGTCATACTGAAAGGGATTCAGGTTCATTATCACTGTATGAGGAAGTTTTAGCTCACTTTTGAATGGATTTGTGAGGACAATTCCTTTTTCTCTGTATTCTAGTGATCTCCTGGGCAGCAGAAAGATTGGGAAGTGGACAGAATTGCTGTGGTGTTTCTAAACAACTAACTCCAATCCTGTGCTCACCAGCAACATACCACTGAATGCCCGGGTGAGAGAATAATAGATTTCCCAAGACCACCCCCCCACACACACACATCATTTTAAACTTGAATAATGAGTTTTCTTCTATCTCCCTTTTCTGGTGAAACTATGTTCTCTACATACTGTCTGCTTAATAAAATGTCTTGAAGAGCGGCTATTGTGATAAGGCTGTGGAGTCAAACAGACCTGAGCTGATGTGGAAGCTCCACCCCTTACTAACTTTATACTGGATTCACTTCAGTCCACAAACATTAACTGGGCACAGATCCCATGCCAGCTACTGTGCTAAATTAGAGAGAGACAAAGATAAATATGACGAAATTCCTCCCTTCAGGAGTCTAGCGGAAGCTGATAGAAAAGTAAACAATTCCACACAGCATACAGTACCGGCTCTCCTAGTGCTCAACACAGGCTGCCGTGGGAGTTGAAAGGTCCAGGGGAGAGGAGGTCAGGGAAACATTCTCAGGGAAGCTGGTAATGACGGAGTCTTAAAAGATAAGTCAGAGGTAAATGCAAGAAGGGAGCTAGGGTCAGTTAGGGGAAGAGCAATTGAGGTAGAGGTAAAGTAACTGTCCATAGCACAGGGATAGGAGTTGTAAAGTAGAAACGTCCCTCCTCGTACCCAGTTTCCGCCCTCCCTTCTCTAAAGCCTACATCAGTCCCCGCCCAGGCAGTTTCCTGCCTGAGCTTCCTGCTCAAGTTAACAAACCCTAACCTAACCGCCCGAGAGTTAACTTTCAACTCCTAGAAGTGACTTCAGGGGCTTCACAGCCAGACCACCAATCCTTACCTGACACACCAGCCTGAAATAACCAATCCGCAACGCATTTTACCTCAGACCTTATAAAATCCCAGCTCCGCGCCTCTCACTCTCTTTCTCTCCCTCCCAGCCAGTGTCCACTTGAACAGACCCCCAAAGATCCCTTGGTTACATGGAGTGTGTTGTGTCCAGTTTGGAGGGAAGCTTACAGGAGTATGTAACACATAGGGCTATTGTGATAATTAATGAGAAAACTACGTATGTATAAAGTGTCTAGTCCAGCCCATAATAAGTGCTGAACAAATGCAGTTTAGGAAGTCCATCCTACCCTCTCAGTCATCTAGCTTCCTCTTTGTGGCAAGATTGAGCTCTGGACTTAGGCCCCCCTGGTCAGTATGAATGTAAGCTCTGGCAAAGATCATACTTTCCCCACTATGTCCAAACTGCCCATATTTTGCATCTTTGTTGCAGAGTTTGCAAGAGGATTCAGCCACCTTCTCAACTTTTCCCCATAGCACATGCCATGTAGGGATGAGTCCAGGAATGCAAATGAGAGCTCAATGAAAAGGTTTGAGTATGCTGGTGCATGCATGAAATTATTCCCTGCATTATAATTTCTTTCACTGTAATTAGACTCTGCAATTAAAAATCACTAATGTTTCATGACAGTCCTGCAAATGGATTGGGGGCACAAAGAAGATTGGGATGTGCAGGGGGTGGAGTGGGGACATCAGGCAAGGAGACATCTGTGCCATCCTTCTGGGCTATTCACTAATATAAAGTCTTCTCATACACAGAAATAATGAAGCAACTGTGCAGCTTAAAAGAGAAGATAAGCCAAAAACCTACAGATCACTTGGAAAGCCACAGTAATTTACCTGCCTACTTTCCTTTTTCTGGGAAGATTTTATCTCTGTCTGCGTTGTCATAGATTACTTAGTAACACTAGAGTCAGAATTGGTTTTTAGTTTGTTCCACCTCCATCTCACCCCTTTGTAAACAAGAAGCCACACTAGGCTTCCTCATATTCTTAGCTGTGTCACAGCCCCCAAGGAACCAGTATTCCTGTTTGATGACCATGACTCTACAGCTAACAGAGCAGGGATGGCAGGGAATCACAAGTAGGCTCTTGCCCTGCCATGGAGGTATTCTCCATGCTCTGTGCCCATGGATGAAGCAGAGCCTGTCCTTGGTGTCTGACACGTGCAAAGTAGCCAGAAGGAAGGAAGCAAGGAAGAAATCTAAGTTCCATTCTCACCCTTGTCAGAAAGGAATTTTTCCTCCAGCCTCTGAGAAGGTCTGCGTCCTGTGAAAGTAAATTAGGTAGAAAATTACTTTTTGACAAACTTGACTGAAGCTGTGAAAGTCGTTCTGCCTAAGTTTGAAAAGTGATTGGAACTGAAGGTTTTTTTTAAATGATTCTTTCTTCTTCTCTTTTTAAAAAACAGATTGCTCCAGGGGAAAGAATAGGAATTCAGGTATAGTAGGAGACTTTTCTAGTCTGTCTGATTCTGAAGGAGACCTCTTATCTTCATTTGCATGTCAATACCCAGGACCCTCTTGGATTTTCTAGGCATTCTGTGTCAGTGTGAGAATTTTCCATTATTTCTCATTGAAAATGTATCCTGTCTACGGATTAAGGAAGTTTTTCTGTTAGTCTCAGGAGAATACAACCACCTTATTTAAGCTTTTGTGCTTATGATTGTTTCTGTTTTCTATTGCTGGGTAACAAAGCACCCTAAACTTAATGTCTGGAAGCAACAACAATTTATTATTTTCCTCAACCCATGGGTTAGCCAGGCAGTTCAGCCCTGCATGGTGCTGCCTGGGATTCTCTGTGGGCCACTTGCACAGACAGAACCTGGCACTGACTGTCTTCTGGGTGCTTTTGTTTTCCTCACTGTGTTCTGTCTCTCCACCTGGGTCTCATCCTGCAGGGCCTTTCCACCTCTAGAAGATAGTCTGGTCTTCCATAGAGCTTGGGTGCTGAATTCTAAGAGACAAATCAGAGGGCCAAGCTTCTAAACTTTTCAGGGGTAGACCCAGAATGCTCATAGTGTCACATTCACCACCTTCTGTTGGTCAAATCAAGTGACAAGGTCAGCCCTATTCAAGGGAAAGGAAAATCAATTCTACCTTTTGGTGGCAGAAGGAGCATACTGTTGTCAGCCATCTTCGAAGGCATCTACACAATGGTAAAATGCATCTAACCGGATATTTAAAAGCTTATTTCAAGAAACTTGGGATTGGTGGTATATCTGATGAACCCTGGATAAATTGATGGTAATGGATAATGATGAAAAGTATAGCTACTAGACATTAAGCACCTCCTTAAGTTGTGTCAGACATGGTGTCAGGTACACTAATCTCTATATTTTAGCCAGAAGTGTCAAGAAAATTAAGAGTTTAGAATGGTACTTGCTAGCTAGATGTTAATGCTTATTATAAAGCTACATTAATTTTAAAATATGATATTAGTGCCAAAGTCAACAAATAGGACAGAATAAAGAACTCAGGATTTGCTTCATCCACATAGAATAATGTTACACCAGCAGGGTAGATTATGAATCAATAGAGAAGGAATGGACCTTTCAAAGACTGGTTCTGGACAACTGGCCATTCATATGAAAAAGCACAAAATTATATCCCAACTTCACACCATGCACAAAAATAAATCCCAGTAGATTAATGTAAAGCAGAAAATATGAGACTATTTCTAGGACCATAAATGTAGAGAAGGATTTCTTAAGACACCAAAATTCAAACCATATTGAAGAAATTGGTGATCTCAAATGACATTAAATCTTACAACTTCTGCCAAGATGCGTATACCAAACAACCCAGTATTTACATGGTTATGGGTAGATCTAAAGACACTTTATACACAGTCATGAGGAGGCATGCACAAATTATAACTTGTCATTCTCCTGTCCTCAGGAATTGGTCCTTGTATAGTCTTGTGGCTCAAGCTCTGCCAGACAGAGCTTTTCCTTGGACTTTTTCAACTACATCTGGGAGAGGGGAGTTCCCCTTCCTGAAGGATCATAAAGCTAGAGGGCTGTAAGCCCAGAGAAGTCTGTGCTATGTCCTCTGCCATGTGGATAAATTCCACTTTCAATAAAGTGAATTAAGTCAAAATACAGAAAGAAGCACAGACAACCTGGACAGTGTCCCCAGAGCATTTGAATTCTTGCATATATGTATTTCTAAGATCAGCTCCTTTCTACTCTCTCCATGACTAGATAAGACAATACATCCCCTAGCTTATGATGGTACAGCTGAGTGTCTATCTCTCGCAAAGAATCTAGATAATTTTCCAACAGAGAGATTATATATAAACACTTCGAACAAACTTCCTGTCTAATCAATGCGATAACTAAACACACACACAAAACTTCAGTTTCTAGGTTTGTTTCTTGTGAACAGTCTTCACTCTTTAGGTCCCCATTTGTAGAGACAATGTTTTTTTTTTTTTTTTTTTTTAAATTTATTTATTTATTTATTTTTATTTAAATGCATTTCAAGTCATAGTACATAAACAGAGCTCAGTTTTTCCATTTCTCTGGTTGCAAATCATAAAGAGT
>CM053399.1:70934494-70977901 GCA_028644305.1 Xerus rutilus | reverse complement strand
TGGCTCTGCTTACCCGTGCGAGTGAAATTTCCTTCCGTGCTGTCCAAAAGCCGGGTGGGAGAAGGTTGTACCGCAGTTTCTGGTCTTTTGTTTGGAGAGACTGGTAGCTGCGTCCCTCTAAGCCGCCATCTTGCCGGAAGTCGAGACAATGTTTTTAATGGTAGCTAGCCAAAACTATTCTCAAAGTTGATTCTCAAAGGACAATATGAGACTTCTCACTGCAGAGATGTTTCAAGGAACAGAAAATGGGATAGGATACTATATACAGAAAAGATTATTTTGGAAGTACCATTTAAATACTTTCTCTTTAAATTAAACTTATAGCTTAAGTTTTTTTTTTAACAGTTGTGGAGTTTCTTTGATGGCAGTTGAATTGTCAGACTCATGACTTCCCTTTTTGCTTTTAATCCTGTGATATTTAAAACACTGAAAAAGCATTTACATTTGAGTACTGGTTATTAGATATGATGGCTAAATTATATTTTATATGGAGCAGACCCATTAAATTAACACATTAATATCTCTGCTCCCAACTATATTCAGGAGAAAACTTCATGTTGTAATAACATATGCAGATTCTCTCCTGGTAAGGAGATGACATTGCTAATAGCAGAGAACAGTGGTCTGGCAAGTTGATTTTCTCACAGGAGATATATGGAAACACTTGCCATTGAGTTTTTGTTTGCCCTTTAAAGTTAATGAATTGCATGATCTAATAATAACTATCTGTACCTTCCTTCCATCATAAAGCTCTTAAAGCATTTCACAATCAATTAGCAGCTATGGGATGTCATTATTACTGGATGTTTTGCAATATGAATGTTCTCAGAGTTAATACAGAGTAAACTCCACTGGCAAGCAGCTCATGATGGGTCAAGCCAAGCAAGCAGGCTTCGAAGTTGAGAAGGAAAGCTTTCAATGACTCACCAGCTTACTGGCAAGGTTTCCTGATTCCTTGCTTTTATTTTTCACTTTTGATTTACTCATTACTTATGCATTTTCCATTAAATCCAATGCAGGAACTGAGGCCTGCTGCTTCTGCATTTCTAAGTTGCATTGTTGTATTGCTGTTCTTGATAAGTTAAATGTGTGTACCCAACCGACGCAAAGTTCAATACTGCATAATTATCCAGTATATTTGGTTAGCACAGATTAGCAAGCCAGGTGATTAGGGTCACAATGAATTTCAAGTTAAGGTCATGCTAGAAACTATTCAGGATTTATGGACCATACTTAACATTCGAATGTCACTAACTTCTGCTCCAGTCCCTTGAAAGGTGGTTGAAGCCTAAACAGTTAACTATTTGCTCATAGCAGTGAGTGACAAAAAAGATAGCACAATGAGGTCATGCAGTTTCCCCAGCACCTTTAGATGTACACACCATCTCTGCCTTTTTAAGTTTAGAAGTTATGCTCATTTGAATCAAACACAAACCACGTTTAAACAGCTCTTTGTAGAACCTCCAAAAGGGAGTTTTAAGGTAGGTTGAAAAAACTTTTATAATTTACTCCATTATCTGGGGGCTCTCAACTTGATTGGAAACTGAAGTATTCTGTCTTATTTGGTAGTTTAAATCAGGGAAAGCTACAGGAGACTGGGGTGCCCTCTGAGGCCAAGCTCAGATGCACTTCTGAGATCTTTTCTCAGCAAGCTTCACCTTCAGGTGATAGAAAGTCAGGTTTTAGTGATTAGTAACTATGTATGTGGTAGATCTAATAATGCCCCCTCCCCCACCATGTTCCTGTCCTACTTCTTGGAGCCTATAAATGTTACCTGATGTGGCACAACATTACTTTACAGATGAGATTACGTTAAGGGTCTTGAGATGGGGCGAGAATACAGAATCACACAAGTGGACACTAAATGCAACTACCTGTATAATTGGAGGAAGATATGACATGGAGGAGGAAAAGACAAGGTGGCCTTGGAAGCAGAGGTTCAAGTGATGCAGCCACAAGTCAAGGAATTCCAGCAGCCAGCAGAGCTGGAGAGGCTTTGTCCTCTAGCTCTGGAGTGAACATGGCCCTGCTGACACTTTGATGGTGAACTTCTAGCCTCCAAAGTATGGTAATTTGGAATAGCAGCCATAGGAAGCTACTATAAACAATGAAGCAAAGTGATATAACGTGCCTTTTATCACCAGAGACTGATTGTTGGAGTTTGGGGACTTCAAAAAACTTGGATTACATGTCAAACCGTAGGCTGTACATTCTCTCAAATCCAGTGCTGCATGTGCATAAAATGTTAGATGCTAATGACCTGAGGAGGCATGCATTTATTTCTTTTCTTTTTTCTCAGCTTTGCTATTATCTAAGGAAATTTCACTTGAGTTATTTTCTCTATTTCACTTATTGTTTTTGGTGGAAGACATTTTATAGGAAGACTCACCAGATTGCATAAGTGAACTATGAAAATCTTCATGAAACCTAGCATCTTGCTAGTTCTTTCAGGCAAAAGGAAAATCTGGCATCTGGGAAGCTCTGCCTGGTTGAGTGGCCATGCTCCCAGGCTGAGCTGGGAAGCAGCAGCACCTGTGGGGCAGCTGGCCCTGTGTACCAGGAGGACCATCTAGAAGAACTCTCTGGCTATCCCTGGGTTGCTCAGAGTTTGGATATTAAGTAACATGTCTATTGTGCAGGGGCTCTTAACTTCTGACAAGAAGCCTCTGGGGAAGCATGCTGTGTGCTGCTCATGATTAGGGGCTGGAGGAAATTTGGCCGAACAGAACAAAGTGATTCTGAGGACAAAATGGCTCAATCAAGTGAAAAGTGATTTCAGGCCTGACATTAGCCTGACATTAGCAACTGGGTTCTTATTATTATCTGCTTTTGAACCTCAGTAGGAGAACTTGCCTACCTTTGATACTGTAAGCATGAGGCTTCATGTTTAAAGATTAAAGCAGCTTTCTAGCTTGTTAGAAAGAAATCACATGGGAATGGGTTTCACAGCTAGAAGCTGGGCCCTCTCAAAAAGATGTCACTCTGCAGCAAGATTATCTCCCCCTTACATGAATATCAAAAAAGCCCTTGATTAATTCTTTCCATTAGGAGTCTCATCTCCCAAACTGTTAGGTTTAGGATTGAAACAATGTAGTCTGATTACCATTGTGTCCTGTGCAATTTTGATTGTAAGTGCAAAGTGTTAAATGTATGAATTTATTTATTCATTTACATTTTGTCACTACAGATGAGAATATACTTAAAAATAATGCAACAGTAATTAAAGACTTGTGTCTCCCTGGGACTAAAACATAGCCCACCTTGCCAAGATTTTGATTGGCAGTATGCAATTAAAAGCCACTTTAAATGGTTACTAAATGTTACCAGCTACAAAAGGGTGACAGAGAAAAACAAATTTTTATATAGAAAAATTTTTAAATTACACGTATTGTGAATTACGTGTAAAACACCTGATGAAACATTTAAAATGAAACCCCTATGGTTCACTTAAAGTGTTTTACTCTAGAGATTTTGTTTGTTTGTTTACATCAAGCAGTAATTTACTGCACATTGTATTTGAAAAAAAAATTACCAGTTAATGGGTATAAATTATTAGGGAAAAGGGAAAGCATTGACATCCCAAAACCATGATATTTTAGAGGATAAATTCCTATATGCCTGGATTTATTTCATTTGCTACTGTATTCATTTCATATGTTTAAAAAATTTTAATTGTTAATTAAACTGTATGAATTATGCTTCAATTATAAATTTTAATTGGTCACTTTGAATGCACCACTTCGGTGGACTGTAAGAAAAAAGAAAGGTGACAACATTGAATGTTTCCTCCTGCTCTGAAAGAACATTTGTGTGAAGGCCCATTTGCGAAAGCACCTCTTTCGCAATTTTGTCAGTGGGTTACCAATACGCAGAGAAAAACTTGCTTTCGAGGTTGAAAAAAATTAAGTTGCTTTAATATATATACATTGGGATGTGGTGACTCATCGTGTAGTCCTAGCTACTCAGGAGGTTGAAGCAGGAGGACCTTTGAACCCAGGAGTTTCAGACCCAGCCCAGGCAACATAGCAAGACCCTGTAACCAAAAAAAAAAAGTAAACTTATGAGCTTAAAATAGTTCTCAGACAATTTGTTAGTGTGAGTTTTATTTGGTTTTTCTGAGAACACCATCCTTGGTAGCCCAAAGCTACCTGGTTATCCATAGTCAGGCCCATAAGCTGGGGAAAAGCCTTTGGAATAGGAAGGCATGCCTCCAAGCCCAGCTCCTCCTGATACTGCCGGTTACCTGTGAGTTCTTCTTCTTCTATATTTATGCTGAAGTATAACATTAGAGAAGCACACCAAGGCAAGCATTTAAGCAGGGTTTATTTAAAAGGGGTAATAGATTTGTCTCGGGAGGGATAAGAGGGCCATAGCTGGTATCCTGGTGTCCCCAGAAGTACACACGTTTTGCCTTTTTATATGTCCTAGACTTCCTTTGTTTTCCTGCCCTCCTCCCCTTATCTCTCTTCTTCCTGCATATGTGACGAGGCCCAGGAGATGCTCAGTGGGATGGCCAAAATGTGAAAAGCAGATGAACAAATGTGGAGTGATCTAGGCAGGAAGGGGGCATAATTAACAATTCCCTGCAAGGAGGGAAAAATCCCTGGGATAGGTTACTTTAGCAACAGGTTGGAGCAGGGGCAAGTTATCTTGATAAGGGTGGAGGAAGGGCTCTGAAGGCATTAACATTTCAATACCTCTCCAACTTCCCAGACCCAAATTGGCCTCCTTGATCCCACCTAACTTGACTTATCTACACTGACTGCCTGTCTAATTCTGGCTTCACTCCCAGCTCTCCCAAGGTGCCTGGTGGTTCTCTCACACTTGCAGTTACAGTGCAGCAGAGCCCATTAATTATTCACATAGCCAGCCCTGAACTTTCTTCTTTACTTCTTTAAGAACTTAAGGAAGAGATGGAACATACTTCACAAAAAAGTAAATGTTAGGTCAGAGGCAGAAGCAGAGAATAGCTGCTTCGCTCCCACCCTGCCCGTCAGCCCTGTTGCTCCCTCCTGCTCTGCGTGGCCTCCAGTGCCTCTGCTGGGCTGAGCCCGAGGCCTACAGGAGCCGCGTGTGGGCGGCCAGGCCCGCTCCTCGCCCTCAGTGTCCGCCGCCCCCACCCCCATCAGTTGCGCACACCTAACGCAGTACACATATGCCGAACAGGCCAGCATGGCAGCCCCCAGTAGCCAATATGGAGAGAGAGTGAACCTCTGGCATGAAAACCGCCATGACTCCCGGCTCATCCCGGAAGGACTCTGACTTCACCAGCCTCACCTAACCAATCTCAGAGGACACTGGACTCTAGACCAACACCTCTTCCTGCCGCAGGCCCATCCCTTTCGGCCTAAAGCCTTCCTTTTCCGGGTTGGGGGGGAACCCTTTAAATTCTGTATGGCTCGAGGCTCCAAGCCAATTTTCTGCCCGTCAAGCCTGGTTACTGGGCGGGCGTGCGTGTGTGTGTGTGTGTGTGTGTGTGTGTGTGTGTGTGTGGCCCGGGAGCGTCCTTCCCAGAATAAAGCCTGTTCCAGTCCTGTTTTACTTCCATCTGGTCATTTGGCTTTACAGTAAACAGGCCTAGAAGCTCCTGATTGGCATTATTAATCTTCCCTAAAGAGAAACCCAGCAGGGCCCTTTAAAACATCAGGTTGAGGGGCTGGGATTATAGCTCAGTGGTAGAGCACTTGCCTCGCATGCGTGAGGCCCTAGATTCGATCCTCAGCACCACATACAAAGCAATAAAATAAAGACATTGTGTCCATCTAGAACTAAAAAAATATTTTAAAAAAATCAGGTTGAGAGCATTGGACAAATCTGAACAGCCCAAGTGAAAAACATTAAATGAATTTAGAGCCAACTCTTCACATCCCTACTGCCTATTATAAATCGCTTTGCTTTGCGACAGTGGGAGAGGTAAAGAACTTTATTCTCATTGGATCAACTTGGGCTCTTTGTTGGGGCTTGATTCCATTTTGACTCTCATATCAACTATGGTGACAATTCAGGTGATTGTTCCCTAGGGACTCACTGTCTTTTTCAGCATTAGCAGTAAACTCTATTGTCTCATTCAGCAAGCCAATCACCCATGTGAAAAGCTATACTGCAAGTAGGTGCCTTAGGGGACAAAGAAAGTGTAAACCTCAAGGAGCACTGAATCTGCTTGGGGAGTTTAAACAGACAAAACTTAGACACAGGAAGGAAAGGAAGAAGGCAGGCAAGGAGGAAAGAAGGAGCATGGGAGCAAGAGAGGGAGGGAGGGATACTTTTGTCTTCTTTGTGACCTCTATTAATTCTCTTTAAATTGAATTATTTAAGAATTTATCAGAGGTTCAACACTTAGTTTTTTTAAACTAATGAATCATAAGTATTTAAAGAAATTACATTTAATATCTAGAAATGAAAGTAACCTATATATTACACTATCAATATCGTTTTTTCTTTCTTTTTTTTTTTTTTAGTATCAGGGATTGAACCCAGGGTGCTTCACCTCTGAGCCCTTTTTAAAAAAAAAAATTTATTTTGAGACATGGTCTCACTAAATTACTTCAGGCCTTGCTAAATTGCTGGGGCTGGCTCTGAATTTATAATCCTCCTGCCTTAGCCTCCCCAGAAGCTGGGATTACAGGCATGCACCACTGTGCCCGACTCTGTCAATATCTTAATACGTATTTGATCATTTTAAAAAAAAAACCTCAAAAACCTCTGCCTTTTAGCCATGTTGGCATCTTTATTATTTATAATGGCAATAAAGTAGCTCCATTTTTTTTTTTGTAGTATTGGTCATTCCTGAGTTGTGAAGAGAGAAATGAAAAAGACAGGCTTTCCCAGTTTCTCAGAGTCTTAGCTATTTTTCTAACTTTGTCCAATGCAAAAGGGGCTGAGCTCCCTAGCAGAAAAGGGAGTGAGCCATATATTGGCTTAAAAGTATTTGATTAAAATATAATTCCTAAGTAATTTTTTAAAAAAATTTTTTTGTTGTTGTCAATGGACCTTTATTTTGTTTATTTATATGTGGTGCTGAGACTGGAACCCAGTGCCTCACACATACTAGGCAAGTGCTCTACCACTGAGCCACAACCCCAGCCCAAATTCCTTAGTAATTTTTTAAAAATAGTTTCAAATTTCTAGAAAAGTGAAGAGTAAAACAGAGCTCCCACATACTCTATTCCCTAACCCTAGCTCTCTGATGTGATACTTACATTTGGCACATTTGCCTTTCATACTCTATGTATATTTAAATGGTCTTTTAAACTTTTTTTTTTACACACAACATCTTCATTTTATTTATTTATTTATTTATTTATTTATTTATTTATTTATTTATGGTGCTGAGGATCGAACCCAGTGCCCCACACGTGCTAGACAAGCGCTCTACCACTGAAGCGTTCAACCCCAGCCCTGGTCTTTTAAACTTTTGAGAGTAAGTTGCAGATACAAGGTCTCATTAGTCCTTAATACTTCAATGTATATATTCTAAAGACAAAAACACTCTCTTACATAACCAAAGCACAGTCATCAAAATCAGTAAAGTAACACTAATACATACTGGCGTCTCATCCTCATAGCCCATTCCAATTTCTCCGATAGTCACAGAGGATGTTCTTGGTAACTCCAGGATCAAACCCAAACTAAATGACCATTTATATATACATTTATGTATATCAAATATGTATATAAAATATACATCATTTTTGGATCAATTCCTTATTTTCTGTCATAAGATGTTCCAGGTACATCTTCTATTTTCATCACATCAGCTCTGGAATTAGCTATTTTCCAAGGAACCTTGGTTCCTCTGAGTGAGAATGGTATTTAGCAGCCAAGATCTGGGCCCTAAATGTGCTCATTTTACTGGGATTTCATTGCTTCTAGGCCTTCCCAGAGCAAGGGAATGTATGAACACACACACACATGCACAAACGCATACATGTGCTCAGCTTAATCCTTGGCCCTAGCCCTGCTGACCTCATTGGCCGTTAGTTGAATCCTCAGTACTGATAGGAATGGAAGTCCAATTCATTTTATAAGGTAGAAAACTATAAAACTTCATATAAACAGTATATTTTATTTGGTCTGAAAAAATACTTCAACAGAGTATAGTGCTTATTACCTTTATTTGTTGGTAACTAAGGTCTATTAAAATGAAATTCTGTATTATAGTTTTATCTTATGTCAAATGGAGAAAGCATTTTCAGAATCAGTATTCTGGCATATATGATAGAAGGGAAGTGTCAAGAGAAGGTCCTTATTACACTAGAAGCTCATTGAGTAGATAGCAATCTCTAGCTGAGAAAGAAGTCTGTGGAGGAAGTAGGGTATGAACTGGCTTCTCTAGAATGTTTTGGTTTAAAAAGAAGTAAATCCAGCTAGGAGAAAGACAGGAAGTAGGGTCAAGGAGCATGTAGAGTGGGTAAAAACAAGGAGTTTCAGGGTATGGGGAGTAGATGGATTTGGCACAAGAGAATGATTCACATAGAGTGAATGTGGGGTATAACCCTTGGGAAATTAGCTTGCAAAGGATTTTTTTCTTTTTTTCAGTACTGAAGTCCAACCCAGGGCCTTATGCATGCCAGACAAGCATTCTATCACTGGACTACATTCTGAGCCCTGCAAAATGTCTTGGCCACACCTAGGATTTTATTTTGTAGGCAGTGGGTAAACACTTTTCACCCTTTGAACATCATAAGTATGAATGTGGCAGTAAAGGTCTAGATGTGTCGATGGGAGAGAGTACAGTTAGCCACAAATGCCGTGATTGGGTATTGATGACAGAGGTGTGTAGGGCTATTGTATCAGGCAGGGCTCAGTCAGGGCAGCAAACTCAATACAGATGCTATGGAATAGAGATCTATTTTAGGAATAGACCTTATACTATTATAAAAGAATAAGTGAAAAATTTTCAAATGAGGCCAATTTAAGCGGAATTATAGATTAAGAGGAAGGAGCTGGTGGAAAAATGAGAGACTAATGACATTAAAAAGAAAAACATTCTGAAAAAGCCTGGAAGAGGTGTAACTAAGAGCGCAGGGGAAGGAATGGTTAGTCTCAGAAAGAAGGCACATCCTGCTCCCAGTGGTCCAAACCCTGGCCCTTTCTATCTTCAGACTGACAAGTGCCATGTACTTTTGCCTCCTAAGCCAACCATATATTCTCAGTTTAAAAATATATGCCGCTCGGCTTTTTACACAGCTTTTGCTTATTAAAACTAACTGCACTGGAACAATTAAGTAAAGAGAAATATCTTACAACTCACTGGAAAAGGATAATCCATAGATGTCAGAGTTCTGGTATTTTATTCCTACATTAAATCTAAGGACATGGGGCTTGTTAAACTGGCTTTTTATTTGGAGATTTGTGGAACTAGCATATTCTGAATGTCTTCTGCAAGATAATTTAAGGAAGAAAGTTTGTGTATATCTTTTAGTACAGGTGACAACATTCTAGTGAAGTATTTTACAGAGTGTAGAACACAGTCATTAATAAGGCAGCATCCTCAACCATTATACATATTTCTTTTTTATAACAAGCATCTTGTTTGGTAATGGCAGGACAGCAGAGCAAATATCCTGCCACATTGAAATTCATGAAGTACAATCCATTTTATGAAATGCACATATAAAAACTTTGTGCTCTTCTCTTCCTAAATTGCGGCCATATGACTTAGGGATTTGGGAAATACTTACCTGGTGATAATACTTTAAAATGCATCTTCCCTGCAGTATACCCATTATGCTGATTGAACCACATCAGAAATTCTTAAAGTATAGCCTGCTTTATCTATCTAATAATTATCTGTGGAAGATGCCATGCTTAAAAGGTGTGGGGAGGAAGGAATGACGGCTCCAAGGGGGCTGTCCTGGACTTGGCATCTTTGTAAGAGCAGCTAGAAATACATGCTGTCAAAATACATCAGGCAAATCAAAAGATTAGAATTCCTTTTGAAAGGGGGAAAAGAACAAAGTGAATCCTCAGCATTGCTTTCGTTCAATTTCTTTCTCTAGGTTGCTATCGCCAAACCTTGATTTTGTTTTTATTAGTTCTAACCAGTTATTCATGACAGCAGAAAGCTTTTTGATTAATTGTACACAAATGGAGCAGCATTTTTCACTTCTCTGGTTGTACATGAAGTAGAGTCACACCATACATGCAACCATACATGTATCTGGGGTAATGATGTCCGTCTCATTCCACCATATTTCCTACCCCCATGTCCCCTATCCCTTTTGCCCTATCCAAAGTTTTTCCACTTATCCTATGTCCTCCCATTATGGATTAGCATCCGCTTATCAGAGAAAACATTCAGCCCCTCATGTTTTGGGATTGACTTACTTCGCTTAGCATGATATTTTCCAACTCCATCCATTTACCTGTTAATGCTATAATTTTATTCCCTTTTAATGCTGAGTAATATTCCATTGTGTATATATACCACAGTTTCTTTATCCATTCATCTGTTGAAGGGCATCTAGGTTGGTTTCACAGTTTAGCTATTGTGAATTGTGTAGCTATTAGGACAGGTGACAACATTCTAGTGAATAAGTGGCTGTGTCACTGTGGTATGCTCAAATCTTGTTTTTTGAGACTAAGTGGGGAGAAAAAAATATGTCTGAATCCTGCAATGTTTCCAAAGAAATACAACTTTAATATTTCTAAATACAAATAGTAAGTAACTCATCCCAAGTACAAATTTTGCCAGGTAGTATTCTGGGAGGCTGGTTTTATGACAAGGATTTGTAATCCACATAGTGACTGTGCATGCAGTAAGCCAATGATAAATTCTAAGATTTTTGGATTTTGGAACATTTTGAATTTCAGAGTTTCATATTAGGGATACACAAGTAATAAAGTCTATGCAAATATCCCAAAATCAAAAAAATTCCACAACCTTAATGCAATAATCTGTTTCCAAGTATTTAAGATATACTCTACCCATACTTCTGAAGTGCAGTCTTTTAACATTGCTATTATTATTATCTTCAGTATTCTTCTTGCAACTTTATCTTTTTTAAAAAATATTTTTTAGTTGTAAACGGACACAATGTCTTTATTTATTCGTATGTGGTGCTGAGGATCGAACCCAGGACCTCATGCATGTGAGGCAAGCATTCTACCACTGAGCTACAATCCCATTTCAGAAATAAACTTCAGTCATGTTTCTGTTTCATTACTTCAGGTTTAGTGATAACTTCAGTTAAGGTGTGTGTGTTTGTGTCTTAAGCCATGTTCTTCCTTCCTTCCTCCCTCCCTCCCTCCCTCCCTCCCTCCCTCCCTCCCTTCCTTCCTTCCTTCCTTCCTTCCTTCCTTCCTTCCTTCCTTCCTTCCTTCCTTCCTTCCCTCCTTTCTGTATTAGGGATTGAACCCAGGGGTGCTTAACTACTGAGCCACACCCCCAGCCCTTTTGAAATTTTTTCAATTTTGAAATGGGGTATCACTAAGTTTCAGGGCCTTGCTAAGTTGCTAAGGTTGTCCTTAAACGTGAGATCCTTCACCTCAGCCTCCCAGCTGCTGATATTACAGGCATGTGCAACCACACCTGGCTTAAGCCATTTTATTTTTAACCAGGAAAGGAAAAAAGAAAACAAGTTATAAGCTAAATGTTACATATATTCTGCAGATGGGGATAAAGTCACATCAAGGGATATGAATTGTTATTGTATGAGCATATACAATGTTCCAAAGACTGAATTAAGGGCTTTTATATTAGAAGCCAGGAATTTGAATCCCAGTCCAGTAATTCTTGTAATCTACTCTTCTACTCAACTAAATCTTGTAATGCCAAAATATTCTTCCTTGAAAGACACAAAGAAGCTGTAGACAAACTCTTGGGATTAAAGAGTAATCAGATCACTTTGATAGCAGCCTTGTTAGCTAAAACGTAGCAGAAGAAAAAAATAAAACAACAAAATCTGCCTCATCCTCCAGAACAAAAACAGCAACAAAAAACTGTGAAGCAAAATAAAACACTAAAAAATAGAACAAATGTTCTCAAATCAGGGAACTTCAACTCATGTACTTTTCCTATTATAAGACTCATGATTCTTTACTCAGAATGGACTTGCTCTTATTTTGGACACAATTTTAACTGGCCTGAGTGGCTGATTTCTTAGCCAGCAGGTGATTAGAAGCAACTTGTGCTGGTAGTGGCAGCTATAATTGCTAATAATGTAACGCTGAAGGAGGCAATAATTTATGTGGTTTAGCAGATATGTAAATTCAGTGCCTGCCCATCTAGACTCATTGATGTAGGAGATAAAGTGCTTTGATAATCCCCAGCACAGAAAAATATGAAGATGAGTAATTTAGCAAAAATTAAGCTATGTCCAATGGACTCACATTGAGGTGGGAAGTATCTAAAATATTAAAACATTTTTGGTTAGAGTTTCCACCTCATTGAAATTTTATTGATGAATATTTCATTTGTAGCAGATCTAGGAAAATACTTTTATTTCATTCAATTACTTAGTCATTTACATGCTCAGTATATATATATATATGTATATATTATATATATAATATATTGAACTGACATATAAGGTACATATTTATGGTTTACAGTGTGACATTTCAATACATGTATGCAATACATAATGATTGGATAAGGGTAACAGATCTTTTTCTTGTTTTCCCCAGGGTGCCCTACTACTGAGCTACTTCCCCAGCACTTTCTATTCTTTATTTTGAGACAAGGTCTTGGTAACTATTGAAGCTGGCCTTGAACTTGCAATCCTCCTGCCTCCCAAATAGTTGTGATTACAGGATGCACCACCACACCAGGCTGAGGATAAGTGATCTTAAACATTAATCATTTCTCTGTGTTAGGAACATTCAAAATCCCCTTTACTAGCTATTTTGAAATACATAATTGTTATCAACCATAGCTATCCTCTCCCCCACTCTCTTTTTTTTTAATATTTTTTTTTAGTTGTAGATGGACACAATGTCTTTATTTTATTGCTTTGTACGTGGTGCTGAGGATCGAACCCAGCGCCTCACGCATGCAAGGCAAGCGCTCTACCGCTGAGCTACAATCCCAGCCCCGTCTCCCCCACTCTCTTCCCAGGCTGTATTAACCACTGTTCTACTCTCTACTTCTACCAGATCGACTTTTTATTCTTAAATATTTTTTTAGTTGTCAATGGACCTTTATTTTATTTATTTATATGTGGTGCTGAGGATCGAACCCAGTGCCTCACACATGCTAGGCAAGCGCTCTACCACTGAGCCACAACCCCAGCCCATCAGATCAACTTTTTAACTTTGCGTATTTGCCCATTGTTTTCACCAATCCTAGTTCTGAGAGGCTGAGATGTCACTATAGTAAGACATTAATAGTAGGACTACTGCAACTTCAGGGGCCTGATTTTCAACTTGATCTCAAGTCACTTACTCAGGTCTAGCAACTCTTGGGATCAGATTGCAACGTGGGGAAGTGCTTCTCTGATGAAAGGAAATAAAGAACCTTGGAGCATCCATGAGATGCGACAACCCAAGGCAGTTCCTTTGAGGAAAGTTTCACTGTAAATGAATGAACGTTCTTCATGATTAATGCATATCTTGTGTATCCAAGAGAAAAAGGTCATTGAGGCAATGTTATATATTCAAAAGAATGAAAGGAAAAAGGAACAGGGGAAAAACAAAGAAGGAAAGAAACAGATTGTAACAAGGGATGAGGCCTCTACACAGAGCACTACAGGTGCTTAACCAGTTTACCTTTCATCTTAGAATAAATTCTTCAACTTCAAAGAAATAATGAACCAGCCCAAAAGTGCAGAAGTCAGCCTGAACAGTCCAAAGGCAAAATTTACCTTTACTTAAAAACTCTCTTTTTAAGTTCAGTTTTATATATATGCATGTATGCATATATTCCATGTATATGTGTATATATTCAGTTCTGTTCAGCTAATGTATCAGACATTTATTGAGTCTCACACTATGCTTGGCCTATTCCATCCATGTAATCTATTAAAACTGTCCCTTACAATTAGTTTTCAAATCTATGGAGATGCCCCACCACCACCACCCCACACACACTATTTTTAAATGACATTTATAGTGTGCCATTTCCTTCTGATCACTCTCTTTTCTTGTCCTACACAATTACAAATGAAGAAAAGTTAAGTCTTACAGAAACAGTGAAGAGCAATTATAACAAAACCGTTTTAAGAAAATTTTGAAGTTAGCTAGTTTGCTTTTCTTTGCTTTTGTGAGATGTCCTTCCTGTAACAACATCATTTAATTTCCACATACATTGAGCCCTGACTCAGACATTAGAAAATCTGTTCTCAGTCAGTATTTTGGTATCAGTGTTTATAAATTTGTGTGTGTGTGTGTGTGTGTGTGTGTGTGTGTGTGTGTGTGTGGCTAGGGTCTTTTTTCTCACCAATAAACAAGATAGATACGGTGTAAAGTGTAGTCTGTAAGTCAATGTTGCTTTTCCTCTTGAAGACAGGGCATCTGTTTTTCAAACAAATCTGCTTTTTACATTTTTCTGAGATTGCAGAAGAAAAGGCTTTGTACCTTATTAAAAAATTCTAGGACAGAAAGAAGTGAAGCTTGGGGTAGGTTTTGGGGATGGAGACCCAACTGATGTGGACCATTTCCCTGCCTGGATGAAGGAGTTAGGGAGGCAAAGGCTTTGAGAGCTTTATTCCTGGAATGGGTTATTGGTCCTCTGCATATCACACTCCATGTAACGCTCTTCTGCCATGGTTTCAACGAGACCAGGGAAATTGCCACCTTTGTCTTTCCCTCATGTTTTCCTCCGTGCTTTTATCCATTGAACTTCCTAGCTCTGTCCTGCGTATGCAGTTCCCTGTTCATCTCCCTTGCCTTCTCCACACTCCGCTCCCCAGACCTAGTGGGACTGAGTTCCCTGGATTGTGCGCTTTCCTATTGGTTACTGGGCTGATGAAAAAATGACCTCAGAAACATCACATTGTCATTTCTCCCTCTGTAACTTGGTGACCGTGGGCAAGTGACTGAATTATCTAAACCTCAATTTATTCAGTTATAAAATGGCGTTAGTACAATCTGTTCCAAACTTCTCTGTGATGATGATATATATGTGAGAGATTTTCAAGTAATAATTAATATTTATCAAGAAACTCTGGAATGTCAGACAGTTTCCTAAATACCTGACATGTGTTCATATTAGTAAATCATGAAAAACAACTTTGTAGAGTACAACTCGTTATTATTACTTTCCTTTTATAGAGGAAGACAAGGTGGGGTGGGAGAGGCAGAGGCATAAATAACCTGCCTGAAATCTATGGTTACTTGAGTGTCCGAACTGGATCCGGTCTGCCTATCTGCAGATCTTATTGGCAGCCAACATGGGTTCATTTTCTCTCTCTTCTTTGAATGTTCTCCAGCATTTGCTTCCAGGCCACTGCCCTCTGGTCAGCAGTTCTTCTGTTGACGCCCACTGGACACCAGCATCACAGCACTGGCAGTCCTCTGCTGCAGGCTGAAGGCTCACTTTAATTAAAGCTTGTTATTACAGAAGGAAACCTGACAAGAGCCAACTTCCCAGGGACCCCACCTCCATCCCACTGAACCACAGCAACCTGCTCATGGATCTACTCATCTGCATGATGGTGTCAGAGCATCAGAGCATCTGGAAAGCAAAGACTAAAGTGCACAGTGGCCTGGCAGTCAGACTTCTCTCCCAGTTTGACCCCACCTCAGGTGAATTGCTTACACACACGGAAGGTAGTTTGATGAGGATTTCTAGGTTCTAGATTTGTTATTTCTCCTGTAGCTATTCTCAAGCCTTTGGAGGCTTGTGGAGCAGAAGAGCCCTGGAGTAGGCAAATTTCAGCTCACTGTAAAGAAGTGTTCTTTCACTCTGGATGCAGCAGTGGGGAGGGGGGAGGAAGGAAAGGGAAACGGGAATAGTAATGATGATTGATCGAATGGGTCATTACTACCCCTGGTGCATGTATGAAGACACAAATAGTGTGACTCTATATGATTTGCAACCAGAGAAATGGAAAAACTGAGCTCTGTTTATGTACTATGACTTGAAATGCATTTAAATAAAAAAAATAAATAAAAAATAAATAAATAAAAAAAAAAGTAAATAAGCATCACTTCCACCCTTTATAATGTATGCATTTGGCATTTGAACTCAGATCATTCAACTTCAGATTTATCAGATTCCTAAACCTTTGGCTCTTAACTCCACTGTACAGTCTTATAATGTGCTTGCCAATTGTTCACAAAGCTCAATTTATAAATTCCATTTTTATAGATGATGGAAATGCATTAAAATTCACTTTAGGTAAAAAAAAAAAAAAAAAAAAAAAAAAGAAGTGTTCTTTCTTTTTAAAAACAACTGTGATCATTTCCATTAATAGAGTAGGCCATTCTCTAAAGGACAAGTTCTCTATCCCTGTAGCTGTTCAGGGCCAAAGAGGACTCCTTATGAAGGGCACTGCCATATTATAGCTAACATTGAGAGCAACATGGACTTCTAAGTTTGAATCCCAGCAGCACCACTTACGAACAAGTGTACATTGGACAAGTCCCTTAATGTTGCAGAGCTTTCTCATGTTTGAAGTGGAGAAATGGCCTGCGGGTGAGGAGGTTGAATAATGCAACATCAGTTCAGTCCATTGATTAGGTCTTGCACTTGGTAGGTGCTCAACAATTGATGTCTACTTATTTAACCAACTCCCTAAAGGCCCTATCATATGTCAGACTCTGTTCCATGTGCTTGGCAAATACTGACCCTTCAATTCTCAGGACAATCTTATAAAACAGTACTGCTGTTACATCTGGGTGGAGCTTTGGTTGCAGTGGTTTCTATTCACTGGGATTCTAGGGTCAAGCTTGTGTCATTGGCAATGCTCAATAACAGATGAAGCCAGACAACTGAACTGAATTGGTGCTTGGTGTACTGTTGGATTATGTTAGCCACCAGCTGTACTGGTCTTAAGGGCCAGACATTAGGTGGATGCACCCTATAAGTCCCATACAGCTCATATCCCATGAAAATGCTCCTAATTAAGCATTTCCCCTTTATAGATGTATCTATTAGCAAATTCTCCCATTATCCTTGAAGGCATGCTCTGGCTGCCAGGAAAAAGGTGTCTTTCTTCCTGTGTCTTCTCCTAGTTAATTGCTACCATATACTTAATGCATAAATATCCTTGTATGGTACTATGCCAAGATCCATGTTAAGCTATGTATGTATGTGTGTATATATATATATATATATATATATATATATATATATATATACACACACACACACACATATTTGAGCAGAAAAGTGACAAGATCCAGTTATGTTTGGGTAAGTTATTAAATATAAGTCCAGCTTGATCTTGTGTAGACCCTTGCTTATTTGCATAACTACTTTAATGTGTCTGGGAGCTATTCATGTCCCTGAAGATCCCTTACCCCCATATCTCTGAGCCCCTGGTGGAGCTAAAAAAATAGCACAACTGAAGTTTTTCATGACAACAACTTCTCATTATTTAAGAGGAAAAACTTGCTTTATGATGAAAGGTGATAGAAACAAGATTAAAGTAAAGGGCAAGATGATCAGAAGATAGAAAATGAACATGGTATCTAAAGAACCAGATTGGCACATAGACACCAGGTCATTACAAGCTGATAATTACATGTTAAAGCTAACACAATTTATCTGCATCTCTTACAAACTAACTTTTTGCAGGACCAAATTTCTGTGAATAAATGCATTCATTCTTTTATTTTCTTTCTTATGGTTTTCTTTAAGCCACAAAATCTCAGAGTCAAGAATGAGGAAAGGGACAAAAGGAGCATCATTCTTTCATTTATTTACATTATTATTCAATAATCATGCATTCAATTTTTATTGTGGTTATTTGGGGTCCTGTAAGGTAAGAAGCATTTGGAAAATTATAAAAACAACCAAATTCATAAAAGAGTCAAGAAATGGACTTTACTAAAAAAAAGTTGATTGTTTTTTCAAGGAAAAAAATTAAAATTTTATCAGCCAATACTTTTTTTTAAATATTTTTTAGTTGTAAATGGACACAATGTCTTTATTTTTATTTATTTATTTTTATGTGGTGCTGAGGATCGAACCCAGTGCCTCACACATGCGAGGTAAGTGCTCTACCACTGAGCCACAACTCCAGCCCTCAGTCAATACTTTTAATTACATGAAGAGTTATTATCAACAATAGTGGTCAATTATTTTTCTTCCCCAGGCAGAGGAAATGAAAAAGCAGCCTTTATCTACAGCTAGAAGAGTTTAGAGGGCATAGTGCAACCTCATTCTAGAATTACTAAGAGTCCATGTGACTGGGCTGTATCAGCAAAGGACACAGTGTAGGCATGGTTAAGAGATAAAGGGCTCCTTGGCCTACTTTCTGTCAGTCTTTGTTACCTACAACACCCACACGCCCTCAACCTTAGTTCCAGGGAAACAGGGTTGGATTCCTGCTGTGATTACCTACTCAGCATTGCTACTGTCTGCTCTCAGCAGAGCTGCCACTCAATAGCAACTTCCCAGGCCCCGCTGGGGTCATGGTAAAAGCAGCAAGTTCTATGCTAGAAAGCTGTGGGCTTACAGGTCCTTTCAGCATATTGTTGTCCTCCTTTGGATCTTAATTTTCTCATTTGTAAAATGAACAAGTTGGTTTTAAAACTATTGGTTCTCAAACTTCAATGTAGATGAGAAACTCTTTCACTGAGGGAGTGATGATTTAAAATCCAGATTTTATCCCTTTCCCCCACATACATTTTGATCTAGTTAGTCTAGATGTGGTACAGGTCCCAAGATTCTTCATTAATAAGAATCTTATATGAGTAATCCTAGGCTAGTGTATTAGTTTGCTAAGGATGCTGTAATGATACCATAACAGGCCGAGTTGCATAAACAACACAGATTTATTTTCTTATTGTTTTGGAGGCTAGAAGTCCAAGATCAAGATCAAGGTATGAACAAGTTTAGTTTCTTCTAAGGATTCTCTCCTTGGCTTGCAGATGGCCAGCTTCTTGCCATGTCCTCACGTGGCGCTCTCTCTCTCTCTCTCTCTCTCTCTCTCTGCATGGGCACCCCCAGTGTCTCTCTCTTTGTATGTCTTCATCTCCTCTTCTTATTAGGATACCAGTCAGATTAGAATTCGGCCTTCCATAAGGCCTCATTTTAAGTTAAACAAGTCTTTAAAGGTCCCATCTCCAAATTCTCAGTACTTGGAGTTAAGGCTTGAACACACAAATTTTAGGGGACACAATTTAGCTCCTAATGCCACATAATCTCTAAAATTCTATGACCAATGAAGGCAAAGCATGCCTCTCTGCACACTAAACCTTCTATTTGAGTCTTCTTGTAGAACTCTTGTAGGGTAGCTAAGCTCCTATTTTATAGCAATTCTACTCTTTGAGCCAAAGTTCCTAGTCCTAATCTGGTGACATCTGGCCTTAATATTCTGTCCCTAATTGGTATTTCTCCCCTATCTAAAATGCCAGCCCTCTCTTCACTCATCCTCACTCCCGCCCTGCTGATTTCAGATCCGTTATTGCCTTCTTTATCTGTTTGTTTCTTGTCTTTCTCTGCTAATAGGCTGTATCTTCTATAGATCAGCCAACCTATATGTTATGTTCTGTTCCCAGCACCCTGAACAGTGCTTAGTATTCAGTAGACACTCATTAACTATCAATGCATGCATAAATGAATGAACAAGTGATATGAATTGAGATAACCCTAGAATTTAATTATATTTTCATTCTTTAGGGGATGGCATTTAAGAGACTTCACCCTAGGCAGAGGGAATAAGATACGTGGAAAACTGAACCATAGTGATATTTACCTAGAGGCTTAGGAGAGGTGAAACGATGCTCACCATCCTGCCAGTGTCTTCATCACCAACACCCTGGACCTGGAGAGCTTGGACTGTATTGCCCAGAAATAGGTCAGGGACAGAGGGAGGCCATCAATCAGCCAAGAACAAATGCCCACACCACACGGTATCTAAAGTCCTGCAGATGGTCAGCCTCAGTCCACAGCTGAAGTCTGGTGTGACCATCAATCTTCTTGCAGATGGTCAAAAACTCCCATTTATAAACTTTGGGCCTAAGACATTTTCTGGAACAACAGAAGCAGTTAAACCTTTTAATCATCATTTAGGTTGATGGAAAATGCTGAAATGTATTATTATATTAAAAACAATATAATTATTATTATTATTAGATTAAAAACAATATAATAATAATAATAATAAAAGTAAAACAATAATATTTTTAAAAGAGAAAGTCTGAGGTGCACTGAAAGTATGAATTATAATCTCTAATTATGTTGGATCTATGTACATGAACACATTATCTTCAGACCATGGAAAGCAATATTTTAAAATAGTTTCATGTATATCTTCATTGAAGGTTGTGGTCCCAGGCTGAGTTGGTTGCTTTTTCCTTTTATTTATTAAATTTGAGAGTAAATATCTATAACTGTTTTCTCTACTATATTGGTGGTTCCTGGACAGCAATGATCATATTTTACTTATTTTTGTATTTTCTGCACCTGCTATCTGGTCCTCAAAATCGTTTGTCAAATGAATGACCAGCAAGAAGATTTAAATATTACTGACTAGTAAATATTTTCAAAATATATTAAGACAGAGACTGAAACTGATTGATTACTGTCACGATCATTCTACATGGTTTTAATTAAATAATTTTTAAAACCAGATTTTAGTCTGAGGACAAAATTTATTAGAATAGGAAGAAGGAAGCATGTTGGAGGGGAGAAAGGATCCAAGGGAGGAATGCTTGCAGGGCTCACCTCTGAGAATGACTTCCAAACTATCCCAAGTCAGACATAATCAGGAAAGTAAATATACTGTTGAGTAATCAAATACCTATAAAACAATGGAAAGCATTTTAAAAATGATCTCATGCTCTCTGGATTACACACATTGTTGCTCCACTCAATAGTGTATTTAATAGTAAATTGACTCTAATTATTAATACTAATAATGCCATTCACTGAGAAATCAGTTTATAATAGAGAATTATTTAGCTACCATGGTCCTGGGACCAAGCCAAGCACCTGCCAGAGGAGTCATGAGGGCTTATTATTAATTATCTATCCAATTTTTTTTCTCTCCCTTAGGAACAGGATTAACATGCATTCCACATCTGATGAGGGAGGAGGGGTCTAACTGTCCTCTCCAGTCTTGGAGTCTTTCAGTGGGCAGCACAGTCCTTAAGCCTTGAGAGCTGACAGAAACATGTGCCAATAGGGAAAACTGATAGAAATTTTCTGTGCAGAAGAAATTATTCCCCTCTTCCCCAGTCACTTTCCCTTTTCCTGGCTCCCTTCCTCCTCCGAACATGCTCATGTCTGCCCATTTTCAGGAGAGCCATACCTTAGCTTTACCACCTCTGGAGCTAATCTTTCTCATTGTGTTCCCATTTTTTTTTTTTTTTTTTTTTGGACACAGCTTGGGAAGAGACAGAAAGGGCTGTGAAGCATTCTTAAGTTGAATAGGAATTTTTAAATAAAATTGTGGTAAATTACATATAAAATCTTCCATTTAAACCATTTAAAAACACACAATTTAGTGGCATTTAGCACATTCACAATGTTGGGCAACCGTTACCGCTGCCTAGTTCCAGAACATGTTCATCAACCCAAAAGAAAACCCATGTCCATCCCCTCCTACCCTCACCTGCTAGCAATTATAATCTGCTTGTTGTCTCTATGGATGTGCCAACTCTGAATATTTCATATTCAATCCTTTTGTGATGGGCTTCTTTCAACTTAGATTTGTTTGTGCATTTTGTAACATGTATCAATCCTTTGTTCTTTCTATGACTCAATGATATTCCATTATATGGATATAACACCTTTTAGTTTTCAAGTAGAGTACTAATCAAACAGTTTAAGGGTAGGCCTATGCATTATCTCTATTTTTTAAAATCTAATGTCATTCGGTTTCTGTTCTAATAAGAGTAATAATCAGTACTGATGGCAGCCCATAGTTATAGAGAGCTCACCCTATTCTGGGCACTGTGTGGAGTGCTTTGCAAGCATAATTCCACTTAATCCTCTTGAGACAGAGGCTTGAGAAGTTGGGTCTTATACCACGCAGCCCAGTATAGAAGGGTCAAGAATGGAAATCCAGTCTGGATCCATGCACTCAGGTGAGAATCTCACTCAGGTTGTTTCTGTGCCAAGAGAAAGAGAGTTCCTGGGCTCCATTGTTCACAAAAGCTGCCTGTCAATGCTCTTTGATGCAAATATTATTGCTATCAATCTGTACTTAAAGAAAGTGAGAATTGGAGAGTTTCTGTAACTTATTCAAGATCATACAGCTAACAAAGTGGAAGAAGCCAGATTTGAAGCCTGTTCTGATGGAATACATATCTTTAGTAACTATCCCTTACTAGGATAACATTTGGGAGGACATCTGTGATCTCTTCTCTTCTTCCAAGATTTTTTTGTACTATTGTCCCAAGAGATATTTTACAATGTGACCCAGTATATATGGTGCATGTATAAAGAGAAAAAAAGTTACATGAAACCATACTTAGCCTTAATACCTGTAATACACTTCTCTATTCTCTCTCATTTTGTAAAAAAAAAAAAAAAAAAAAAGAAAAGAAAAAAATCCATACTGGTCAAGATCCACTAAATTGATTTTTAGCAGATTGTTGCTCATACTTTAAAAATCACTGCTGAAATCCACTCTTTTAGTTTTTACTGTGCTTGTTTTTTTTTGACATTTGACATTTTTAGATGAGTCTTTGTGCCTTGAAACACAACACATTTGCAGATCATGCTGTCTCAGGACCCCAGAACGTTTCCAGCTTTCTTCCTTCATCTCAACTGACATGTCTTGTATGTGCCTAAAACAAATGATTCAAAACTGAACTTATTGTTCCTGCCCCACTCCATCTTTTTAAAACTGCTCTTTCTTCACTGTTCTCTACCTTCCCAGATCCATAAAGAATTCTTGAAAACAAACAGACTAGATAGACATTTTGAGAAGCACAAGAAAAGATGCTTAATATTACCAATCATCAGATAAATAAAAATTAAAGCCACAGTGAGACACTACTATATGCCCATAAGAATGTCCAAAGTTGGACAGGTTGACAATGCAAGTGTTGGCAAGAATATGGAGCAACTGGAATCCACATACACTGCTACTAGGAGTATAAGATGGTACAACCACTTTGGAGAGCTGACCAGAAGCTTCTTGTACAGTTACATCCACACTTACATATGTCTAGCATTTCCACTCCTATCTATTTCCCCCATGAGAAATAAAAACATACCCACACAAAGACACATGCATAAGTATTCATAACAACCTTCATCATAATAGCCTCAAATTGAAATCCACTAAATTATTCATTAACAGGTGACTGAATAAATAAACTATGGTATATCCACACAGTAGAACGCTACTGGGTCATATAAAGACACAGACAACTGATACAGGCAACAGAAATGGGAGAAATATGGGCTGGGCATGGTGGCACATGCCTGTAATCCCAGTGGTTTGGGAGGCTGAGGCAAGAGGATTTTGAATTCAAACCCAGCCTCAGCAACTTAGTGGGGTGCCAAGCAACTCAGTGAGACTCTGTCTCTAAATAAAATACTAAATAGGGCTAGAGATATGGCCCAGTTGTTAAGTGCCTCTGGGTTCAATCCCCAGTACCAGAAAAAAAAAAAAAAAGTGAAAAATGTTGAGTGAAAGAAGGCAGGCACAAAAAGAGGGCATACTTTACAATTCTGTGCGTATGAAAGTTTAGAAAAAAAGAAACTAATTTATAGTGACAAAGTATATCAGTGGTTTTCTGGGTTGGGCGCGCTGGGGGAGTTTTTTCTGACTGTGGAAAGCATAAGAGAACTTCCTGGATGATGGAAATATTCCACACCTTGGTTGTGGTTGCATGAGTATATACATTTGCTAGAATTTATCAGACTGCATACTTAAAATAGATACATTTAATTTTAGGTAAAGCATATCATTTTAAAATTGATTTAATGGGCCAACTGGGATTAAAAAATGTTTCATTTTCTTCTTTCTGTCACTCCCTACAACACATCCATTATTAAATTCTCTTCATTTGCCTTCAAACATTTCTTTCAAATGAGTCTTACACTTTCTCCTCCTGGGTCTTAGTTCAGGTCCTCAGTATCTCTCCACTGTGCCAACGTGAGTCTCCTATCTCATTCCACTCCACCACTCAACTCCACCCAACATTTTCCTTCTCAGAACTACTGATCATATTCTGGCTCTCCCTTGATGAAATACTTCCCTTGGTTGCCTTTTGTCAAAAGATTGATACTGATTCCTTCCTTCCACAAATATTTTTTCTTTTGGAAGAGCCAGGCATGCAGCACACCATTTAGAACCTTTTCCTAGATCAGTCCTTCTCAAGGCTCATCTGTAGTCACCTTGAACTTTGACAACCCCACACTTATGTATGCTGTACCTGTCATCTATTTTGCCCTTTTTTTTCCACATTCCTATTTATTTCTTAAGATCTAAATTGGATGCTTCTTTTCTCTGCAGACTTGCCCAGTTACCTAAGAAGACACAAATGTCTCAGAACCTTTTACTTAACCCCTATGTGTTGTTGGCTGGTTATTACTTCGTGTGTCTACAAAGTCTGCCTCCCTTCTAGACTGTATGCTTTGGTGATGCAGACTCTGCCATAGTCACATCTTGTCCTTTAACAACTAACACATTGGGGCTTAATAAATGCTTCTCGAATCAGAAGAACAAGACACCTACATTGCCATGTTTCTATGTTAAATTTTTAGGATTTTTCCTCTTCATAATTTATTAGTGCCCTTTTTTGTACTACTTATAATTTTATCACTGGATTGTGAACTTAAAAATATTCTAAAGTTTAAAAGTATGTTTAAGCATCTAGAAAAGTATAAAGAATAATAAAATGAATTCTTAGGTACCCATTTTTTTAATTTCGAGCAATTTTGCTTTATTTGTTTTAGAAGGTTTTAAAAAAGTAAATATAGCATTCATAGATATAGATGAAGCCTTATGGGTACCTCTTTCTGATACCATTCATTTTCCTTCCTTTCAGAGGAAATTGCTCTCCTAAATTTGGTGTTCATCATTTATTTTTATGTTTTTGTAGCATGTATGTAAGAATTTATAAACAATTAATGGTATTATTTCACATGCTTTAAAACTTTATATGATAATATCATGCATATATTCTGTAATTTGTCTTTTTTTGGTTCAACAATATATTTTTAGATTTATCCATGTCCATGCATGTAACTCTGATTTAAAGAATGTGTGCACACACATGTTCAGCTAGATGCAGTCAACTCTGTGTAAGCAGAGAGCATATTGTATAATGCAGTCACGAGTCTTTTTTTTTTTTGGTACTGGGGATTGAACTCAGTGTACTTGACCACTGAGCCACATCTCCAGTCCTATTTTGTGTTTATTTAGGGACAGAGTCTCACTGAGGTGCTTAGCGCCTCGCTGTTGCTGAGGCTGGCTTTGAACTCGTGATTCTCCTGTCTCAGTCTCCCGAGCTGCCAAGATGACAGGTATGCGCCATTGCTCCAGGCTTCATGAGTCTTATTGTTTGTTTGCCATCACATTCTATCAGCCTCCCTTCTTCTGGCCACTGTACTGGTGACCACACCCCAAAACAGCATAGATGTCTCTGAAGAGACAATACAGCAATACATTAAGAATAACTGCTGGGGGCTGGGATTGTAGCTCAGTGGTAGAGCGCTTGCCTTGTATGTGTGAGGCACTGGGTTTGATCCTCAGCGCCATGTAAAAATAAATGAAATAAAGATATTGTATCCATCTACAACTAAAAAAATATATTTTTAAAAAAGAATAACTGCTGGGAAACACCCTTAATAAACTGTAGGGATGGACTAAATCTACAAATCTGAGATTTACCCTGGGAAAATGTAAGGCTCGGCATTTGGGTTAAAAAATATTCACTAACACAACTAGAATGAGGGAGATGTGTCTTAGAAGTGGAACATGAACAGAAAGCAGGGTGTTCAGTTAGCGAAAAGAAGCTCTAGTAAAGAACCACTGAGATGGGGACTCCAGAGGGAGGATGTTTGCGCTCATCTGGTCTGTGTACGTTACATCTGGAAGAAAGCATTCAGTGTCTAAGTGGTATTTGCTCTAAGGAAGGTAAGAAGGGTTGGTAAAGGAAAAAGTATGTTTCACTTTGAAAAAAGAGGTAGAGGCCCAGTGGGATCTTAACAGTTGATCTCCACCATCAGAAGGGGACTGTGTGTGGCCTTAGTGGGGGCTGACCAATCGGGTTCCTCTCACTGAATTCCACCTCAGAACCACCTCCCACACTGTCCTCCAAGTCAGAAACCTGAGAGGGGTCCTCGACTCTCCTTCACATCCTCCCCTCCTTTCTACTTGATGATTTTTAAGTCCCGTCAGATTTGCATTCTGAATGTTACTTTGTTGTATCATTCAGCACCCTTTAATACCTACAAGCAGCCCCTCCAAGGTTAGACATTCTCTTCTGTTGATTTCATATGTGTGTGTTTCCCTAAATTTCCTTCTATCTTAAGAACGCCAGGGTGCATCTAGATTTCATGGAGCCTGAAGCATCTTTAATCTGGGGGGTTGTCTTTAAAAGAAAACACAATTATGAATAAAAGGCCTTGGAGAGAACCTGTGCAAAGGAGACTTATTTTATGGCTAATCCACCTCGGGATTTTTTTAATGCTCATATTTTACCAAGCCACGCGGTGGAATTCCTAAAGATACATCAAAGTCCTTTTCTGTTGGAATGCCATATACTCTTCTGGCTTTGAGGATTTCAAGTCCATCTTAATTATCCATTTCTAACTGATGACTCCCAAGTTTGTATCTCCAGCTCCGATCTCTCTGGATCCCATGTGCAGACAGGCAACTTGACTTGGGTATTTCCAAGGTACTGCAAACTTCCTGTAGCCAAGTGAATCACAGACTTTTCTCTTACATCTGGTTCTCTTCAAGGGCTCCATCTTATCAAGTGGCACCAGCATCTACCCAGTTCCAAAAGTTAGACATCCAAAGTTAGCACTATTCTTTATACCTCTTTCTCCTCAACTTTAATGTCCAATTCATCTTCAATCCTGACACATTCACCTTAAATAATCCCTTTTCTTTTCATTATCTCCATTGCCACCTGTGTTAGCTTTTCATCACTAGGACAAAATACCGTAGAAAAATAACTTAGAGGAGGAGATATTTATTTTGGCTCACAGTTTCAGAGGTTTCAATCCATGATTGGCTGGCTCCACTGCTTTGTGCCTGAGGCAAGGCAGAACATCATGGTGCAAGGTGTGTTAGTCAGTTTTGCATCACTGTGACCAAAATACCTGATAAGAACAACTTAGAGGAGGAAAAGTTTATTTGGCTCATGGTTTCAGAGGTTTAGTCCATGGTGGGCTGACTCCATTACTTTTGGCCTTAGGTGAGGCAGAGCATCATGGTGGAAGGGCAGAGGAAAGCTGCATCTCATGGTGGCCTGGAAGCAGAGAAAGAAGGGGGAAGGGTGTCAGGAAAGAGGAACTCATTCAGAGCCTGACCATCCTAACTCAACCTCTCCAGCTACGTCTCCCCTGCCTACAGTTATCACCCAGTTAGTCCATTCAAATTAGGATGAACTGATCAAGTTCCAGCTCTCGCAATCTACTCATTTCAACTCTGAATAGTCCCATTAGAACACAAGAGATTTGGAGATTTGGGGAACATTTCCCACCCAAGCCACATGGTGGAGGGAGGAAAACTTCAACTCATTGCAGCCAGGAAGGGGATGGGGGGTGGGGGTGGGGGAGAGAGAGAACACAAAACCAAGAAGCAAGGGGCCAGTGACAAGATAGTCCCCAAGAACTTGCCCCTAAAGACTGGCTCCCTTTAACTAGGTTCTACCTCCAACAGTTTCTGGCACCTCCTAACAGTTCATTTAGCTATGAGAAATTAACTCTGTGGTGAGGTCGAAGCCCTCATGATCCATCACTTCCCCAAAATCCTATCTCTGAACACTGCTGCATTGGGGACCAAGCCTTCAATACATAAGATTTTGCGGGGGACATTCCAGATCCAAACCATAACACCATCACTCCAGCCCGAGGTACTGTCACTTTTTGGCTGGACCACCACAGCAGTCTGTTTTTCCCTCTTCCAGGTGTTTTTTAAAAAAATACTTTTTGTTTGTTTGTTTTCCATATTGGATAGTGAACCCAGGGGAGCTCTACCTCTGAGTTACATCCCTAGTCTTTTTTTAATTTTGAGACAAGATCTTGCTAAGTTGCTGAGGGTCTGGCTGAGTTGCTAAGGGTGACCTCAAACTTGCAATCCTCCTATCTCAGCCTCCCAAGTTGCTAGGATTACAGGCAAGTGCCACTGCACTTAGCTAAAAATACTTAATTTTTAAGAGCAGTTTTCGGTTAGAAGCAAAATAGAGTATGGCACAGAGATTTCCCCAAGGGACCTTCTTCCTCCAACATCCTCTCCCATTATCAATATTCACCACCAGAGTGATACATTTGTTATAACTAATGGACCTACAGTTGACTCATCATAATAACCCAAAGTTCATACTTCCATTAGGGTGCACTCTTAGTGTTGTGCATTCTATGGTTTAGACAATATTTATCCACTATTTTAGTATATGAAATACTTTCACTGCCCTAAAAATATTCCATGCTCTGCGTATTCATTCCTTTCTCCTGCCTAAATCCCTGGCAATCACTGATCTTTTTACTGTCTCTATAGTTTTCCTAGAATTTTGTATAGTTAAAATCATCCAGTATATAAAATTTCCATATTGGTTTCTTTCACTTAGTAATATATATTTAAGTTGCTTCCATATATTTCAGGGCTTGATACCTCATTTCTTAAGTGCTAATTAATATCTCATCATGTAGGTGTACCACAACTTATTTATCCACTCATCTACTGAAGGACATGGTTTCTCCCAGGTCTTGACAATTATGAATAGAATTTCTAAAAGCAGGGTTTTTTTTTTGTTTTTGTTTTTGGTATGGACGTAGGTTTTCAACTTCTTTGAATGAATACCTAAAGTATGATTGTTGAATTGCATGGTAAGAGTATGTTTCATTTTGTAAGAAAGTGCCAGAATGTCTTCCAAAGTGACTGTACCATTTTGCATCCTCACCAGCAATGAATGAGATTTCCTGTTGTTCCACATCCTCACCAGCATATGGTGTGGTCCGTCACAATAGTCTCTTAATTGGTCTTCCTACAGATTATCTGACAGCCTCCCTCTCCCCTTTTGTTCTCTAGGCTGCTGTTAGGCCATCTTTCCAAAGGCATATCTGATCACATCCTCTCCTGCTTAGGACACTCCAGAGGCACCTATCATTCTATGATATGGGTCAAATCTTTGGCTAGGCCCTCATGCCCTGCCTGGTGTATTTATGCCCCGTCTTCAGGTCTCTCTTTCCATGCCATTCTCTCTAGGACCTTTCCACAGTCCAGTTTTTGCCTGGAAATCTTCCTCACCCTACTCATTCCTGAGTCTTCCTTAGAGAACATGTTCCTTTATTATTCACCCTGAAAGAACCTTATTTCCCTCCTGAGTCTGTTTATCCCTATTCAGTATTACATGTTCACCAGTGTGATCAATCAGTGCCTAACTCTCCTCAACTCTGAGTCTCATGCATACTTGGACCTGCCTGTTTGTGGTTGCTTTTCATTGTATCTGGACCTTACTCAGAACAAGCCTTTAATTGGGTTAAGCAAAAAATAGATCTTTAGGGTGATGCAAATCTGGTTTCTAAGTCTTGGGTTAGAGACTCATTCACTTTGAATGAACAAGATTCAAGGATACTATAAATTGCAGAGGAATGTACTCTTTGGGGCCAGGAAACATATCCCTCCCTAAAGGTTAGGACTTAGCAATTCATATTGCCTGGAGTTAGAAGCCAGCTGGCTGCTTACATTTTGGAAAACATAGTGATACATTAACCCTCAAAGCCAAAGTCCAAGGGCACATCTTTGCTGCAAGAGCTGCCTGCTTGCCTGCCTGACTGCAGCTTTAATAGCCTATTCTCCAAATGTGTGCTGACGTCAGTGAGAGTTCCCTGTGCTCAGCATGTCTGACTCAGCCTTCACAGTGTAATTTGGAGAGAAGGATTTAGACTGAAGATTCCACTTGCTACCTGTTTGGGGCTTTAAAATGAAATTCAACCTTTCTGCTTTTTTGACCTTTATGTAATTTCTTTCACATGCTATCACATTTGTATTTTCTCCTATTCTAGTATTTATAAACTGCTAGATAAAAATATAAACACAGAGCTGAGACTAAGGAAAGGAAATAGAATCAAGGTCTTTTAGCCTTTTGCCAAAGTTCCCAAACTGGAACAGTTAAAGACATAAGAAGAAATATTTTGTCACTTTAGGATACAATAGAAGCTGAAAGATTGAAAGTGTTTTCTTTTTATTATTAAAAATATTTTTCACCTTAAAAATAAATTGGGTTAGCCTAACGATCCCAGAAAATCTTCATTAAGTGAATTAATCACAGCATTATATTATAAAAAAAGAAATATACTGCTCATGGAAAAGATTTTCTGCCAAGAGCTCAAAAAAGTAGTCATAGGCAACCCTCAATTTCACACAGGATTCTTTAAGAGGGCAAGATATTAAAATGTCATTAGAAATGTTTGCAAAGGCCTCAGAATTAACTTTTTTCCTTCTTAGTGCTATCAAAGTGCCTTAAACATACCTTGGCTTGCTGCTTATCAGGGCATCATGATAAATTGTTTGAGTGGCTCTGCAGAGATTATGAGCCCCTGGAGACCAGAGCACATTTTTCAGCTACCTGTGATAGGCTCGGCTTTGGCAGGCATATAGGAGATACAAAGAGAACACAGGAGTTAGAATCAGGGAGCTCTCTGTGCCAATCCTGATTTCATATATCCAGAAATATAGTACTATGTAAATTAGTCTTGTTATTCTGTAAAATAGGGAATCACACCTGACACCTGACAACACACCTGACTAAGGGAAGGAAATGAAATATTTGTTCTACATGCAGTGGGTTCTCTCCATGTTATTATCAAGAACCCAAGAGCTACTGGGTCCCAGGGGTCACATCCAGGCTCTGCCTTTTGCTAGCTGTGTGACCTTGGGCAAGTCATATAACCATTCTTAGCCTTGGCTTCTCATCTGAAAACTGGGAATAATATATCTCATCTACACCTCAGAGTTGTAACGAGGAACAGATCTTAGACGTTTTGACCTAATGGGCCCCAAACAAAGTTCTAATGACTAATACAGAGTGGCCAACTTTTTTATGTTTCCAAGTAAGAACATTCCAAATAAAAGAGGTTGGCATTGATCATCACTGCAAAAGTAAGTATTTAATACCAAAAAGTAGGAAAGACAAATTCCTTTAAATGGAAATGTCTTTAAATGGAAAAAGACTTCTCACTGTTTTTATTGTAGACTGATAAAAACTTTAAACTTGAGCCAGCACTAGTCAACGGCCAGTCTTTGGAATCCATTAATTATGAAGAGTAAATGAGGCAACGTGTATAAATAGTGTATAGCCTGGCACACAGAAAGGACTAAATAAATATTGTTGGCTCCTATTTAATGTAAAGAAATCAAAAGAGGGAGACACAGAGACAAGGTGCAGTGGCAAAGAGAAAGCCGCTCATCTGAGCTGCCAGCTTTATTTATATTACTAGGTTACCTTAGGTCATTGGGATCATCAGTATGTTATTGTTCATTGTATTATTAGGGAGGTTACAGAATCAGCAGAGCTTGGTGAAACATTGTAGTTATCTAACAAGGGAGTTCCTTCATTCCCAGGAGCTATGTGCCTGTGACCAAGGTCAAGGCTGATAAGACACAGAGCCTCCTCATGGAGGGCGTTGATACAGCAGCTAAGCATCTTAGCATGTATTAATTATCTTATTAGTTTCTGGGAGAGATTGGAGGAATTTCCAATTATGGAAAAGAAAACGCCTGTTATTTTCTGGGAGTTTGCTCACCAGAAGAAATTCACTGTCTTGTACATTTCCACAGTCAGAACGCTTATAATTTAATATTTTATTGAGATAGACTCTCACTATGTTGCCTGGGCTGGTCTCAAACTCCTGGGCTCAAGTTCTCTTCCTACATCAGTCTCCCTCATAGCTGAGATTATAGGTGTGTGCCACCATACCTGTCTTTATATTATTTTTCAAAATATTTGTGTAGTTGTAGATGGACACCATATCTTTTATTTTATTTATTTATTTTTATGTGGTGCTGAGAATCAAACCCAGTGACTCACACATGTGAGGCAAGTACTCTACCACTGAGCTACAATCCCAGCCCTTAATATTATCATTATTTTGATAGTTTGTTATGGAATCAACTTTACTTATGATGAGTTGACTTTACTGGGCTAACAGGTGCCCAGATAGCTTGCAAAACATGATTTCTGAGTAAGTCTATTTCTGAAAGAGATTAGTATTTGAATAAGTAGACTAAGATTACCTTCACCCACAGGTGGGCATCATTTAATCTATGGATGCCCTGTGTATTAGTTAGCTTTCCATTGCTCTGACAAATACCTAAGATAACAACGTACAAGGAAGAAAGCTTTATTTTGGTTCCTCATTTCAGAGGTTTCTGTTCATGGTCATTTGACCTTGTTGCTTTGGACCTGTGGTGACACTACACTTCATGGCAGAAATGCATGATGGTAGAAAGCTGCTTACTTTGTGGAAGCTGGGAAGCAAAGAGAGAGAAGGGATTGGGTTCCTGATATCTTCTTCAAGGGCATGTTCTCAATGACCTATCATCCTTCCACTAGGCCCAATCCCTAACGGTTTCGTCATCATGCAGTAGCACCACAGGCTGGTGACCAAGCCTTTAGCACATGGGTCTTTGGGAGACATGTAAGATCCAAACCATAGCAGCCTGAATAGAATGAAAAGGTGGTGGAAGGAAAATTTTGCTGTCTCAGCTTAAACTGAGGCATCTGTCTACCTTGGACATTGGCACTTCTGGTTTGTGGGCCTTTGGAGTAGAATTTATACCATCAGCTCCTTTACTCTTGGGCCTTTGGACTTGAACTAAATGACAGCACTGGCTTTCCTGGTTCTCAAGCTGGCAGATAGCAGGTCATGGGACTTCTTAGCTTCCCTATTCCCAATTTGGATGATAAATATCCTCTCATCTATATCTGTACCTGGATATATCTCCTATGGGTTCTGTTTCTCAGGAGAACTCCTACTAACACATTATCATAAATTAAACACTTAACTTGATAAATGAACAAACTAAATGCCTGTTATATTTGTAATCAGTAGACCTGGAGATGAAAAAAAATAATGATATGAGTAACTAATTTATCAGAAGCTTTGGGAATAAGAACATTACTGGCAAATATTCACTGAGGGCTTCCTGCACTTCAGGTGCTCCTTTAAACATTTTACGTGTGTGACCATTTCAGTACTTTGTAAAAACGCTATTTATCCCATTTTTACAGATAAGGCAACTGAGGCACAGAGCAGTGATGATTTCCTCCAGGTGGCCCACTAGTAAGTGCTGAGGATAGCATTCCAGCCCAGGCAATCAGACTCCTTCATCTGGGCTTTAAGTACCATAATAGTCTGTCTCCCTATTATAAAGATTAAATGTAAGATAAATTATAATTTAAATTTATATATCTATCTCTGTCTATCTATCAATCAAAGATTTGGGGCAGCATTAGAAATGAGAAGATAGTCCTATAATCACACCCAGTTTTCTGTAAAAATGTTGTGTTCTAGAAATGTGTCAGATAATGTTTGAGTTGAAGTATAAAGGGCTGAGCGCTCTTGGCTTATTTTTGCTGGGCTTCTGTGGTTGGGTTTTCTGAATTGAGACATACCTCAATAGTTTGGAAAGAGTGAGGAATAGAGATGAGAGGGAATAAAGATGGTTTGTCTCTGCATCTTTTTAGCATTTTAAATCCATGGTACCACCAAGACTTCTAGAGAAAGAGCTGGGAGGGCACCAATTCCTGCTGGAATGGAGGTGAGAGTTAGGAAAGCAGGAGTAACCTGCTTGCCACCAAGTTGCCCAGGTAGAACACAGGTTAATGAACCGATCTTCCCACAGTGCAACCACTGCTTCATTGTTCTGTACCAGTTCCATGGCAGAGGCCAAGAACCAGCTCTAGAGACGGGCCTGTGAAGGATACACAATAAGAGGTCACATTTTTCCAGAGCCTGCCTGCCAGCACGTGGCTAGTGCCCAGCTGAAATTGGCAGTAGAGGCCACCCAAACCTTCTTCCAGCTGAAAGCAGAGTGACTGGCTTCTTGGAGATGGTTCAGTCACAGCCTATGCCTTGGATCATTCCCAAACTGGCACTCCAGGAGGGACCTGTGCAGGACCCAGCCAAGGTCCCAGCTTTGCAGCAGGGGCTGCCAATTGAGTTGATCATTTGAAGACCAGAGATCCCTCTGCTGATTGAGGCTAAGCCCCCAAGGTTTACAGGGTGCCAAATCACACAGACTTTCCATCATCTCATTATTAATCTTGTTTCTTATTAACCTAGACAAACACTTTGGCCTTTACACCAGTGCTACTTTGATGTCCTCTTTGGGGTTCAAACAGCAGCATTTTCTTTGTTCCAAGCACTGCTCTAAGCACTTAGGTGCATTATCTACTTCTCACAACTGCTCTTGGCAGAAAAGGAAAGGGAGCATAGAGAGGTAAAGTAACTCTTCAAAGTACACACAGAAGGAGTCCTTAGAGCTCAGTCTAAATCCACAGTCTAAGAGCTTTGATCACCGTTGTACCTCTCACTCATGAGGATTGTGAAAAGAATTATTACTAAGTGTCATGTCTCTACTTTCCTTCCAAATGGACTACAAGCTCCTTGAAGATAACAATTTCTTATTGCTATAGTATTCGTTCATATATTTAAGAAATTTTTCTGAGCATCTGTTTTCTGCCAGGGATTTTACCAAGCATTTGCTAATACAAACACAAAAATTATTGGGCCCATTCTACGGAAGCACAAAATTCCCTGAAGCCAGGGAAGCCAATGATTTATTAGAATAACAAGATATACCTGGCATGATGTAAGGTATTCTAGCAGATTTTAGCAGTTGTTGATAGACTACTAACATATTATTTGTTTATTCATATATTTGATTCTAAGTGCAATTAACAATAGCATGTTCTTCTGAAAAATACTTCAATTAGACCAATCGTAGCTGTGGAATAATAAAAACATATATTTTGTCTTCATCCCTGCTTCCTGACAGAACTCCTAAACCCTTGGGATTTGCTGAGTGGTTGGAGTGATAGGAGTATTTTTGGTTCAAAAGAGGCACCTGCTGGTGGGCCTCTAGATCGCTTCAGATTGGGGGCAGATCCCTGGAAAGACCAAACCTTGATTAGAAATCTGAAACTTTTAGCTCCACTTCCCAGCCTCTGGGGAAGAGATAGGGGATGGACATTAATAATCAGTTTTGCCTGTGTAGTGACAACTCTATAGAAACTCCTAAATGATGAGGTTTCAAGAGCTTCCAGGTGGGTGAACATGCAGAGATGCTGGAAGGGTGTTAAACACAGAGAGGGTTGAAATTCTCTGTGCACCTCCCTTGCCATTCACACCTCTCCCATGGTTGTTTCTGAGTTATAGGTGCTATAATAAATTGATAGTAGTAAGTTAGATACCTTCTGTTGTTTTAGAAAATTATCAATATGAGGAAGGGATTGTGGGAACTCTTTATTTATTTATTTATTTATTTAATTTATATGTCCTACTTAGGTATACATAATAGAATGCATTTTGATTCATTATACACAGAGCACAACTTTTCATTTCTCTGTGATGTAGAATCACATCATATATGCAGTCATACATGAAGCTAGGGCTATGGTGTCCATCTCATTCCACCATCTTTCCCGCATCCATGTCCCCTCCCGCTTCCCTGCCCTTTGACCAAAATTTCTCCATTCTTCCTATGTCCTTTCCCCCATTATGGATCAGCAAGCATCTACTTATCAGAGAGAACATTCAGCCTTTGGATTTTTGGAATTGGCTTACTTCACTTAGTATGATATTCTCCAACTCCATCCATTTACCTACAAATGCCATAATTTTATTCTCTTTTATTGCTGAGTAATATTCCATTGTGTATATATACCACAGTTTCTTTATCCATTCATCTATTGAAGGGCACCTAGGTTGGTTCCACAGTTTAGCTATTGTGAATTGAGCTGCTATAAACATTGAAGTGGCTGCGTCACTGTAGTATGCTGTTTTTAAGTCTTCTGGGTATAGACCGAGGAGTGGGATAGCTGGGTCAAATGGTGGTTTCATTCCAAAGTGTTTTTTTTTTTTTTGGTACCAGGGATTGAACTCAGGGGCACTCGACCACTGAGCCACATCCCCAGCTCTATTTTGTGTTTTATGTAGAGACAGGGTCTCACTGAGTTGCTTAGCGCCTTGCCATTGCTGAGGCTGGCTTTGAACTTGCGATTCTCCTGTCTCAGCCTCCCTAAGTGCTGGGATTATAAGCGTGAGCCACTGCGCCTGGCTTCATTCCAAGTTTTCTAAGGAATCTCCGTACTGCTTTCCAGATTGGTTGTACCAATTTGTGGTCCCATCAGCAATGTATGAGCGTGCCTTTTTCTCCACAACCTCGCCAATGCTTATTGTTGTTTGTATTCTTGATAATTGCCATTCTGACTGGCATGAGATGAAATCTTAGGGTAGTTTTTGATTTGCATTTCTCTGATTGCTAGAGATGTTGAACATTTTTTCATATGTCTGTTGATCAATGGTATATCTTCTTCTAAAATTTATTGATTGGGTTGTTTGTTTTTTTGAGTTCTTTACATATCCTGGAGATTAGTGCTCTATCTGATGTGCATGTGGCAAAAATTTTTTCCCAGAATGTAGGCTGTCTGTTCACTTCATTGATTGTTTCTTTTGCTGAGAAGCTTTTTAGTTTGAATCCATCCCATTTATTGATTCTTGATTTTACTTATTGTGCTATAGGAGTCTTGTTATGGAAGTAAGGTCCTAAGCTGACATGATGAAGATTTGGGCCTACTTTTTCTTCTATTAGGCACAGGGTCTCTGGTCTAATTCCTAGGTTCTTAATCAGTTGAGTTGAATTTTGTGCATGGTGAAAGATAGGGGTTTAGTTTCATTTTGCTGCATATGGATTTCCAGTTTTCCCAGCACCATTTGTTGAAGAGGCTATCTTTTCTCCAATATATATGTTTGGCACCTTTGTGTAGTATAAGATAACTGTATTTATGTGGGTTTATCTCTGTGTCTTCTATTCTGTACCATTGGTCTACATGTCTATTTTGGAGCCAGTACCATGCCATTTTTGTTACTATAGCTTTGTAGTATAGTTTAAGGTCTGGTATTGTGATGCCTCCTGCTTCACTCTTCTTGCTAAGGATTGCTTTGGCTATTCTGGGTCTATTATTCTTCCAAATAAATTTCACAATTGCCTTTTCTATTTCTATAAGGAATGACATTGGGATTTTATTAGGAATCTCATTGAATCTGTATAGTGCTTTGGGTAGTATGGCCACTTTGACAATATTGATTCTGCCTATCCAAGAGCATGGGAGATTCTCCATCTTCTAAGGTCTTGTACAACTTGTTTCTTTAGTGTCCTGTAGTTTTCATTGTAGAGGTCTTTCACCTTTTTTGTTAAATTGATTCCCAAGTATTTTATTTTATTTTTTTTGAGGCTATTGTAAATGGAGTAGTTTTCCTAATTTCTCTTTCAGAGGATTCATCACTGATGTATAGAAATGCAATTGATTTATGGGTGTTGATTTTATATCCTGCTACTTCGCTGAATTTATTTATTAATTCTAGAAGTGTTCTGGTGCAATTTTTTGGATCCTCTAAGTATAGAATAATGCCGTCGGCAAATAATGATAGTTTGAGTTCTTCTTTTCCTATTTGTATCTCTTTAATTTCTTTCATCTATCCAGTTGCTCTGGCTAGTGTTTCAAGAACTATGTTGAATAGCAGTAGTGAAAGAAGGCATCCCTGTCTTGTTCCCGTTTTTAGAGGGAATGCTTACAATTTTTCTCCATTTAGTATGATGTTGTAAAAGCATAGATAGCTTTTACAAAGTTGAGGTATGTTCCTACTATCCCTAGTTTTTGTAGTGTTTTGCTGTATTTTGTCAAATGCTTTCTCTGCATCAGTTGATCAAAACATGATTCTTATCTTTAAGTCTATTGATGTGATGGATTACATTGATTGATTTCTGTATGTTGAACCAACCTTGCATCTCTGGAATGAACCCCACTTGATCATGGTGCACTATTTGCTTAATAATTGTTTTTATGTGCAATTTGCCAAAATTTTATTGAGAATTTTTGCATCTATGTTCATCAGGAATATTGGTCTGAAATTTTCTTTCTTTGATGTGTCTCTGTATCCGGGTGATACTCACCTCATAGAATGAGTTTAGAAGGGTTCCCTCCTTTTCTATTTTGTGAAATAGTTTGAGGAGTATTGGTATTAATTCTTCCCTGTAGGTCTTGTAGAACTTGGCTGAGAATTCATCTGGTCCTGGACTTTCCTTGGTTGGTGGGCTTTTGATGGAATCTTCTGTTTCCTTGCTTGAAATTGATCTGCTTAAGTTGTGTATGACCTCCTGTTTCAGTTTGGATAGGTCATATGCTTCTAGAAATTTGTTAGTGTCTTCAGGATTTTCCATTTTACTGGAGTATAAATTTTCAAAATAGTTTCTCATTATCCTCTATATTTCAAAGGTGTCTGTTGTGATATTTCCTTTTTCATCACGAATTTTATTAATTAGGGTTTTTTCTCTCCTTTTTTCATTAGGGTGGCTAATGGTTTGTGAAATTTATTCATTTTTTCAAAGAGCCAGCTTCTTGTTTTGTCAATTTTTTGAATCATTTCTTTTGTTTCAATTTCATTGATTTCAGCTCTGATTTTAATTATTTCCTGTCTTCTACTTCTTTTGGTGTTGGTTTGTTCCTCTTTTTTCTAGGGCTTTGAGATGTAGTGTCAAGTCATTTATGTGTTGACTTTTTCTTCTTTTAATGAATGAGCTTAACGCAATGAACTTTCCGCTTAGCACTTCCTTTATCGTGTGTCAGAGATTTTGATATGTTGTATCAGAGTTTTCATTTACCTCTAAGAATTGTTTTATCTTTTCCCTAATGTCTTCTGTTATTCATGCATCATTCAATAGCATATTATTTAGTCTGCAGGTGTTGGAGTAGTTTCTATCTTTTAATCTGTCATTGATTTCTAGTTTTATTCCATATGGTCAGATAGAATGCAGGGTAGTATCTCTATTTTTTTGCACTTGCTAAGACTTGCTTTGTGGCATAACATATGGTCTATTTTGGAGAAGGATACATGTGCTGTTGAGAGAAAAAGTGTATTTGCTCATTGATGGATGGAGTACTCTACATATGTCTGTTAAGTCTAACTTATTGATAGTTTTATTGAGTTCTATGGTTTCTTTGTTTAGTTTTTGTTTGGAAGATCTATCCAGTAGTGAGAGAGCTGTGTTAAAGTCAACCAGTGTTATTGTGTTATGGTCTATTTGATTCTTGTAGTTGAGAAGGGTTTGTTTGATATACATAGATGCCCCATTGTTTAGGGCATAGATATTTATGATTATTATGTCTTGTTGATGTATGATTCCCTTAAGAAATATGGAATGTCCTTCTTTATTTCTTTTCACTAACTTTGGTTTGAAGTCCACTTTGTCTGATATGAGGATGGAAACACCTCCTTGTTTACATGATCCATGTGAGTGATATATTTTTCCCATCCTTTCACTTCCAGTTTGTGGATGTCTTTTCCTGTGAAATGAATCTCTTGAAGGCAGCATATTGTTGGGTCTTTTTTTTTTAAATCCAGTCTGTTGGTCTATGTCTTTTAATTAATGAGTTTAGGCCACTCACATTCAGGGTTATTATTGGAATATAATTTGTATTCCTGGTCATTTTGGTTTTTACCTTGACTTGGTTTCTCCTTTCATTGGCCTTTCCTTTAGTGTAGTTCCTCTCTCTGTATATTTTCATTGTTGGTTATCATTTCCTCCTCATGGAATATTTTGCTGAGAATGCTGTGTAGCACAGGTTTTCTTGCTGTAATTTCTTTTAACTTGTGTTTATCATGGAAGGTTTTTATTTCATCATCAAATCTGAAGCTCAGTTTTGCTGGATATAAGATTCTTGGTTGGCATCCACTTTCTTTCAGAACTTGGTATATGTTGTTCCATGTTCTGGCTTTTATGGGTTAAAAAATCTGCTGAGATCTGAGTTGGCCTCCCCCTATATGTAATCTGATTCCTCTCTCTTGTGGTCTTTAAAATTCTATCCTTATTCTGTATGCTGGGCATTTTCATTATAATGTGCCTTGGTGTAGATCTGTTGTAGTTTTGTACACTTGTTGTCCTGTAAGCCTCTTATATTTTATTTTCCAATTCATTTTTCATGTTTGGGAAATGTTCTGATATCATTTCATTGAAGAGATTGTGCATTCCTTTGGTTTGAAACTCTGTGACTTCTATCCAGATAAATCTTAGATTTGGTCTTTTGATGCTATCCTATAATTTTGTATGTTCTGTTCATGGTTTCTTACTATCTTCACTGTGTGGTAAACTTTAGTTTCAAGATTGTATATTTTGTCTTCATTATCTGAGATTCTGTCTTCCAAGTGATCTAGTCTGCATCAGCTTTCTATTGAGTTTTTTATTTGGTTTATTGTTTCCTTCATTTCAGGAATTTCTGATTTTTTCATAATCTATAGCTCTTTCTTTTTTTATTTTTTATTTTAATTTAAAAAAATTTTTTTTTTAGTTGTAGATGGACACAATACCTTTATTTATTTATTTTATGTGGTGCTGAGGATCAAACCCAGTGCCTCACACTTGTGAGGCAAGTAATCTACCACTGAGCCACAACCTCAGCCCTCTATAACTCTTTCTTAATCTTTTTCTACCTGTATTTGCTCCCTTATCTCTTTGTTGGTGTAATCGATGGTTGCCTTTATTTGCTCTCTTATTTCTTTGTTGGAGTGAGCAATTTTTGCCTGCATTTGCTCGCTTAAGTCATTCTTTAATTCACAGATCATTTTAATTATGTACATTCTGAATTCTTTCTCTGACATTTCATCAACTGTGCTGTCAATGGATTCTATTATTGTAGTATCTTGGTTTGTTTGGGGCATTTTCTTTCCTTGTTTTTTCATGTTGATTATGTATCTTCCTTTCTTGCAATGCCAAACTGAGGTATTGCAGTTTCTATCCTATAATCTTTTAGTGACCCTACAGATTACCTGTATCTCACCTCAGAGTTCATGTCTAGTCCCCAGCAGGTGTCCCCAGATGGACACTACTGCCACTATAGATGGTGGCAGTGGTAGTGGAGGTAACTCAAGATGGCAGTGGGTGTGGCCCAAGATGGATGCAAAATCTTTCAGAGATGGGGCTAGATACAGGCTTTGGTGGGCAGCTGCCTACAGGCCCCATCTGTTGTCTGAAGATAGAGCCTACTACATGGGAAGAGCTATGGGGATGGCTGCAGTGTCCCAAGATGTATACAGGAAGGGAGCAACATTATGGATCTCTACTCTGTGCACTGGTGGTCCAGGGCCTGGGCTCTCACATAGACCTGTGAGGGAAATCCTAGGCCTGGTCTTGGCCTGGACTCCCTCAGGGGTCCCAGGTGGTGGGCCTGGGCCTGGGCCTCTCCTGCGAACAAACAGGGGCTCTGGTGCAGAACTGGGGGTGGTCCTGGGCCTTACTCTGGCGTGGATGCGGGAGATGGGGAAGGGGGAAGTCCTGTGCCTGGGTCTGGGTTACCCCGTGGCTCAGCGGATTGGCGGGTAGCAGTCTCCGGCCTGACTTTGACTGGGCTCCCGTGGAGGTTCCTGAAGGTGGTTCTGGGCCTTGGCCTGTCAAAACTGCTGGTTTATAGCCACTTGGTCAGAAGGAAGGGTGCCTGGGGACTTGTAGCTGGTGTCTGAGGTGGAGGCACTTTTGTGGGACTATGACTCTAACTTCTTGGATCTGAGGCAATCTCCATGTGGTGTCAGAATTTAATGGAATTGTAGAACACCTGTTGTTGCCTGGAGATTTAGAGACTTGGTCATTGGTGTTGGAGAACAACTCCATGAGGTTCTTGAGGGAACAACGTAAATTTGTCCATCGCTTAAACGCAGCATCAGGAAATATACAAACATCTTCTGTCAAAGTGTATAACAGACTCAAAAACACATGGAACTTCTTTGTGTGTGTGTTTGTATGGGTGGTACTGGGGACTGAACCCAGAGGTGTGACACCAGCCCTTTTTATTTTTTATTTTGAGACAGGGTCTCACCAAGTTGCTGAGATTAGCTTTGAACTTACAAATGTTCGTTGTTGTTAAATTCTAAATTTCTTATTATGGGGTGTGGTGTCCTGTATGATCTATTTCTTATCTTGCTGAACTGATATGATAATAAAGGTGATGATGATAGTGGACAGATAGCATTTGTTGAGCTCCCACTAAGACCTGTAGATGCTGTCTCTAATTTAATCTGTTTTTAAAAAAATTTTTGTTGTTGTTATATATTTTGGACAGAATATATTCATTCATTTATTTACTTATTTATCTATTTATTTATTTATGTGGTGCTGCTGAGGATCAAACCCAGTGCCTCACATGTGCTAGGCAAGCACTCTAGCACTGAGCTCCAGCCCCAGCCCCCTCTCATTTAATCTTTATAACAACCCTATCTCACCTCCTTTCTAATTTACACAACAGCCACACCATCCTCCTTTCTATTTCAAATACTCATAGAACCCTTTTCCCACTTTGGGCCTTTGCACTTAGGATGCTTTTGCTCCAGTTCTTCTCTTGACTGGCTCATGTGCATTCATCAGCTATCAGCTCTAATATCATGTCTTTGGAAATTCTGTCCTTGACCACCCAATCTAAGCAACTCCCTCCAATTATGATATCCTTTCTTGCTGATGGCTTCTTGCTGAGGAGGAGAATGTATTGGAGCCTTTCAGGGTCATGAGATTTTTTTTCCTAATGTTCCTTTATTTGCCCACCTGCAATGTTTTATAAGCTCTGTATTGACAGCTTCTTCACCACTGTCTTGCTCTATTTCATCACCAGTGCCTATTGTGTATAAGAAACAAGTATTCAGCATAGATTTGGTGAAATAAATGTTAAGAATATATATCTTAAGAATATATATGGGAGCCGGGCGCGGTGGCTCAAGCCTGTAATCCCAGCACTTAGGGAGGCTGAGACAGGAGAATCGCGAGTTCAAAGCCAGCCTCAGCAATGGCGAGGCGCTAAGCAACTCAGTGAGACCCTGTCTCTACATAAAACACAAAATAGGGCTGGTGATGTGGCTCAGTGGTCGAGTGCCCCTGAGTTCAATCTCCAGTACCA
>CM053399.1:70751459-70934394 GCA_028644305.1 Xerus rutilus | reverse complement strand
ATATATATGGGGCCTGGGGTTGTGGCTCAGTGGTAGAGTGCTCACCTCTCATGTGTGAGGCACTGGGTTCAATCCTTAGCACCACGTAAAAATAAAAATAAAGGTATGGTATCCACCTACAACCAAAAAATATTTTTTAAAAAAAAGACTATATATGGGCTGGGATGGTAGCTCAGTGGTAGAGTGCTTGCCTCACATGTGGGAGGCACTGGGTTCGATCCTCAGCACCACATAAAAATAAATACATAAAATAAAGATATTTGTGCCCATCTACAACTAAAAAATTTTTTTAAAAAAAGAATATATAGTAACAAATGCTAAAACCACTCCATACATTTCTTATAAATAGTGACCTGTGTCAATATTTATAACTTAAGAGGCCTGGTTTTCATGTGGTCATTAGATGTGTGTACATTTGTTGGCTCAGTGACTATTAAAAAAGCAGACAAGGTGAACCTCAGGGAAATATACCTGTGCTTTAGAGAAAGCTGAATGATCAGGTGAGCACTAGCTCACAGCCGAGAGCTGTGGGAGGAAGGTGTGCTGAGGCTGTCAGGCTGACAAGTCAGGCAGCAGGTGATTTCTCTTAGATGCAGAGTGACTTGTTGCTGGCTGGTTCTTGGGATAGAGAGGATGAGAATGGAGGGGGAGGAGTGGAGAGACATGAGGTTGAAGATTAGGCTGAAAAATGGTAGAAAAAGGGGGTGAATGCCACACTAACAAGGACAGGGTTTGTTCTGGAAGCAACAATGATAGAAGTGGGGCAGAGCTTAGGAAATAAGAATGACTGGATTAATACCATGCTGAAAAAGGGACATGGACTGTAGACACAAAGCCCCTCCTCCACTAAGTAGAATGAAATGAAAAGGATGCTGATTTAATGCTGAACTGATTTAATGCTCAACATGTTTGTTTATAATATCAACCATTTAAAATATGCACATTGAAGTATAACACATTTCATAATCTGGTTGAAGCACAATTGTTTCATGTGGCAGCAATGATACATGCTTCCTCAAACCTCAGCATGATTGTTTGCATACAGATAATTATTTCATGTCCTAAAATGAAGGGTCATAGATATAAGTTTTAGGCAAGTGACAGCTCTAAGACCTAAAAGGAGCTTTAGAGCAGGCCTGTGCCCTCACTCCTCACTCTTACCTGCATGGCCCTGCTCTTTTCACTGGAGGCTTCTTTGAGGTCCTTGACTGTGCCATATCTCCAGATGTTTGCTCTTGCTGGTCTTTCAGTTCTCTGTGAAATCTTACTTATTTTTCTTAGCAAGATATGTAGCCACATCTGATGCCTCCCATAATTTTCTTCAGATGAAATTAATTGCTCTGTTTTATGTCCCTGTGTTATTCAAGAGGTCTATTATGTAAATACATATTAAAGCTCAAACTTGTGGTGTTCAGTAGTGTGGACTCTATAAATCCAGGCTGCCTCGGTTGTTTGTGATTAGCCACATGACTTTGTTAAGTCACTGAAATGTTCTGTGCTTTCTAGTCCTCGTTTGTAAATGAAGATGATAATAACAGTATCTATGATGATATTATTTTAGTCTGATCAAGCTTCTAGAACAAAATATCATAGACTGGGTACCTTATAGACAATATAATTCCTTGCTCACGGTTCTGGAGACTGGGAAGTTCAAGATCAAGGGGTTGATAGATTCAGTGTCTGATGAGGGCATGCTTTTTCATAGATGGCCGTTTTCTCACTGTAAACCCAAATGACAGTCAGGGTAAGGGGTTTTTTCATGCCACTTTTATGAAGATACTAGTCCCATAAACACTTATGACCTAATCACTTCCCAAAGGCCCCACCTCCTCATACCATCACCTTGTGGATTAGGATTTCAGCAAATTAACTTGGGGGAGACACAAACAATCCAGATCATAGCAAATACTGCTACCACAAATGGTTGTTGCAAGTAACTATTGAGCTAAAACAGTAAACAGTCCCTGGTATATAGTAAGTATCATGTTGCTATCCTCTTGATAGGTTTCTGAGGGTAGAGAGTACAGGTCTTATCATCTTTGTAACTCCAGACTCTGGCATAGTGCCTGGTCCACTGTGATCCTCAAAGAGTGCTGTTGAATGAAAGGATTGTATAGATGAGGAAACTGAGGCTCAGAGCAATTATGGGACATGCCTATGGTCCTACTGGAGCATGCACTGAGGGCCTCTGACTTCTAGGCCAGTGTTCTTGCTTTGGCTATTGTATTGATTACACCTGAATTTGGAGTACACTATTATGTCTATGAGCTGTTAGTACAAAAGACTTGGTGCATTTAAACTAAATATTTTTGTAGCATTTTTTGACACCTAGGAGAGGGACATTTATGGAACATTAAAAAAATGAATGCAGGGGCTGGGATTGTAGCTCAGTGGTAGAGCGCTTGCCTTGCATGCGTGAGGCCCTGGGTTCGATCCTCAGCACCATGTACAAAGCAATAAAATAAAGACATTGTGTCCATCTACAACTAAAAAAATATTAAAAAAAAAAGTTTAAAGAAAAATGAATGCAATGTAAACATCTCAAATGACTGTGATTTAGGGAATGATAGGTGTTATTTTTTTCACAAGTTTTATGTCATATGAGTCATGCTAAGGAATAATCTGAATGAAAGTTGTAAATAAACCTGAAGAATACTTATTTTTAAGATGGGACATGATGGTAGTATATGCCTATCTTTCAGATACTTGCAAAATATGTACTATTTATAAAAGTTTAAATGTGATATATTTCTTTATGATATTTAATGGCCCAAAATACTGTAAAGTGAAGGCATAGCCATGTTTAGGGGCTTTGATAAAGAACCTCCAATTCTCCAAGCATATGCACTATATAGAGGTGAGGAACAGTCTTATTTCTTCCCTTAGAACTGAAACCTTTTGTCCTCTACCTGCAGGTATCTACCCTATCCTGGCAATGAGCCCAGTTCTGATTTGAGGGGTCATTTAAGGAGTCTTGATCCATTACAAGTTTGCATTGCTGCTGGGTGCACTCTGATCTGGGGCCCAGTTATAGTAGAAGTAATCAACGTGTTGATTGTTTCTTGAATGCCCTCCCTATGTCAGGCAGTTATATACTTTATCTCATTTAATATTTATCATTTCATATGTGCTAAAACAAATGTCCAGAGAGTGTAAGTAATTTGATAAGCCACTCTGCCTTGTGAGTAGGGGAACCATGATTAAAAACATGATGCATGATGAAAAGAACACATGAATAGATAAACAAAGTATATTTCCATGTAGTGGAATAGTATTCAGCCATTAAAGGAATATACTGATATGTGCCATGTATTAGGCTTATGCAGAAGTAACAGCACAGAAAAAGAGAGAGAGACAGACACAGAGAAAAAGAAACAGAGAGGCATGACAGAGATGATCAAGAACTGGCTCATGTAGTCATAGAGACTGAGAAATCCCAAGTTCTGCAGCTGGCAGACTGGAGACCCATGAAAGTCAATGGTATAGTTCCAGTTCTAGTCCAAAAGCCTGAGAATCAGGAGAACTGATGGTATAATTTCTAGTCTGAATCTAAGTGCAAATGCAGACGATCAGCTGGAAGATATTCAGACTGATTCTCCCTTACTTGGCCTTTTTGTTCTATTCAGACCTTCAGTGATAAGGCCCACGCACACTGGGGAAGACCATCTGCTTTCCCAGTTTACCATTAAAATGTTAATCTTATCCAGAAACACCCTCACAGATACAACCTCATAGTTTGGTTAATGTTGGTATCCTGTGACTCTGTCAAGTTAACTTATAAAATTAACCATCCTATGCTGCAATATAGACAAAACTCAGAAGCATTATGCCATACACAAAGAAGCTCATGTATTATATCAGAAGACCACATATTGCATGAATTCCTATAAATATGAAAAATAAAGAATAGGCAGATGCACAAAAACAATAAGCAGGTTAGTGGATGCCAAGGGCTGGTGAGGAGGCAGGAGTTGAGAGTGACTGCTTATTGGTGTGGAGTTTGCATTTGGGGTAATAAAAATGCTCTGGAACTACATCGTGGGGATGATTGCATAGCACCGCCAATGTACTTATTGCCACTAAATTGTGCACTTAAAACTGGATAAAATGATAAGTTTTATGACACATGCATTTATCACCATAAAAAAATAAATGAACAAATGAAAACCTGGCGCATTTATCTTTGAAGACTGACTTTTCTCTTAGACCAGGATGTATTTCTGCCTTGTTCTTGATTCTCAGTCCCTACCTCATACCTGATGTCTCTGTGGAGAAACTGCTCAGTCCCTAATCCCCTTGCTTGCCTTCTCCAAGGAGGCTGAGACAAGTAGACCAACTCCACTACTTCAGTCCCTAATCCCCTTGCTTGCCTTCTCCAAGGAGGCTGAGACAAGTAGACCAACTCCACTACTTCCCCTCTCACAAGGACTGAATTGGAGCTCTGTCCTACAGTGGGAACCTGTGACTGGTGTCACTCAACCGTTCTTCATGCCCGCTTGCACCTCTTGACTGCTGTTCCTTTATCTGGCCTGTGGTTATACTGGATGCCAGTCATTTGCCTAAACTCTCTAGGGGCTGGATGTTGATGGCCTGGTGTTGGGCCCAGCTTGGGCTTGCCCCATCTCAGGGAGCTGGTTAGACTGACCTGTATCAAATATATTTCTTCTCACCGTCAGTCCTCTCCCCTGTAGACACTTCCTTACCACCCTACCCTACTCCTGACTTACTACTCTTCTGACTGCCTGTACCTGTCAAGATGTTTCCAAAGTGACAATTAGTCTTCTGCAGAAATTGAAAAAAAAGCAACTCATGATGGTCTTCCATGGCCTTCCACATTGGGGTCCATCTACCCAGAAAACACATGGGCACAACCCACTCTACCCTAATTTACCTTTTCAACATGTGATCAGATTGTGTTTATTCTCCTTTTTGAAAACAAAACAAAAAAACAACAAAAAACATTGGCAGCTGAAATTTCTTTTTCTTTTTTTTTGGTACTGGGGATTTAACTCAGGAGTTCTTGACCACTGAGACACATCCCCAGCCTTATTTTGTGTTTTATGTAGAGACAGGGTCTCACTGAGTTGCTTAGCGCCTCACCATTGCTGAGGCTGGCTTTGAACTTGTGATTCTCCTGTCTCAGCCTCCTAAAATGCTGGGATTACAGGCATGCGCCACCGCGCATGCATTTGAAGTGACATTTCTAATGCTTTCTGGAAGCTTAGCATCTCCTGAAAGTCTTTCTACATTTAGAGAAATTTGCAAACTAGGAATCCTGCCTTTCCAGGGCAAATGCCATAAACCCACTTTCCCAGTCTCCTTTGTAGCTGGAGCACAGGCACATGACCTTTACTCTGTCAAAAGACTCCTCTGGGGAGTCATAGATTCAGAAGCAAGCCATGGCAAATGGAGCCCATTTTCTGCAGATGGAGGTGGAGTGTCTAGTGCCTAATGGTGTCAACTATTGCCTTCATGAAATTGGTAGATGGGATGGTTTAGTTGCTTAGTCTCTACGTTTTGTTCTCTGCCCTTTTGGAGTTCCTGTAAATTACCCAATATCCCAAAATTTGTACCCAAACTACTCAATATTTTTAAGCTTTATTGAAGTAAAAGTAAAATACTAAATAAAGACTAATAAAAGTAGCATGTATTCAAGGTATAAAACATGATGTTTTGATAAATGTATGTATTGTAATGTGATTACCACAGTCGAGCTTATTAACATATCAATCACATCACATAGTTACTTTTCTGTATGTGTGTGGTGAGCATACTTATGATCTACTTTCTTAGCAAATTTCAAGTATGTGTACATTGTTATTAACTATAGTCACCGTGCTGTACATTAGTCCTCCAGAACTTATTTGTCTTATAACTGCAAATCTGCAATACTTTTTAGTCACTTTTATTTTCTACTTAAACTACTTGGAATGGTTGTCTGTAACCAAGAAACCTCAAACTATACAGCTCCTCCTTATTTTCTGATTCAGACCAAATTTACTACCCATTGGGCTACTAGCTGAGAAAGGGGGCTACTCAAGTCATTCTTATACTTTCTCTGCTGCACTCAAGCCCAGGGAATGGATTATACGTTCAGGGTCTTTCACATTCTTTAGGCATCTGACATAGGAGATGCCTCTCTTCTTTCATCTGACATAGGAGAAGCCTCTCTTCTTTCTAGGTATTGACTCTCAGAGTTTTCCACTGTCTACAGAGCCCTTTTGGAGCTAGAGGCTGTCTGTAGCTTTTATTTCTTGTTTAAAGTACACAGATCTTTAACAAGACCATCACAACTAGCTAGAGTCAGAGATCCACAATGGGTACAATTAAGCCTAGGGATGTGTTTATTTAACCAACATAGTATTGACATTTTAAAAACAAAATTAATGCACATAGGGCTTACAACCTCAGGCAGACATAGTCTCTACTACCCCCATTTGTCTCTCCAGCAGTATTCATTTATAGTGCCTTCCTGATTCTTTGGAGACATTTGAGCATGTGACCTCACAGCCATTGTTCTCTAGAATCTTACTGCTTCCTCCTTTTAGACTTTAGTCCTGAGAATGTCGGTATCAACTGGGAGGATTCTCCCCAATGCCTTGCTCCACACACTCAGGCTATTCAGAGAATCCCTTTGCCCCTTAACCTCCTAGGTTAGGTTAAATGGAAAACCTCGGTCTCAAAGGGCCTTAGGTCTGAAAGGGCAGCAGATTTTAGAAAACAAAGCTCGAGAATTTACTGACTAATCATGTTTTCTTTCTTGCCACATACTTTTCTTGAAAAAATAAGGCAGTTGTGGAAATTGTGGAAGAAGAGGTTAAAAAAAGAAAGAAAGAAATCATGAATTGTTGTAGTGAATTAGCCAAGTACATCATCCAGAACAGAGAAGAACTAAAACATTAGAGATTTTGAACACAAAAAGAAAGAAAAAGAAACCATTACAAGCTTAAAGGGTTGGAGACTCTTCAGGTCTTACAGCAACCCTGATCTCACATGATGCAGGCTGCTTTGCCTTTCATCTGTGTGCCCCTTCCCAAAAACCCTGACCTTTCCTGGATTTGCCTAATGCCACAAAACCCCTTCTTCCTGCCAACACAATCTACATACTACCCCCTCAGCATCCTTAGACATCAGGACACAGGGCAGGGTCTGCTCATTGAATAAGCAGTTATACTTTACCTGGCATGACTTTCCCCAAAGTCCCTGTCTGGAGAGGATGGTATTATTAGACATGTAAAAGGGGAAAAAAAGAGCCTTTTCATATAGCTACAGAAGAAGCTCAAGCCTGTAATCTCAGCACTTTGGGAGGCTGAGACAGGAGAATCGCGAGTTCAAAGCTAGCCTTAGCAATGGCGAAGTGCTAAGCAACTCAGTGAGACCCTGTCTCTACATAAAACACAAAATAGGGCTGGGGATGTGGCTCAGTGGTTGAGTACCCCTGAGTTCAATCCCCAGTACCAAAAAAAAAAAAAAAAAAAAGCTGGCTGCATTTCGGAGAAAGTGTAGTGGGGAAGATTCTGAGTGAGGTAGGCCCACCTACTTGAGTCAGGCTGGACAGAATGTCTGGGAGCCCCATGAGACATCACTGGGGGGAAAAGAGATGTACAGAAGCTAGGAAAAAGATTGATGCTTTGGCCTGAAAAACAATTCCATCTTTTGCTCATGAGAAAATCAAGCAGTTTCCAATTCTCAATCCTACTGAGCACCACAGTAATACAAAGAAGGATAAAACACAGTCCCCGCCCCCGGGGAGCTTATTGTTCAATGGAGGAGGCCAGACACATGGTGCAAGCCAGGGCATACCTGCTATTTAGTGAGTACTGGTGTAGTAAGTGGTCACTAAGGGAAGGGAGAGGGAACTGGGATCTGAGAAAGCTTTTTGGAGAAGGGGTAATTTGAGCCAAAACTTAAGGAATGGGGAGGATTTGGAAAGTGCAGGGAAGAGGCATTTTAGTCTGAGGCACCTTGTGGACAAGGTGTGACACAATTAAGGGAAATGAGCAGGGCCTGTCTGGCTGAATAGTACAGAAGTGGTAAAGAAAAGGTTAGGAAAGAGTAGTGTGTGTGACTTTATATGACCCTGCATATAAAGTTTCTTTTTCCCCATATGGCCATAAAAGTTCTTATAATGCTGTTCACCATAAAGTTAAGTGGGATATCTGATATACAAACTTGATATTACCCAGGCCCCCCAAGTTGCTGGTTCTTTCTTCCTGGGTTGAGGTGGTTGGATACTATCTAGCAGGCTGTATGGACTTACCAGGGTTTGTGAGCAGAAAACGGAACTTTAAACCCTGGGAAAGAGGAAAGGACAGAGAAAGATGTGAGAGAAAGATGTGAAAGCTTGAGGAAGGTAACCCAACTCTGCTGTGACCAGTCTGGCGAGGACTGGATATGCTAACAGGGTATGCTGAGCTCCCTGGTACAGGGCAAGTTCCCAGAACAGGAAGCCTTTTAGTGATCTCTCAGACCATGCTCAAGGCAATGAGATCATGTCCAGAATCTTTTCCTGAAAGCTCTCCAAAGCCACCAGGCAGCTGGGCTGTCATCCCCTAGGTTCCCCAAGCAGAGGCAGAATGCATGGGATAGGAATGACCTTTCCTTCTTCCCTTCCCTTTCCCCCTTACCAATCATCATTGCCAGCCATTCTTTCAGTCCAGGTGAAATTTAGTAGGCATATTAAAAATGCATCCAGGCACAATAAAATCTAGTTTGAGGTTTAAAATATAGCTTGTCAGATGAGTATTTAGTGGTGTGTTTTAATATGCATAAGTGCAAACCAGAATCTAATGTGTAGGCTAAAGTACACATTAGCAATTTCATAAGTGATCTAAAATTGCAGTGTACACGAGCAACTTGAGGGGATGGTGGGTTGAGGGGGAAAGAGGGAAACAAAATACCATTAAACTTTGGGAAATTATTTTCTTCATTCCCCTAAATGAGTTCTTAAATAATTCTCAGGAAAACTTGTTATGGATTTTTAGGTTATTCATTTATTATTTTAGTCTGTGCTTTATTGAGATAGAATTCTCACATTAAAATTAATCCTTTTCCAGTGTACAATCAGTGGCATTTAGTACACTCAGTGCTATGTTCTCATCACCTCTAATTCCAAAGCATTTTTATCATTCCAGATGAACACTTGCACCCATTGAGCGGTTAAGCCCCCCATTAAGTATTTACTCCCCATTTCTCTTTCTCTGTAAATATTTTAACCACTGATCTATTATCTATCTCTATGGATTTACCCTTTCTGTTTCTCTCTCTTTCTCTTTCTGCTTTTAAAAAAATTAAATTCTTTTATTATTATTTGTTCTTTTTAGATATACATGACAGTAGAGTGTATTTTGGCATATTATACATACATGAAGTATAACTTATTCTAATTAGGATCCTATTCTTGCGGTTGTACATGATGTGCAGTTACCCTGGTTGTGTATTCATATATAAGGATAGGAAAGTCAAGTTGGATTCATTCCACTGTCTTTCCTGTTCCCCTCTCCCATCTCTTCCCTTTGTTCTCCTTTGTCTAATCCAATGGATTTCTTCCCCTCCCCATCCTCCCTTGTTGTGGGTTAGCATCTACGTATCAGAGAGAACATTTTGCCTTTGGTTTTTTGGGATTGCCTTATTTCACTTAGCTTGACAGTCTCCAGTTCCTTCCATTTACCGGCAAAAGCCATAATTTCATTCTTCTCTATGGCTGAGTAATATTCCATTGTGTATATGTACCACATTTTCTTTATCCATTCATCTGTTGAAGGGCATCTAGGTTGGTTCCATAGCTTAGCTATTGTGAATTGAGCTGCTATAAACATAGATGTGGCTGCGTCTCTGTAGTATGTTGATTTTAAGTTTTTTGGGTATAAACTGAGGAGTGGGATAACTGGGTCAAATGGTGGTTCCATTTCAAATTTTCTAAGAAATCTCCATATAGCTTTCCAGAGTGGTTACACCAATTTTCAGTCCCACCAGCAATGTATGAATGAACCTTTTCCCCTATATCCTTGCCAATATTTATTGTTACTTGTATTCTTGTTAATTGTCATTCTGACTGAAGTGAGATGGAACCCCAGGGTAGTTTTAATTTGCATTTCTCTAATTGCTAGAGATGTTGAACATTTTTTCATATATTTGTTGACCACTTGTATTTTTTCTTTTGTGAAGTGCTTGTTCAGTTCCTTTGAGCATTTATTCATTGGGTATTTGTTTTCTTGGTGTTAAGGTTTTTGAATTCTTTGTATATCCTGGGGATTAATGCTCTATCTGAAGTGCAGGTGGCAAAGATTTTCTCCCATTCTGTAGGCTCTCTCTTCATGTTCTTTATTGTTTCATTTGCTATGAAGAAGATTTTTAGTTTGATTACATCCCATTTATTGATTCTTGATTTTACTTCTTGCGCTTTACAATTCTTGTTGAGGAAGTTGGTTCTTAAGCCAACATGATGAAAGGTTGGACCTACTTTTTCTTCTAGTCAGCGTAGGGTCTCTGGTTTAATGCCTAGGTCCTTGATCCTCTTTGAGTTGAGTGTTGTGCAGGGTGAGAGACAGGGTTCAAATTCATTCTACTACGTATGGATTTCCAGTTTCCCCAGCAGCATTTGCTGAAGAGGATATCTTTTCTCTAATATGTTTATGGTGACTTTGTCTAGTATGAGATAATTGTATTTATGTGGGTATGTCTCTGTCTTCTATTCCATTGGTCTTCATGTCTGTTTTTGTGCTGATACCATACTGTTTTTGTTACTATAGCTCTGTAGTGTAATTTAAGATCTCCTATGTGATGCCTCCTGCTTTACTTTTCTTGCTAAAGATTGCTTTGGTTATTCTGGGCCTCTTATTTTTCCACATGAATTTCATGACTGCTTTTTCTATTTCTAAGAGGAATGTCATTGGGATTTTAATAGGAATTTCATTAAATCTGTATAGTGCTCTTGGTAGTATGGCTCCCTCCCCGCCCCCTGTCATATAGTATATATGTTTATTAGGCAATGTCTGCTGCTTTGAAAGAATTCAGAGGTTCTGACCCTAGGAGTCAAATTGATAAGTAATTGGAAGGACAGAAACTACCAGACAGAAAGTAACTTTTTAAAAGTAATATAGGTAAGGTTGGGGTATGTAGTCCTACAAAGATTTTCTTAAAGGGGCTTTTAACCTTTTCATGTTATGGGTCCTTTGGCAGTCTGATGGAGCTCTTACTCTTAGACCTCCTTTCTGTATAATATTTTGGTAGAGTGAAGTATACATATTACAAAGGAAGCCAATTATGTTGAGATGCAGTGTTAAAATATTAAAGTATTTGGTGATCAAGTAATATATATGCTTCTTTATTAACATGTCAAATATTAAAATCTAGCTGTGGGTCTAATAATAATGTAATTTTAAAGTAGTGAGAGGTGTAAATTATATTTTGAGATATCTGCAGCACCATAACATGATAAGAAAATATCTAATTTCCCTTACTGGAAGAGTCACAGGAATGGCTAATAATACTGTGGTTCATTGCCTACATTCATAATTAAGGGAACATATTTGGAAGTGAGTGAAAACAGCAATAATTTTTTTTTCTATCCAGATTCATCCACAGGCCCAAGTTAAGAACTTTGGCTCAGAGATCAATCGGTTTCTAACCGATTTTTCAGCCATGGACCCCTTTGAGAATCTGAGACCATCTCCCCAGAAAAATTCACTTATCTACACCTATGAAACTGTATCATGTCTGGCAACCCTCTGACAACCATCTGTGAACCATGGACTCAGGCTAAGAGTTCCAATTCTAGGTGTACCAACAGCCAATGGCACTGTCCCTCTTAGGATTTAATGTTTGTATGTCTGCGTATCCTAGCTTGGGTCAGGTGTCTGTCACTTCATGAAAGAAAAGCTGGGCATCTTGATGACATATTCAGTAGATTGTATCTAATAAGAAAGAACAATTTCCCCAAAATAATTTGAGGCATTATTATTAAAAAATATGTGTGGGCATGAAGTGAGTAGAAGAAAAAACAGTTCACTTTAAGTCTCAGGAAAAATGGCACTGAGTACTAACTTTTCCTTAATATTTGACTCATTTTAATGTTTCTGAAATCAGGATAGGGCTGTCAATACAGATATTCTTGATTTACCATATTCAACTTATATACTTTTTTGACTTTACAATGGTGCAAAAGTGCTATGCATTCAGTAGAAACTGTACTTTGGATTTTGAATTTTAATCTTTTCCCAGGATAGCCATTACATACAATACTCACTCTTGATGCTGGGCAACTGCAGTGAGCTACAGTTCCCAGTCAGCCATGTGATCAGATCACTGATACTCTGCAGTGTACTGTGTTGCTAAATTATGATGTCCAGCAGGTCACTTGTATTAAATAAGGTTTTTTTTACTTATTACATAAATTATTTTATTCTTTTTAGTTATGTATGACAGTATAATGTGTTTTGATATATCATATGTACATGGAGCATAAATTCCCATTCTTGTAGTTGTATATGATGTGGAGTTACAACGGTCATGTGTTCATATATGAACATAGGAAAGTTATGTCCAATTCATTCTACTGTCTTTCTCATTCTCATTTCCTTTCCCTTTCCCGGTCCCTGTCCCAATCTGGTGAACCTCCAACCCATCCCCCACCTATTGTGAGTCAGCAGAGAGAACATTCAGCCTTTGGTTTTTTGGGGGATTGGCTTATTTCACTTAGCATGATAGTCTCCAGTTCCTCCCATTTTCCAGCAAATGCCATGATTTCATTTTTTATGGCTGGGTTATATTCCATTGTGTATATATACCACAGTTTCTTTATCCATTCATCTATTGAAGGGCATCTAGGTTGGTTCCGTAGCTTAGCTATTGTGAATTGAGCTGCTATGAACATTGATGTGACTGCATCACTAAAGTATGCTGATTTTAAGTCCTTTGGGTATATGCTGAGGAGTGGGATAACTGGGTCAAATGGTGGTTTCATTCCAAATTTTCTGAGGAATCTTCATATTGCTTTCCAGAATGGTTGCATCAATTTTCAGTCTCACCAGCAGTGTATGAGTGAAACTTTTCTCCCATATCATTGCAAACATTAAATGCATTTTGACTTACAATATTTTCAGTGTACAATGGACATATCAGGATATAACTCCATCATAAGTCAAGAAGAATTTGTATATGTTTAGAGTTAAACAGCCCTTTTCCACCATCTCCAGAAGTAAGTGTTGATGCGTGTTACATCTTACAATTGAGGAGACTCAGAACTGAGAACTAGGGCCTTCACTAGTCAATCAAAGTCATGCAAGTTGAGTTCCTTGAAGATGCAGGGAGTGCTTCTACATCAGTGCCCTTCACGCCATTTTCTTTACATTTTTGGGACTCTAGAGCACACTTAGTCTAATTTGGCTTTTACTTCCCAGTGTTGGATACACTACTTCATGTTGAGATAAAATTCATTTCCATTAAACATGTGTTTACTAAACAGTGGCTATGAGTCAGGCTCTCTTCAATGCCTCGTGAGCATTATAAAAGGAGAATGAGACAGAGTCACCTGCTCTCCAGGAACTTACAGGCTAGGTGTGGATACTGCACTTCACAGGAGCCAGTAAAACACCTGGAGTACTAACACAAATGATACTCACTTGGAGTGCTAACCTAAGTGCTGCAGCTGAAGGGAGTAAAGGGTCACAGAGAGCAGAGTGTGAGTTGGTAGAGAAGGAAGCCCCTGTTGTAGAATCTGGGGAGCTCTTGTCCTGTTTCTGTACTTGTGGGAAGGTGAGCCCAAGGCTTCCGCTCTGATAAACCTAGACGTTGCACTTCTTGTCCTGGACAAAATTGTTCAAGAGATACAGAAGCCTTGGAAGAGGAGGACCATGTGCCCAGTAGCCTCTTCACTGGCCAACACCTGTTTATCTCTTTGCCCTTGTTTTGAGATGACTTCTAGAAAGGTCTTCCATGATCTCTCAATTTAAAACTAGTTTCCTTCATTAAACTTTCCTGTAGAACTTTGCTCTTTCTCTTCAGCACACTTAATATAATTTGGAATTATGTTTATTTTTCCCTTCACTGGCCTGTGAGCTTCTCTAGGGAGGGCAAGGACTGCTCACTCTGTATCCATAAACCTCAATTTCCTGCATGTATTTAGTGCTCAGTGAATATGTGTGCAGTGATTGACAAGCTAAGCACAGACTGGAAATCTTATCATTGCTTTCTGATGATGATGAAGCTTAGTTGGGGATAAGGACATGATTGATAGGAAACACCTTTGGATGTGAGAAGTGTGACAGACTAAAAGGGACAGCTGATAGCTGAGTCACTGATGAAGATTTTGTGTGTTTTGCATTTGAAAGTTAAGATAATGAAGAAGTAGTAATTTTTTAGTTTGGAAATTTTTTAGTTGGGAATTTGAAAACAGTAACAGACTATTTACAATCTATGGAAGAAAGATGGAATTCCCCTGCTCCATTCTAAGCGTGCTCACAGTTCTACTTCTAATGGGACTCTGGGGAGTTGTCACATTGGCATGGCCCTACTTTCCCAAGTAAAAACCTCTAAAATCCTGAAAGGAGTTAGATGAGTATGAAGACAGGCAAGTTAGTCGCACTCTTCTTTCTCCTGAAATAGAAACTTAACATTTGCCAGCAAGAAGAATGTTGTGAAGAAATTAAAGAGTCCACTGGTGTTCTTGGCTTGAGAACAGGCATGGCTGTTGGCAGCATGAATTAGGTAGGAATTGCTTCCACCTTTAGCTGAAGACTTAAATTTCAGGAAGTTAGAGTCAGTGAGCATGAAGATCTTGGCTGAACTTTTCATAAGTTCCTATGTACAATGAAAGCAGAGATCTTAAAATTTCCTTATATGGAATTTCACAGCTTTGTGAAACTGGGTGCGCTCACCTTTATTATAAAATGAAAAAGGTCAAAGTCTTTGTTTTAAAATATATATAATATTACTACTGGTGAGAAAAAGACATTTTTATTATACTACTTGATTATTACACAGTGGCTTTCTTCATGAAACTCAGAATTTAGCTAAACATATGAAGTGGGTAGGCCAGCTTCTGAGGGAAAGGTTGTGTGCAGGGCTTAAAACCACACTACTATTCACATACAAGAAGCTGGAGAGTTTCCTCTCTCAGCCTAGAGCAAACACACTTCTAGACAAATCTTTCACAATGTTGGTATCTGGAAATTTGCATAAGATTTAACTTCACTGGCATCAAGGATCACCTATAGCATTACTAAAGAGGTCAATTTAGTATTTAAACTGCATCAGCCAGGCTTTGAGGAGGATTACTTAAGCATTCTAAGTCACAGTTTCTTTATAAAACAGTTAAAATAATACATCCTTCAAGAGTAAGGTAGCTCCCCTATAGTTGGTGACTGTCATGGTTTGGATGTGGTATTCCCAGAAAGCTCACATGTGAAACAGTGCAAGAGGGTTTGGAGGAGAAATGATTGGGTTGTAGCCTTGGCCTAATTAGTGAATTAATCCCTAGTGGGATTAACTGAAGTGGTAGGGTGTGGCGGGAGGATTTGGGAATTAGGGCATGGCTTTGGTGTATATATTTGTAATCTGGTGAGCGGACTCTCTTTCTGTTTCCTGGTCATCATGACGTGAGCTGCTTCCCTCCACCACCCTCTCCTGCCATGATGTTCAGCCTCACCTCGAGCCCTAGGAATGGAGCCGGCCTTTTATGGACTAAGACTCTGACACTGTGAGCCCTCAAATAAACTTTTCCTCCTTACAGTTGTTCTGGTCAGATCCTTTAGTCACAGCAGTGAAAAAGCTGACTAAAACAGTGACCTAAGGACTCTCACTGTTGTAAGTATACACACATGCACCTATATGTACACCCACACACTCATGGTCACTGACCCGACCTCAAGTCCAGGTTTTAAGGAAAGAGCCAAGGGCTTGCTTGTTCCTGACCCTCAGCCCAGATGCCATCCTGCGAGTTATGAGAAATAGAAAGTCTGATGGTTAATTTTCAAATTCTAGTATTCAGCCTTAATTGGATCCAATTGTAGCCTTTCCCTTTTGCCTTTTGTCCTAATTCTAAAATCAGCCAGTCACATAGATTATAAAACGCTTCCTCCTCCAACCCCTCCAATCAGAGTGAAGGGCAGCCCTGCTTTAGGTTCCAGATATAAGCAGGTGAACTGCTCACCCAGGTGCAGTTGCTAACTGGGTTCCTAGCTTGCCCTTCTGCCAGAAGTAAAGGTTTGCCTTGCCCACCCACTTTGGAGCATGTGCTTGATTTCTTGAGGCACCTCATTATTCCTAACAGTGAGCCAAGTAGGTGTGAGGCAGGAAAGTACACAGGCTGGGGCTGTGTAATTGTGATCACAACAACATCAACAACAATGGTTGATATACTGATGTTTACTGCTTCAAAAGTTGATTTCCTGATGGGCCTGATGCCCTTGCAGGGATTTCCTGGGTCTGTGAGATTGTAATTTCCAAAGCTCTTAGGTTGCATGGACCAGAAACATTAAAAACAAAACAAAACATTTCCCCCTCAGGGGAAACAGATTGTCAAATTTTTATTTTGTAAATAAATGACCAATATGAAAAGGCTAATACACAAGCTATCATGACTATAATACTTACTGATACCAAAAATGAACACATTTACTTTTACAGCTTATTACTCTCATCTGGCCCAAATAAAGACCTCTCCAAGGACCTGCAGCCACCAGCAGATGAGCCTGGGGTCTCTGCCATGGAGAATGGACTGCCAAACATAAATGGAGGCCAAGGGAGCAGGTTTATGAACTTACACTGCTGACTTCAGCTCCTGGCAATTGCAGCCAGGCTGTGAAACCCATTTCAGTTTTGGAATTTCCTACTTCTGCAAACATTCTAGGCACTCAGACTTCACTACTGTAGGTCTCCTCATCTCTTATTTAACTGCTTATATGACTTAAACCTCAAGAATAGTACAGCACAGCATGATGTGGCTCATTTCTGATGCACAGCGTGGTCTTTCCTTATTTTCCTGGGTGTGGATCCTTGTCCTTTTCACAGTACTGTACAGGGACCCAGCAGAGCAAATCTACAACCTATACTCACCATATTCTTTTTGTCTTTCCTCATTCATTCTTACAAAGTTAATGTCACATGGACCAGGTCAGAAGTGTCATAAAGTCTGTATTATTTATTAATTTGCTCACTTGTTCATTGGTTTATTTGTTCTATAAGTATTCATTGAGAGTCTGTTATGCACCAGGCTCTGTGCTAGTTAGTGAGCATACAGTGTGGAGCAGACAAGCACAGTCTTTTCTCTTAGGGAAGGAGACTATGAGAGAAACCAACCAACATACAAGTATGTAAGTAGAAAATATGTTGAGAACTGTGAAACAATGAGTGTGACAGATGGAGTGGTTCAGAAAAGCTTCTCCGAGAAGGTGACATTTAAGGCAAGGCCTGAAGCCAGGCACAGTGGCACATGCTTGTAATCCCAGCAATTTGGGAGGCTGAGACAGGAGAGTTGCAAGTTCAAAGCCAGCCTCAGCAAGGGTGAGGTGCTAAGCAACTCAGTGAGACCCTGTTTCTACATAAAACACAAAATAGGGCTGGGGATGTGGCTCAGTGGTCAAGTGCCCCTGAGTTCAATCCCCAGTACCAAAAAAAAGGGCAAGGCCTGAGAGGTTATGTCTTGGACATTTATTGCTTTTGTTATCCTTGGTCAACTATCCTTTGGCCTGGTAGCAACACCCTGACGATGATCACAGGGGCCTTCATTCAAGTTGTCCCATTCTCCTTTGCCTGAGGGAGGGCTTGTGACTGAGCTAGGTCGAACTGATTTCCTTCTAGGGCTTGAAATCTGCAGCAGAGTGATGCAAGAACACGAAACTGGAACAGATCGTTTCCGTTGCAGAGGCTCGACAGGTGTTTGTTCTTAGATTCTGGAGCCATCCTGATTCTTGACTTTCCTAAAACTTGGCTGAAGACATTGTGAGCTACCTGTTTTCCAATATTTTTTTTTTCTGTTTATACTACCCCTTGAATTACTTTCTATTGCTTGCAACCACAGAACTCTAGTGGGTTATCACACATAGGAGCAAAGTGAAGAGTTTGAGAAGAGCATGTCAATAGAGGAAATGGTATGTGCAAAGGGCTTGAAGTGGAGAAGAGCTTGTTAGTTTGGGGAACAGAAAGAAAAGACAGTAGGGCAGAGTGTCCTGAGGGATAGAGTGGAACTAAAGTCTCTGTGGGAGCAAACTGCACCAGAACTCACTAGGTTGTGAGGATATATTAAGGGTTTGTATTTTATCCTAAATGCAAAGGACAGTTGTGGACAAATTTTGGGTATGAGATGAATATTTTAAAATATTTTAATAGCAAAAATGTCAAAAAAGTAACTAGAATAGTTCAACAGTGTAAAGACCATTGAATTGATCATCCTAGTCCTGCTCTGAGCCAGATCTGGAACGCTGGGAATTTGTAAGGCTCTTATCTCTCTTTACCCCAGTTTTCTCATCTATAAAATGAGGTTGGTAGGTTAGATGATTTCTTACTTCCCTTCCTTTTCTGATGTTTTGTGATCTATGATGAAACCTTCATCTTAATTGTCATCAAGGAGTTTACAATAAAGTGGGTGAGGTAAACACACCCAATCTCCATGATACCATTGTTGGTGTTCCAAGCAGGTATGTTTAAAGCTTCTGGTAGTTTACAAGCTGATTTTGCCAACCCATGGTCATGTTGACTGCAAAAGAATTTTGAACAGTCCTAGGCTCAGTAACTGATTCAATGAAGAACTCTGAGAGGCAGTATTTACATAAAATGTGATGCTCTGCTAATCTTAGATGCAGTTACTTTTAACTGAATGCTTCATTACAGAAAAACATTAGCAAGAGGACTGATTCTTAGATGAATTTCACCAAGACATTGTAACTATAGAAATGCCTGTGAGTGATGTTATGTATTGATTATCTGTTTTTGGATAACAAACCACCCCAATACTCAGTGAAACAATAACAATTTTTTTTTCTTGAAATTCTGGGGTTGGCTGGGTTATTTTTGGCTGGCCTTGCCTGGGCTCACTCAGGTGGCTCAGCTGTGATAGGAAGCCTTTTTCTCCTTGGGGTCTTTCATTTTTAAGGTGGTTGGACCAGTGGCAAAAGCAAATCACAAGGTCAACATGGGCAGAGACCATACAAGGACACCTTGGTAGGTATGCTTCATTAGAAGCCATTATTGTCATAATGTGTGAACTTTCCCTTAGACTTGAAATTGCAAGATAAGCAACTTTAACTTGTAAATTATGGCACTTTCACAAAGACAATATATAGGTTATTACTAGTATAAAGGAACATTTCAAATCATCTTATTAAGGGATTGAATCCTTCATCAATGGCTCTGCTTCCCTCATAAAATTATTAATTTTTAGCAGCGGCCTTGGGAAGTTTTATACATAATTCTTAGAGGAAAATAGCATTACAATGATAATGGATTGAAACAATCCACACTGTGATGCCACTACCTCAGTTTGGACTTAGAGTCGTACTAATTTCACATTAGCCACATCTCATGTTCTTGCATCTTTTCTATCCTAGTATGGAGAACATTTATAGGCATGCCTGTCTCATCTACTAGAGCTCAAACTTCTTTGAGGGCAAAGACTTAACCTCACTTATGATTGTTTCCCTTAACTTTCTGCCACCTACAACACTAAATAGATATTCCTTAAATATTTGCTAAATAAACTAATCCATAATGGGGTTAAACATCTATCTGTTCTGGGGATTTCTCTCATAGATCTCATTTTCCCTGGGACCTTTTCTTTTCTCACAGTGTTACAGTTGATGGGACGGAGGTGTAGAAAGCCCAGAATGAATGCACTGGGATTCCAGCCAGAGCCCCTCTGAGGAATGTCACTGCACTGCTGTGTAGACCAGGAAGAAGACTTCGTATAAAAGTGTGTTTGAGAGAATGCTTGAAAGAGGAACAGGAAGAAATCAGGAAGAGGCAGTACACAGCAAGAGCCCTCAATCTGTTTACTGCCTTCGACATCAATAAAATAAGCACTTGTTGATTAAGAGATTGACCACAGAAGCCCCAGCGGAAAATCTGCACAACAGGCGGTTCTACAGCTCTTATAAACACCAAGACCTGTTCCTAGGGGTGTGGGGGAGGAGGGACAGAAGAGGGCTTGCTTCCAGGGCTGATCTTGCTGGGTAGGTGACAATACCACCACACAAGGGTTTTAAGGTTGTTCTCAGGTGAAAAGGCAGACATTATTATACATGTTGCATTTTTAAAAATCTTTGCTAGATCAGTCATAATACAAGTAATCCCCATTTGCATACTAGCATACACATCAAGAGGGCTGTGTACATCCCTTTACAACAAATGATCTCAACTAATTCTCACAATAACCCTAAAGGTTTTTTTAAAAAATTCTTAACTTATAGATGAGGTTAATTGTGGTCTGGGGAGATTAGCTTTCCTGAAACTGCACAGCTTCTAAGTGGTTGATTTAAAACCTAAGTGTGCTTGACTAAAGTTCTGAATAACATTTAACTCTGGGCCTTCTGCAGCTTTGGTGCTGGTCTGAGACAGGGAACTGTGAGCGTCTCATTTATTTATGCTAAACTGAGCACACATGTGTACGTGTAATTTACAAAAAACAACTCTAGGCTAGGATTTCTGACCGCTGGTAGCATAAAAACCTAGTTGGGTAGAGAGCGGTAAAAACCTCTACTCCCTTGCTCCCGCCACAAGTATTTATTGCGCACTTCGGAATTCCAGGCAGGGGGCTGACCCAGCCTTAGGAGGGAGAGCGGTGAGCACGCTACACGTGGTGTTGCTCCCTTAACCACCCTCCTCCGCGATTTTGTTTTCCCGTTGGGGAGGCATCCAAAGCAGCAGAAGATACGTCTGCAGCGGGGTGACTTCTGCACCAGCTGCGCGGGCGCGGGAGGAAGGGCGCCGAGCCGGCTGGGGTTGTCAGGGCAGGCTCCCCGGAGGCAGCGGCGAGCCGGGCGGCTGGACCCGAGGACCCCGGTGGGCGTTCAGCGTTGGGGGCGTGGCGGGGCTGGCGGAGCCGGCGGGCGAGCGGGGCCGAGGCCTGGGCGGCTTGGGCGAGCGTTAGGGTTAGGGCGGGAGGATTCGGCTTCCCGGCGGCAGAGGGCGCCTGGTGCTGCGGTCCGGCGCGCCGGAGCCGCCCGCGCGGGCGCCGAGAGGAGAGGAGAGGCGGGCAGCGCGAGCGGCAGCCACTGCCACGTATTCCCGGCAGTGGCGGCGGAGGTGGCGGCTCCCGCGGCAGGTGGGCAGGGGGCGGCGTGGGGACGGCGTGAGTCGGACGGGCGGCGCGGGGCACTCAGCGCCCGGCGGGGTGCGGCGCTGGGACAGCGCGGTTCCCGCCACGCCGGCTCCGCCTCCGCGGCGGGCTGCCGACCGAGGCCCGGGAGCCGAGCGGGTCCCGAGCGCAACTCGCGCGGGCGAGGCGGGCGGCGGCGGGCGAAGCGTGCTCGGGAGCCCGGCGCGGCTCTGGACGCGGCATCCCTGCTGCTTCGGGGCCGAGGCCGGAAAAGTTGGGGCGGACCGCGAGCCCGCGTGGGTCGGACGGGAAGTGCGGGTGCGGAGCGGTCGGGAGGGCCCCGTTTGGGAGGCGGGAGACATGGGGCCCCTGCGGGCGCGGGGAGGGATTGCGGCAGGTGTCCGGCTGGGGGCCAGCCGGTCTCGGGGACGGAGGGAGGCCCCAGAGCTGGGCCAGCCCCGGGGCTGGCAGACCTGCGAGGAGCTGGCGGCGCGGACGGGGCTTTATCCCCTTCCTGCCTCGGCTCGGGGCAGACTCGGAGGGAGGCGTCAGGCCGAGTTAGGGACGCCTATGGAGTGCGAAGACCCCAGAGTTCCAGTAAGGGTGGGCTGGGAGGGAGCTGAGCGTGGTGCTCTCTGCGGCCGGGGTCAAGTGCCGCTCTTCCCATCTGGCAGATTTACCTCTGAGATTGCATGGTGCTTTTGCCCTGGGGAAGTTGAGGAGGGACAGCTGAGTGGATGATATACTTAGGGGTGTACCAAGGTGAGTAAGATTAAGCTGCATGAAATCATAACTATCTGAAAAAAGCTCCCATCTCTTCGCATGCCCACCCACTCCATTCCCTGTCCAGTTACTGCCCACCTCCAGGCTTCAGGGTTGGGGTAGCAGCTGCCAAAGCCCAGGACACATCTGCTCATAGGCTTAGTGGGTAGAAGACATGGCCTTTATTCTGTAGCTGAGGCTGGTTATTTCAGAAACAGGTGATTCTGGAGAGGCTGGATGCTTTATTAGAACAACCTGTGTGGTACCCCTTGACAACGGAGATGACTCATGTTGGTTGTTTTTTTCCTCTCAAATAACCTTTGTATTCAAGACACCTGTATACCAGGTCATTTGTAGCAGTGATGCTGCTGGAGATCCAGACTGTGGGCCTCTTGAGCCCTTGTTCTAGCTTAGATGTGTTTCCAAGCACTATGACCTTGTATGAGCCACTTGCCCTGTCTGAACCTCAATTTTATCAGTGAAATGGGGTACAAAAAGATAATCTGAAGGTGACTAAAGTCTTTTTGCTTGTGAGATCAGAGTAGCCACACAAAATAAACCTGCCTATTATTACAAGGAAATTAAGAAACAGATGAGAAGCAATATTCAAAAAACAACACAAAAAGCTAATAATATTGCATACTAGTTTTACATCGTGAATACTGTTCTTATGCAGGCAGTTGGTGCAGTTGGCTGTTTGTCTTTATAATAAAGTTGCTTTGTTTACAAAATATTACATGTATCACCCATGGACCTGATTTTTTTTTTCTTTTTTAAACCTTCAAGCCTGGAGTGGATGCTCAGTTGGATTGGTCTCGGTAGGCCAAGAACACCTCCAGGACCTCTCATTCCCATACTATAGATTTCCTTCTGTCTGTCCGATGCTAGGATCCTTGTGTCACCACACTTCTACATCTTTTCCATTTCTACCTGGGAAGTGAGCTGATTCCCACTGTATCTGGCATTTCTGAATTAACCTGGTTTCTTTTCAATTGAGTGTAGTAAATAGGCGAGCAGCGCATTAGATGCAGCACATTAAAAATAGCTTGAACCAACTATGTGTATCTTTTCCACCCCACCCCTATTTCCTACACTCCCTGGGCAACCTCTTGTAAGAAATGCTTTGGATGTTAAGGGCCATCACAGAATTAAAATGACTGCAGTTGAACAGCACGTTAATGGTCAAGTCATGGTGCTGGAATATGGGGAGGATTTTTTGTACTTAATCAACTGAATGCTCTTCTGTTAGTAGCTTTCAAAGCCCATATTGGGTTTGACAATATTATTTTTTTTGTGGGGGTGGAGTACTGGGGATTGAGGCCAGGGATGTCTTACTACTGAACTACATCCTCAGCCCTTTATATTTTGAGAAAAGGACTTGCTAAGTTGCTGAGGCTCGCCTGGAACTTAATGATTGCGATCCTCCTGCCTCAGCCTCCTGAGTTGCTGGGATTATAGGCACCTACCACTGTACCCGGCAACCATATTGTTTTCAGTAATCCAACCCCCTCTCCCTCCGGAAGCTGAGTTAGTGGTTATCCCTGAATTTGAGGTAGTGCCAAAATGAAATATCTTCTCCAAGCAAAGACTAATTATGTTGGGTCTTTAGAATAATCTGTAGTGTGAAAGTGTATATTTTACTTTAACTGATAAAAATCATGTTGCTAATAATAGTTACCATTTGAGCCCCTGCCATGTATTAGGCACTGTGAAAAGAATGAGCATCAGTTTATAGATGAAAAAAGCCAGGTGAGGGCACAACTCTGTTGTTGTAGCAGGTTTGTACAAGTTACTGATGATCTTTGAGTCCAAGCAAAATTTTGTAATGGTGGAAGAGGAATTCTTAGCTGTCCTACAGGGTTGTGATAATTAAATGAAATCATGTATGTCAAAAGAAACATGTAAACTGTAAAGTACTCTCTAATGTAGGTCATTGAAAACATAAGCACAGAAGCAGAGTGAGAGGTGGTCTAGGGAATCTGGTGGACCTGGATGTAAATCCTGAGCCCATTGCCTTGACTTCTCTGAGCCTGGTTTCTTAATATGTAAAATCAGGGTAATGCCATCTGTTTTATGTGAGATGTGTGTGTGAATTGCAGTGGGTGCTAAGTAAAGGTTGGCTACTCCTTACTCTCAGTTGCTCACTCGCACTCCAGATAATGGGATTGATCAAGTCTTCTAGTAGGAATTGTCCTCAGGGGAAAAAGGCTTTTAAAGTACATTTTTGTCCTTATAAATAATTCTTCCAGCTTTTGCCTCCCCCCAGTCCCTGTGTGTACAGTAAATATTCTAGGAACTGTAATCATCTAGTCCAAAAAGAAATTGAATGAAACCAGAAGCCAGAATGAATAGGTCTTTGGCAGGAAGTTGATGAATTTAGCTAGTTTCTTTTTGCTCATGGATGTCTCTTTTCGTTCGTGGACTTCTCTCATTTTTTATTCATTGGACAGGGAAAATAGACTGAATTTGGGGGGCTTTGGATTGGGGGACACTGGAAGTACTGTAGTGGGTTGGAGAGGGATAGGAGGGAGAAGGGAGAGTTTAATGTACCTGATGGTAGAAGCTGAAAAGTTTGGCATGGAGAAAATTTCTGTTGGATGTAGGATTTGACCAAACATAAGGCTAGTTTCCACCTATTCCTAAGTAAGATTCTCTTGTGGGACTTTGAAGGTTTTGTGCTCCAGGCAGATTTTGACTTCTTGTGATGGCATCATAAATGAGTTTCCATAGTTAAGTTGTGTGCTGAAGAGAAAATTAAATTCCAAGAGGGTGTTTGTTGTGACTGATGCCAGAATTTCTCTGAGAATTTTATTAAGATTCAGTCAGCCTATAAAAGTACTTCTCAGTTTTCTGAAGATATTAATTAAGAGATAATTTTTAAAAAAATAGAAGTCTCCTTTGTGAGCCTTTGAAATGTCATCTTCCTAAATCTTTGGACCAAATGAAGTCCTAAACATCATAGAGATTTATATTTTAAAATCATTTTCTCCCAAAAGTAATGTTTTCTTCTCTTACATTGTTTCGATAATGAATTACTTTTGGTCTCGTTCACATTTTGAAAGCCTCGTTTTTATATTTTTAGAGTGTGCGTGTGCTGCCTTCTGGGTTAACTCTTGTTCATTGATTATGAGGAGGTGGTACAGCACGGTGGGGAAGGAGCGCACACGCTGAGCCAGCTGGAGACTGACTGGTAGGATTGATCACTCTTGGAGAGCTAGACTCTTCACAACTTACACTTAACCTTATAGCAGATCTGAGGAGGTGCTTGTGTTATTCCCTGTGTACGGATGTAGAAATATAGAAACAGCAGTGTCCAGCAAGTGGCTAATCTTAGAGTTGGCCATGATCTGTGGGATGCCATAGCCTGTGCTTCCGTCGATGCTAGAAAAGCTGGCAGGGGCTTTGCTCTGCCCAGGATAGGCCTTCTGTCCTGTAGGTTAGGAGCTTCATTAAGAGAGAGAAGGTCAGATCTGTATTCTGGAAAAATTGCTCCGTGGGCTTTGGGGAGTGTGAAGTGAAGTAAGTGGAAAGTAGAAGAAGGAGGAGTGTATTAAAGTAATCAGCTTGAGAGACCATGAGGTCCGGAATGTAAGACATGAAGACCTTGCCAGTGGTAATGGAGCACAGGAGTCATGTTGGAATTAGAGTTCAATCCATTTGGATATTGGGGTTGAGAGAGGGAGGAATCAGATCCGAGCTTTTCCTTGTCTGACCTTTCTCATTGCAGTTCTGAGCCCCCAGGGCTGGGTGTTGGAACTACTAACTCCTTATAGACTGAAAACAATATCTGTAGCAACTAGAATCTCCTCCTTTGGTCTCTGCTAACAGCTAGAGACAGGGGTCTGAGTCCATCCTGAAAGGGCCTTACCCTCTCTGTGCCTAACCCATGGCCTTATCATTCCTGCCATTCCAAAAGCATTTCAGAGGATGAAGTTCAGGCTCCTGATACCCCATTTAGGGAGATGCTGGTTTGAGCATTCATATTTCAAGTGCAAAATGTCAAAGAAAGAAGACTCCCTGGAATGTGGTCTGCACTCCAGGGACCCACCATAGTGTTTAGTCCTCAGTTCTGGCTATTCCTAAGAGCTGACCTGGCCTAGGTAGGGTCAGGGAAAGAAACAATGGTGGGTGAGTTCATAGTGGTGAGTGGCAGTCCCAGAGGAGGAATTGAGGTCACCCGCCCCCAAAAGGTGCAGTGGAGCCAGGTGGACTCAGGTGGATGGACCAACACCAGAGCCTAGGGAGATGGTTTCTGGTATTCTCATTGTAGGCACACTGTCACCATGTCAGGAATATATTGTTCTTGTGCTCTTTCCCCCTCTTAGTACCAGACCCAATAGTAAATTTGCTTTGGGGATTCCTTTTCCAGATTGCATGATACCTCTGCCCTTCAAATAGTTTGTTCTGGCTCTGATCTGGTTGGAGATCAGTTGATCAGGGTCTGGTTTTATCAAGGCTGCATTCTTTGGGAAGAGACAGCCAAGTACCTGTGTAACTCACTGCTTCCCAGTATCATCAGTCATAGCCCGTGTAGGTGAGTCCCTGCACAAACTGTTCACCCACTTTCTGCTTGATGCTTACTTATTTTCCCTGGAAAGGCAACTTCTCTTCTTCTTTCAAGATCACCTAGGCTACTCACTGTGGACTATTAGGGCATCTGTTGAGTTTGGTATGGTAGGAGCGCTTGCCAGACAGGACACATGTTTTAATGGAAGAAGTGTGTTCTCACCTCTGGATATTAGCTGTCATGCCTGTTTCTTGAATTTTATGTCCTAGGCAAAGCCTATTTGCTGTTTTACTTTTGTGCCTAATTGTGTGTAACTGTGTGTTGGGGGATATGTGTTTGTTTTAATTATTACTGGGAAGCAAAAAAGATACTTATCAAATCTACAGCAGTGCCACTGCTCTGGCAAGCAGAAAGAATAAATATATATTTAGACAGGATACCATTGATTTATCTTTTTTTCCATGTTGCTGTTTTGTTGGCAGAACCATCTGATTTGTATACTGGTGCAGTTTGGATTTCAGTAGTGAGTGTGAAAAGATTCCTGGGCTGCTTGCCGAAGTGGAAGGACTCGGATGAGTGGGTTTCGGGGCTGCCAGTCTTGGCTGTCTCTGCCAGTCTTGGTGCCTTTGTTGGGCAGGTGGAGTTTGACCAGGCCTTCTCTTTGGCTCTGCCTTGGAGCGGCTCTGTTGGAGGCCGCTCTTGGGAGGCTTCCCCTCTGCTGTGGGAAGGGAATTCTCTTTAACACTGGTTTTGGCTCTTTTCTCATCCTGTGGGGGAGGAGAGGGAGGAAGGCCCCAGAATTGATGAGTTTGGGGGACGACAGGTTCAGGGTAGGACAGGCCTGAAGCTCCTATAGAACTTTTGCCAAAGTTTTCCTTGCATCCCATGTTTCCCTCCTTCCCTTTTGGTCCCCATCTAGTCTGCTATCAGTGGCATAGAAACTGGACTTTTGTCAGCCTTGAGTCCACGCTAGAGTGTGACATAGCAGCCTGTTCATGTTGGTGGTGCTGCAGTTTCATGTTAGTAAAACTGTTTTGGTGGTGGTTTTTTGTAATTGGCTCAGTTGCTGTTTTCTTAAACAATATAGACAATGCCTGGTATATTCTCTGAGGTATATCAGCCACATAGTGTAGAAATACATAGAGACATGTCAAGTCCCCCTTGTCCTGCATGCCTCCCTGCCAGGTCGTCAGGGGTAAACAGCTTCAGCAGTTGCATGCATATCCTGTAACTGTTTGTCAGGCTGTGTAGACACACATACATGTGATATTCTTTTATATAAGCCTAAATCTGATGGTATATATTTTTCCGTTATTTGATTTTTTCACATAACATATATCTTGGAGATTTTTCATCCATGTAACTCTTCTCTATTCTGTTTTGTCTTTTATTTGTAATGCATAAGTATATCATAGTTAATGAATTGACTTTCTGCTCATGGACATTAAACTAATTCGTTTTGCTATTACTTTTATACACACATATCAGCGTGCATGTGTTCGTCTAGAATTCATTTAAGATGTTGCAGCAGTATTTATGCTGTGCTCTCTAGGGCTGTACTGGTTTAAACTACCAAGAATGTATTAGTTTACCCATTTCCCCATTGGGCACCATAACACTACGTGAATGAAATAATCCCATTCAGTAGTCATGTCAGTGACCACTGGTGAAGTTGTGGCACTCTTTGTTCAGCCTCTGGAGCTTGGTGGTGAGATCTCAGACCTGAGGGGGCAGGTCCATAGTAATTGTGGAACTGGGCTCACCAGGACCTTGGCTTTGCTCAGCATGGTGTAAGCATCATGCTGCCAGGGACAGCGTGGCACCTGGAAACAAGTGCTGCTAGTTGCATGGTCTCTCCACTTTCTCTGGAGGTTGGGTACAGCAATAGAACAGTTAAAATTTTGGTGTAATGTATCACAGTACTCTGAACCTGTCCTGTGGGGATTGCATGTTTAAGTTTCAGTTGACCAGTCTGTCTTGTACTGCTGAAGTGGGAATTTGAAATGGTGAGCTGAATGAACTGGGAGAGGTTGTGCTGGAAAATCAGATGCCCATAGCTTCTGGGAAAGCCTCTGGGAATGTGGTGAAGCAACATTCCCTGTGGAGCAGGTATTTCCTTCCAGCTGTGCAGCCATCATTTCCCCTACTCCTGGCTTGCTGTGGGCATATCCTGACAGTTTTCTCCTTGTCTGGATGCTTTGGGGAGAAGTAGTGGTTTCTTGAAGGCATTTGGGGACCTGACCAGTGGCTGGTAGAGGAAACATGTAGAAACCTGCACAGATAGGCCCATCCCAGGGCCCTCTCCGCATGCCAAATTGCCCAGTGGCTTTTGGGAAGCCTTGGCCTATGGGACAACAATGTCATTCACCTGTCTCCAATGGGGACAAGAGAGGAGTGTGGTGGAGGCCACCTGGGGTGGAGACTCCAGAGTTTAGCTGTGTTGGAACCCAGCTCGTACCCACTCCATATGACTCTGGGCCTCAGTCTCCTCATCTGAAATCCAGGAATACTATTAGTGTCTGCTTCATAGGGTGATTGTGAGGATTCAGAGTAATACTTGTAAAGCCCTTGGCATATTACCTAATAAGTACTCAGTAATTTTAAGTAACTACTGTGATTTGCATTCCTTTTTACTTAAAAAAAAAAAAAACATGGTGATACTGGGGATTGGACTCAGGGGTGCTTTACCAGTGACTTACATCCCCAGAATTTAAAAAAAAAAAAATTCTATTTTGAGACAGGGTCTCACTAAATTGCCCAAGCTGACTTCAAACTTATGATCTTTCTGCGCCAGCCTCTCAAGTAGCTGGAATTATAGACATGTGCCACAATACCTGGCTAATAAATGTTTTAAATAAATGACTACATGTTATATTTGCTAAGTATACAAATAGGCATAGGGTAACATTGAGGAAGGGAGGTCAGGGGATTAGTAGCCACCTGGAGACAAATGAGGTTTGGAGTTATGGGAATAAAGGGGTGAAGATGCGAGGTTTGGCAGGAGTTTTTGGTGGGGTGGGAGAGTAAGTTTGGATGTCCTCTCATATACCACTCCTGGTGTGAACCTCCTTCTTAGTGCACACCAAGGCTCCAAATGCAAAGGCCTTGTCACTGTTTTTAGGTGGACTGTGTGCTGGGGGATGCTAGTAGGGTGTCCTCTATTTGTTTGAAGTAACTGAGACCCTAAAAAGGCCAATTGCCTGCCCCAAACCATAAGCTGTGGGACAGAGTGGAAGTGAGCCCAGATCTGGGGCTCTAGGGAGTTGAGGCTCTTTTCCTTCCCCATGCTGCCACCCATTCACCCATTTCCAGATGTGACAAAGGAGAACTATAAGGTATTAGATGTGCTATTTACTCTGCCTGAGGCTTTATGAAATGAGGTCACTAAAGTGCAGAGAGGGAAATAGATGATCGTCCATCATGAGACAGCTCTGGGATTCTGACTCAGGCCTGTCTGCCTCCAAGGTCATGTTCTTTTGCTCCTAACAGGGCAGGCCTCAAGTTAATGTCCATGATTGGTTTCATTTTTCTGGTTACCTGTATTTGTACTGCTCTGAATGTGCGTGCATGTATATGATGGTAAATTTATTTGAAGCTCTAATTTGTTTGCGTATGGTTTACCCAAACCAGCTTTTTAAGGTTTGCAGGTTGAATGTGGAGAAGGCTGTACCTAAGGGTGGCAGAGGAACCCTTAGGGGGACCAGATAGGGAAAAGTAAACTTTGCTCTCAGCAGCTGAGCTTGGTGGCTGAACTTGTGGTCTGCGGGCCTGGGGAAGTAGAGCACCCAGTGAGGCTGCAACAGACTGTGTGACCTGTAAATAGGCCTGGACATGAATCTGGATAAAATACATGCAGATGAACTATGCAGATGGGGTAATATTGGCCTGTGGTGTGAAAGAGATTTCAGCATAGTGTGTGATATAGGCTGAAGGTGCTGCCCTGAGTGGCAGTCAGCAGAACGGAGACCTCATCTTGGCTCTGGAGGTCTGAGAGGGTTCTTGGAAGCAGCATAAATTAGAATGAACCTTAGGAGGTAAGTTCAACTTAACCTTTAATACATGCTTCACTTAGCAGGTAAAGATACTAAGACCCCAGAGGTGAGGTACCTTGCTCATTGATGGCCAACCCTGGATCCTGTCCCTGTCCCACCACACAATTCTTATGTGTTTAGTTACTGCCTGTAGCAGTTCTGGTGTGGCACTCAGCACCTAGTTGGAGTTCAGTATTAAGTATCAAGTGAAAGAACCAGGTCCCAGTTCAGTTCTTCACGTGGCTGTTCTGTCTGAGTGAAGTTAGAACATTAGCCTCTCCATTTGGCCCTCTGTAGTTTGAGTATTGCATCCCTGCCTCCCTTCTAAGCTTATCTTTATTTGCCCAGAATTGATTGAGCCATTATTTCCTGAGTGTCCACCAGGTGCTAGTTACCACTCATGTGCTGGGAATTCTGCACTGAGTGAAAGAAGCCAAAATCCTATTTTTGTGGAGCCTGTATTCTGGTGAAAGTGATGGACACTGAGTAATCACAATACATGTTATGTATATTAGTTTCCTACAGCTGCTATAAAACGTATCAGAAACAATGGTTTCAACAAGAAAATTTACTCTACCACAGTTCTGGCGGCATTGAGGAGAATCTCTTCTGTGCTTCTCTCTTGGCTTCTATGGTTACTGGCAGCCATGGCGTACCAGCCTTTGGCAACACAGCTTTTGTTTCTGCCTCTGCCCTCACATAACATTACTTGGGGTTCCTCCACATCTGTGTATTAAGGTTGTCCAGATATACAGAACTAATAGGAGATTAGTGCAACAGTACGACCCTTTTGTATTGGGTGTCTCCAGAGAAGCAGAACCAATTGAGGTATGCAAATATATAGAGAGATCAACTATAAAGTGTTGGCTCACATGATTGTGGTGGCTGAGAAGTAACAAGAGCTGCAGTTAGCTAGCTGGAGACAGCAGAGCTAATGGTATAAGTTCCAATCCAAGTCCAAAGGCCTGAAAATGGGAGAGGCAATGGTGTAAGTTCTAGTCTGAAGTCTGGCAGGCTTGAGATCCTAGAAGAGCTATTTTTTCAGTTCAAGTCCAAAGGCAGGAAATGACCAATATACCAGCTCAAGCAGTTAATAGGATTCCTTCTTACCCAGCCTGTTGGTTCTGTTCAGATCTTCATTTGATCGAGGAGGCAATTAGGGATTGATAAGACAATTACTTTACTTACGTCTACCAATTCAGATATCCATGTCATCCAGAAACTCCCTCAAAAACAGAATAATGTTTGGCCAAATGTCTGGGCACCTATGGGCTAGTCAAGTTGACATAAAATTCAGCACACTGAATAAACTATGTTTACACAGACCCTGTTTCCAAATTGGGTCCCATTCTGAAGTTCCAGGTAGATGTGTTTTGGAACACTTGACCCCAGGCAGTGTATGAGAGGGCGTGATTGCTGAAGAACAGCAGGAGTGCTTCGTCGGAGGGGAGGTGGGTTCTTGACAGGTGGCCAGGGAAGGCCCTGTGGAGAAGGCAGTGTTGAGCTTCAGTCTGGAGCCGGGGAGCTGGTGTATGCAGGAAGAGGAACACTGAGGTGGGCATGTGCACCCAGATGGCTTAGGGAGAGTGCAATGGAAGTGCAGTGTGGGTGTGCTGTGGGGAGACCATGAGGATGTAAGGTCACAGAGGTTGGGGTTATGTGAGGGGACTGAAGATCAAGGATGTCCTTGCCTGTGTTTGTGAAGACTTCGGCCTTTGCTCTAGTGGGATGGGAGCCACTCTTGTGGCTGTGAGTATAAATGAAAGCAGGATAGAGGGTGTGGATCAGCTTGTAGTAACTGTTTTCTAGGTTTATAAAAATCATTGGTACTCTGTTCACCCTTGATCCACACTTACTGCCCCTGTTCTTTCTAGATGCTTTTTTCCTTACTCCTCTCCTCACACATAAACCAGATGCATGGAGAGTGTGAACAGAGGGTAGACAGGCTGCAAGGTGGAGGGTTGCCTGGGGTGTCTTGTGGCCACCCTGCCATGAGCTGCAGAGGCTCACTCCCTGTGGTGGTGGTGGGGGCCCTTTCCAGTGCTTGTGGTTCAGGTGGTCATCACTCTGGGAAGATTTAGAAAATGCTGAGGTCAACATGTAAGCCCAGTGTGTTCTGCTTCTAGGAATCCTTCTGTGTGTAAAGTCACTGAGCTGTGGAAAGAGTTGAGTCAGCTTCCTTGGCCACTGGGCCACATTTGGCCTGGAAAATACAGGGCAGGGAGGAGAGGCCACAAAGACCCCAGGGGAGAGGGAGTGAAGTGTGGTACACGGGCCTGGGGCCCTCTCCACCACCCACTTCGTAACTGGCCTCCAGAATCTTCACACTTTGTTCTTGCTTGTTCTAGAGCACTTCAGCCTGCAAACTAACATACACTAACAAGAAGGAACTCCAGGTGAAGGCTTGCCCTAAGTGTACCTGGCCTGGGGACTGAGGCTGTGCTGGGTCAGTTTGATTGCTGAGGGAATCATAACTTCTTGGCTTAGAGCTGAAGGGAAATTCCCTTTCTGGTTGACATGGAATTTCCTCTTTAAGCCTCCGAAGGAAAGGGCCTGGAGCTGTGTGATGAGGGCTCCCAAGAATTGGGCCAAAGGTGTGCCTGCTTTTCCACCTCCTAAGGACTGAGTGCTAGAAGCAGCACTAGTTGGGAGGTTGTCGGGTGGCTCTGTCACTGTGATCCCTCTGGAGAGCATCACTTTAGAAGATAATTATGTCTAAGCAGAGATGGAAATAGAATTGCCCTGTGCCAGGAGCAGTTGCTCCTCTGTAGTATTTTGGGAGTTGCCTTTGGGTCGATATGCAGTCTTTTTCCTCCTCTCTTCCAAGCAAAACACCCGTACAAAGCCAAAGTTGTGAAGGCTATTCCTAGCTAGAAGGGAACATTACAGATTCATTCTGTGAGAGAGTGATTCCTTCTGCAGAGTTATTTTGGGGGTGCTTCCCCTAACACATCAAAAGAGCTTCCGTAGAGGAATTGCATTTAAATTGCACAGCCTTTCTCTGCCAGAGCTTCTCAGGAAGTTCTGACTTGGGTGACATCCGCCAGGACCTATGGGGTCTAGCTTTGTTTTTTTGTTACAGTTAGAGCAGAGAGGACTTGCCCAAGAGTCGCAGACAGATGAAGCTCCAGGTGCTCCCACAAAACAGCTTCTTCATCCTCTGCCCAGGGATGGCTTTTGTTTCTGTAGATGTACCCCAAGCACTTAGTACATAAATACTTGTTGACAGGCAAGATCATATTGAATGTAGGCCCTGACATCTTTGCTGGGCTCTGAGCTTGCTGCATGCTGTGATTTAGTTTCTAGTCTGCAGATTGGGGGTGGAATATTAAATTCCAGCTCATCATTGCTGCCTTGGAGGAAGTCACTTGCCTCCATGGGCCTCAGTTGTCTCATCTTTAACCTGGGGGTGGATGAATGGTTGTAATGAGTGGCTCCTTTCTCTGTGTCTTTCCAACCCACTCTGGGCAGCCTCTTTGCCCTGGCTCCCTGGTGAGTGGGAACTCCTTGAAGTCAGGGCTGTTCTAGGCAGAGGGAAGCATGAACTCTTTGCTTCATGCAGGTTGACATAAGCTCATGGTCTTCAGCTCTAGCACTTCTTGATAGCCTTCTTCCTGTTTGGCCAGACATCCAGAGTTCTTTATGGGTAAAAGATGATGGGGAAAAGAAGAGCAGGTGCAGAGGATTTGGCTAAATCTCCACTCCAGCCCTGGAGGCTGATGTCTCCAGTTGCTCAATGTGATCTCCTTGTTCTTAAGTTTCACATAACTTTCTATCCTTGCCTTGAACAAAGGTCCTTTATTTCTGGTTGTTTTTATGAGCATTGTTTTTGCAATTACAAGTAAGACGGAAAAGAATGGATCCTGATTATAAGATTGTATGTACATTAGGGTTGAAATTTGTTAAAAAATATCTACAGAAAAATACTACAAAAGGAAAAATACTACAAAAATATTTGTAGGAAAAATACTACAAAAGTCTTATTTAGTAATCTCTGGACTTGGTATTTTAGGAAATTGTATATTTTTTAGCATTTTTCTACATTATACATGTATTTTCTTTATAGTAAAAATTATTAAAATTACTGTTAATAACAAATAGCTATTTATTGGAATTTAGTATGTGCCTGACATCATAAAAATGTCTTTAGAGTCTTATTTAATCCTCTTATGAATGAGTGAGATAATTTTTAAAAATACTAATGTTAACCTAATATTTGTTATCATGGAAAATACATACAACATAAAACTTAACCTTCTAACCACTTTCAGATGTACATTTCTGTGGCATCAAGTACCTATGCTGTAAGATACATTTAAAAATTCCTTATTTTATAAATAAACCGAAATTTAGAAAAACAAGCTACTTGCTGTGTTGGCATCCTGTCATTGTGACAGAATACCTGTGATAAATCAACTTAAAAGGAGGAAAGATTGTTTTAGCTCATGGTTTTGGAGGTTTCAGTCCATGGTCCACTGGCCCTGTACCTTTGGGCCTGTGGTGAGGCAGTCCATCATGGTGGGAGGATGTGGTGTAGTAGGCTGCTCACCTCATGGCAACTGGAAAGCAGAGAGAGAGAAGCAGAGTCTTTAGTTCCAGTACTCCCTTTCAAGGGCATTCCCCCAGTGACCTAATTTCCTTTCACTTGGCTGAATCTTTAAAGATTCCACCACCTCCCAACAGTGCCACAGGCTGGGAACCAAGCCTTCAACACACCAGCCTTTGGGGCACATTCAAGATCCAGACTATAACACATGCCTGAGGTCACAGAGCTAGTAAATTCCAGAGACTGGATTTGGATGCAAGACAGATACGCAGAAGAAGGATCTCTGGGCTGCCTGGTTTGTGGCTATTGGAGTCCATGATTTTTTTCCTTCCCCTGCCTGCCACTGAGTATAGAAGGATATTCACTGATGTGTGTGTCTCCCTTGAAACTTCTAAGGGTTGAGTTTTGTGTATTTGTCAGGGGTGTGTGGCTGACAAGTGCCACTTGTTGATGGGTACCAAGGTTGATGATTTGTGTGCTTCTGTCTTCATGAAGGTTGAAGTGCGTGGGCTGCTGTGCTGGGAAGGGTATATGCTAGAAAGTGCCTGCAGTGGGGTAGAGAGCAGTGGTTTAGAGCTCAGATACATGATTTGGTCAGGTCTGGGTGTGCCGTGCTGGGTTATTCTGGAGAATGAACCTTGAACTTGGACTTAGAAGGTCTGCGCTTCAGTCTTGATTTTACTGTGTGGCAGATGTGCTTTGGCCTCAATTTCCTCATGTCTAAGAGGGTGATGAAAGTGCCTGTTCTGTCTGCCTCCGGTGATGGTGGTGATGATTAAATGTCCTTACGTGGGGGAAGACTGCTAAGTAAACGACAGGGTACTCAAGGAAGTTTCTGTGATGGGAGTTTTTAGTGTGTAATGGAGATCGGAGAAAGGTAGGTTTGGATGTGAAGAGTGGCAGTCTGTTTTGCTGTCAACTTGCTTCTTCCATCATTGTGTGGCTGGTGAGGTAATGTCCACTGTCCACCTAGTGTTGTGCTACCTAGTACCCAATGCTCTGGACATTACTGAAATTTGTCCCAGCCAAATTCCTTGAATTCACTCTCCCCATGACTTACATTTCCCTTACTGAAATAAATTTTGATTTAGATCATTTTGTAGTTCCACAGTGGTTGAAAGCATGCAGTGACTTTCCCTGGCCTTGTCTATTTTGTCTTTATAGCGAATACCGTCTGCTCTTTTCTCAAATCTCAAGTATCCAAGCGTGTGAGTGGGTCAGAAGGAGCTCAGCTTCTTATTGGACCCATTTTGTGCAAGACACTGTAGAACATCAAGGTAAAGAACTCTCAAAGACAACTACCCTCCCCCATTTCATAGAGAAGATGTGCAGTTTTGAGGATTAGGGATAGGTCACTATAGTCTTTGGTCCACATGGATGGAGGTGCATATTGGGAATAGAGATGAGCTCTTAGCACAACTTCTGTGACTTTTTGCTTTTTAACAAAGGTATAAATCAGCTGTCTTCAAGCCGGGCATGGTGGCGCACGTCTGTAATCCCTGCACTTTGGGAGGCTGAGACAGGAGAATCGCGAATTCGAAGCCAGCCTCAGCAACGGTGAGGCACTAAGCAACTCAGTGAGACCCTGTCTCTACATAAAACACAAAATAGGGTTGGGGATGTGGCTCAGTGGTCCAGTGCCCCTGAGTTCAATCCCTGGTACCAAAAAAACCAACAACAACAAAAAAACCCCAAAAATCAGCTGTCTTCAAATGGGGTTTCTTTCTAGCTACCCTGAGGCAGTTTTCGAGTCCTCACTGTTGCAGGGCATGGTTCATCTAAGAGGAAGGCTAGGGTCTGTGCAGGGCTCTTCTGAAGTCAATGTCTGTCTCACTGTCTGCTTGTTTTTGGCATTGAGAATGGTACTCAAAGACTAAGTAGGTCATGGATATCTATTTTGAACTCATTGAGGCTAGGCTACATGGACATTTAATTTCCGGATCAAATCCTGATGGCCTGGTTTGCCCAGGGAGTTGGCCGCAAGCACCCTGTGGTTGGCAGTGAGTGTATTTATAAAGTGTGAAGAGTCAGGTGAGCAGACACTCCAGTTCTGCAGGCCTCCAGGGCAGCAATTGCTGAGAGGCTTCAAACCCTGCAAGAAGTGGAGGAGGTTTGGTCTTGGAAGGAGTTGCTGCTCTAAGGAAATCCATGTTAACCATGTGCCTTCTCAGAAATGCCTAGTTTTTCCACTTTGCTTTCCTCAGTTTTCTTAAAGTTGTGGATCCTCGTTAATTGCATGAAACCATTTCCTTTCAAGGAATCAAGTTTAGTTTTTAATCCAACGTAAGTTTTTCTCTGCTGTTAGTCAGAGTTGTTGATTTACTATGAGCTAAGCCTTTTGTGCAGATTATCTCACGTAATCTTCACAACAACCCTAAACTGCGAGTACTGTTTTTTCCACTTTACGGAGGGAGAAACCGAAGATCAAAGTGGTGAGGTCATTTGCCCATAGACCCAGAGTGTAAGTAGCAGGACCTGGGATTGGAACCTGGATGCTTCTGACCAGAGTTTGGCCTTTGCCTGGGGAATAGAAGACGTCTTGTCTGGGAACAGGGAGTTCAGCTGAGCTCCTTGGCCCATTTTGACCTTCCCCACTGGAGAGGCCGGCTATTGGTGTTGGGGACACAAGACCCTCAGGGGCGGGGGCAGATGAACTTCTGCTTGAAAGTCATGTTTTAGTCTTTCATTCTAAAGTGACTGGATTATAGGATTCTCAGTTTTCACTCTTTGTTGGATTTTCTCCTGTTTTACTGTTTTTTTCTCTGTTTCTGCCCAAGACCCATGAGGCCACATAGGTGGTGATAGTACTGAATAGCCACCTTCTGTGTGCACAGCTGTTGACCTGACCATTCCCCTTCTTACATGTTCCATGTTCTCCCTACACGTTTGAGGAGTAAACACAAGTCTGTGGGGTCTGTAGGTGCTTAGTCCTCCATGCTACTTAGAGTCCTGGCAGGATGCTGCGCTCAGGGTCATTTATATTTGTTGACGTGCCCAAGTCTGGGCAGTTTGCCAAGTATTCTCTCATCTGACACTCCCAGAAAGCCACCATCATCCCCATTTTACAGACAGGAATTTTTAAGGGAAACCACAGACCTGACACTCTAGTAAGTAGCATACTTTCTTTCATATTCTAGTTTCCCCTGGAAGTTTCTTGAAAAACAGCTGAGGAGGTGTTTGTTTAAGTCAGCTTGTGCAGCAGGTGAAAGAATGCCTCTTCAGAGCTGCCTACTGCCTGTGGGGTTCTCTGTCAGGAATGCCTGGGCCCATCCTGGGTCCCCTCCGGGGCATATCCTGACTGTGAGCTGGGGCTGGCTACTTAACCTTGCTGAATCTGTAACTCATAAATTGCGGGTAGTAATACTATCTAAAAGAGGCTGTGGTAAGATATAAATGAGACAGTATATATAAGATCACCCAAGACTTAATTAATGGGTTACTATTTGTCATTTATTTTTTGGTCAGCATGACTTGGAAAAAGCACAGATCTTAGTACTAAAGTTGAGGCCTGAGAAATTCCCCACTCTTAGGGTCAGTGGCAACTGACCTCCCCTGCAAACCTTTCCCCCAAACAAGAGGGAGGATGAAGCATAAAGAACTTTAGTTCAGGTGGAATCTTTCTGAGCCTTCCCATTCTTTTTGGTCTTGGAAGGAGTTGCTGCTCTAAGGAAATCCATGTTAACCATGTGGCTTCTCAGAAATGTCTGGGCCAATGGTTTAAAAATGAAGTATTTCCAAAACAGGATTTTGCAAATAGAGGTATTCTAATTGTGCATATTGGACACATCTCAACGTTCGGTGCAAGCAGCATCACTGATTATATAGCTGTCTTGAGACAACTTTTTTTTTTCTCTTGAGGTGACTTTTAAAGGCCTCCTGGACTTACCTCTCAAAGACCGCCACTCAAGCATCTAGTAGATTCAGACTTATGTTTTCAAACACCCCATGAGAAGTAAGGTGTTTGAAAACATAAATCTCCTCCTGATTTCCCTCCTTCCTTCTTTAGTTTTTATAAGTTTGAGTTAGCTAAGTATAGGAAAGAGTACTGGAAGAGCTAGGAGAGGGACCCATGAATTTGATCATTGGTGATTCCAATTTTGTGTTTGTCTGCTGTGTGATCTTGAGCAATTCTCTTTACTTCAGGCATTGAGGAACTTGCAGTCTATGGAGGATATAGGCCTGTAGATGTGCTTGTCTGAATGTTGCTGTGGGAATAGACAGTAATTTTTTTCTTCAGAGGTTGAGTCTTGGTATAGTGTTGGTGGTGGTGGTAATGCATTAGGAACTAGAAATTTGCAAACCATGTTTTCTCCTGCTAATAGGATTGCAAATAGGATTAAGGATTGGGCTTCCCAGTGTGAGATGCTTTCTCTTTGGTCTCCCAGACTTACACCACCTGGGGTGGTTGATTTCAGTTATGTGCATATCATCCACCTGCCCATCTTAATAGCAGGCTCTGTGGTGGCAGGGACTTGGCCTGTCCCTGTTGTATCTTAAGCATCTTGCATCAGACTTCTGTGTGGAACACAACTGACATCTACTTGAAGGATTTGGGATCACTTCACATGGCAGAAAGAAGGCAGATTAGACTGTCATGGCAGTTGTGGCTATTTATTACGCAGAATTGCCTCTCAGTCTTTGTAGGGTGCAGGGGGGGGGTGTGATGCTAGAAGTCCCTTGGGGCAAGGGATGCTGACGGTGCTCGTCTTGCCTGCTGCTGCCACACAGCCAGACTTGTCTCCCTTCCCTGCACCAAGTCCACAGCTTCTCCATTGAGAAACATGGAATCTATCTGTCTTTTTCTTTACCATTCCCTTTGTCATTAGCCCAGTGCTAAGTACTCAGCTGCTTGGTTGGTCTGTTGAGAACTTGTTAGTGTTTCCCCTTCAGACTTGGAAGAATAGTCAGAACCATGTTAAGGACCGTTTGCAGAATATGCTTCCCATAAGGAAATGAGAGTGTGATCTGGCCCTTGCTTTGTGAATGAGGAAAGCAGAAGGTCACTGGAGCTTATGAAATACCACCCCCAAGATATATTGCTGTGGACTTCAGACTGAGGGCACCGGCGAATTACAAAGGCAGGGAAGGGCTTTCTCTGAACTTCCCTTATCTGCCTGAGGACAGATTCTCCAAAAGGAACTCAAATGTTATGAGTCCCCTCCCCTTGAATCTCAGCAAACAGGGAAGATTAAACTTGCATCACAGGAGAGGAGACCCACAGAAAAGGAAGTGGAGATTGACACCATGCACAGACAGACTTTGTCACAGACTGCCACCCATTTATCTTTCCTAGAAATCATTTGCTCTGCCCTAAGGTGCCTGCATCAATCTTCCTCTCCTCCTTAATCTCCCTGGGGTTTCAAGTATGCACTATTCTTTCATATGACATCCTGTGCAGTGAATAAATGTATAACTTTTCTCCTGTTAATCTAGCTATGGACAGTTTATTTCATAGACTCAAGCCCTCAGAGGGTAGAGGGAGAGTTTTCACTTCCCTACAATACCACGCATTGTGATAGTAAAGAGCTTGGATTGTGAAATCAAAGAATCCTGGGTTTGAATTCTGTGTGTGCAATGTCCCAGTGGGATGACTTTGGGTAACTTCCTCCATCTTTTAGCTAGATATACAAGTGGCACTTATTCCACAGGTATTGTGAGCATTAGGTGAAATAAGTTCTTTAGCGTGGTGTCTGACATCTGATAAAGAGCCAGTCAGTGTTATGTGCTGCTCTTGGTTTTATGGTTAATATTAAGAGGGATTACGTGACTTATGTTGGGCCGCAGCTGAAGCCAGAACCCCTGCAGGAGGCCCCTTCTAGAGCTCCAGCTCTGTGATGCTTGTTGGTGATCTTGAACTGAACTTGTAGCTGGAATCTGTGGCTTATTTGTAGCAGTGAAGGAAGTAGATGTTGCAGCAGCGCAGATGTGTGCATGCAAGATGTCCTGAGTTTGTAATTTAGAGAAAACAAAAACTTCCATAGACAGGGAAATGGGGCTAACCACAGTGGAATGTATGGCCTTTCTTGGGAAAGCCAGGTGCTCTTTATTTCATCAAAAAGCAATGGTTTCAGAAGCTGAATGTTCTCTCTGATCCATAATGTGGGAGAGGGCATGGGAAGAATGGAGAAATTTTGGTCAACAGGGGAAGGGAGGTAGGAATGGGACATGGGGCAGGAAAGATGGTGGAATGTGATGGACAACAATGCCCTAGGTTCATGTATGACTGCACATGTGGTGTGGCTCTATATTGTGTACAATAGAGAAATGAAAAGTTGTGCTCCATTTGTGTACAATGAATCAAAATGCATTCTGCTGTCATGTAAATCTAATTAGAATAAAAATATATTTAAAAACAAAAAAAAAAGCAATGGTTTCTGAAAACTGAAGGTAGCAACGTATGTGCTTAAACTGGTGGTTTTACATACAGCTCAGTGTTATTTTAGTGGAAGCTCCAAGAAATGGAAAATGCTGACTTCTGCAATCATCTGTTGGGCCTGGCAGCACCACTGTGCACTTAGAATTCATTACTTAAAGATATGTGGCTTGTTGAAGGTGTATGACTCTGGACAAAATCCCAGAGGGACTGGATTTTGGTATTAGCCCTTGATTTTCAAGTCTAGGTCTTTTTATTTCTGTTGTTCAGGCTGGAGAGTCATAAGCTTTCTTTTCCCCCAAAGTTAACAATAATTTTGATCTTTATATCCTTAAGTGCTGATTGTTTTTGTTATTTTGGGAGAAAATGGTTTTAGATGGCTTATATGTTAGTTGGAAATATGACCTTCTCCCTTGTTTGGAAGCAGCATAGTTTCGGGACAGTCAAGTTTTTGTAAGGGTTAAGAACATATACGTTCAGCCAGACTTAGGTTTCTGCCCTGTCTGGGCTTCCAACAGGCTGTGTGACTTTGGGCAAGTTCCTTAACCTCTCTGTGTTTATCTGTAAAATGAGCTAAAAATATTATTACCTCACAGGTTGTTGAGAGTAAACTGGGTAACATACATAAACCCTCCATGTAGCATCTTCTCTTAACTCTTTAGCAAACAGAAGCTATTATGGTCATCATCGTCAGTATCAGTGGAAGGCCTTCCAGGAGACCAGGATTCTGGATCTGGCTTTGCTGTTGCTAATGGTTGCCCTGGGTATGTCGCAGAACCTCTCTGAATCTCAGTATTCTTTGAAAGAAGAGAGTTACCCAGGGGCTGGGATTGTGGCTCAGTGGTAGAGCACTTGCATGCATGAGGCACTGGGTTTGATCCTTAGCACTGCATAAAAAATAAATAAAATAAAGATATTGTGTCCATCTACAATTAAAAACAATATAAAAAAAAAAAAAAGAGTTGCCCTGACACTTCAGATGTGGTCTGTTTTCAATCTTCTGCCCTCCATGTTGATTGTCTTATTCCTTGTCAGCCCTCTAGAGGCCATGCTGCCTGCTGGGATTGAGGAACTCTTTCCAGTAGCTACTCTGCTAGATGTTGGCCCTACAACCCTTGTTTTTTTTTCCTCCCTGATTTTATATTCTTAATGTCTTTCCCTTTTCCTGGCTCTGCCACATGACTCTCATGTTTTAACTTTTTCCCAAGTGTGTCTCAGATTGAGGGTCTATCTGCCTGTTGGATTGGAGTCAAGGCTTAGCCTGGCTGGGCCACCACGTGGGATGATGCAAAGAAGGGTGCTCCCATCACTTTGCTGTTGGCTTTTAGATGGTGTCTATTCTTATGCTCCCTGGCCCTGGCCCCAGCCCCGCCTGCCTCTGAGGCTGACCAGGAACACCCCATCAGGAGGAAGGAGTGGCTTTTGTGATCCGTAATAAACTGTCTTCTTGCTAGGTTTCCTTCCTGGATTTTGTTTAGCTTGAACTTTAAAGAGCTTACCAGGGCTAATCTCAGTGTCATTTTATATTTTGCACAGATTTCTTTGTTAGCCTCTACTTTTGCCAAAGGTGGAGCTGTGGCATTAGTCTCTGGCCAGCTGTTGATGTTTCAGGCTTATCTTCAGGTTCTCCTGGACAGACCTGCACAATGAATTAATTGAGCTGTTTTCAACCCACTTCTTGTCTAATTGAACACCTGCCCAGCAAGTGCTGTGGCTCACCTGTCCTTACCTGATTTACCAGCTGCCCCTGCCCTGTCATTGCCTTGCTCCTATCAGCAGACTCAATCTTATAGTTGGTAGGTGATTACTGTGTCTTCAAGAGAGCTTTTTCCTCCTTGGTACAGTCCCTCTGCACTGCCATCTTGCCGCTGCCAGTCAGGATAATTGGTGACTCTAAGCTTCATAAAAACTGCTGAAAGACCAGGTGCATAACAAGGGCACGTGTGTTTCCTTGGGGGGGGGGGGGTTCTGTCACTTTTTTTAAAAATATTTTTTTAGTTGTAGATGGACACAATATCTTTATTTTTATGTGGTGCTGAGGATCGAACCCAGTGCTTCCCGCATGTGAGGCAAGCGCTCTGCCACTGAGCCACAATCTCAGCCCTGGCTTTTCTTTCCTTAGTCTCAGACTAAGTTTCTAGCCAGTCAATCCTAAACTACTACTGATGGTTTAGACTGATGTGAAACACTCTTTTAAGCCATGGGATACAATACGGTGTGGGTTTTTTTTTTTTATATTTCAGTTGTAGGTGGACAGAATATCTTTATTTTATTTTTATGTGGTGCTGAGGATCAAACCCAGTGCCTCACACGTGCTAGATGAGCACGCTACCACTGCGCCATAACCCCAGCCCACAAGATGGTGCGTTTTTGAAAGACTGCTGACACTTTTTGACTTTAGGGACTTACATGTCTCTCAAGAGAAAAATGAGAAGGAGGGCAAGGGAATCCAGTCTTTCTTGACCACAGAATGCTGTCCTTGTTCCATGGCCTGTTTGTCCTCTCGACTGTTTTCTTTGGTTGAAAAGTCTCACCACCAGCCATGTAGCTCCTGGTAGAGCCCTGGCTAGGTGCAGTTTTGTTTTTAAAAATATCCTGGGGATATAGCAACCCTTGTTAATTATTCCAAGGAATTGCTTGTTTTAAATTTGTCTTTGTGGTGTTCTTGGCCTTTTAAAAAAACAGTGTTCTATTTGTGCCCAGGTTTGAATATGTTAAAAAATGGAGTGAGACTAGAAAAAAAATTTTTTTTAACTACTTTGACTTCACTGTGGTTTTGTATTTTGCAGTTTCCTTTTGACTTTTCCTGGTGGAATTAGAAATTTTCAAAGTATTTTAAAGGGGCATGGTTCCTTAGAAAGTTAACCATAGATTGACCATAGGACCCAACAATTCCATCCTAGCTATGTACTCAAGAGAATCGAAAAGAGGGACCCAAATCTTCATAAATGAATGTTCATAGCAGCACTGTTTACAATAGCCAAAAAGTAGAAGCAATACAAGTTTCCATCATGGAATATATAAATCTATAAAATGTGGTATATCCTGGGGCTGGAGTTATGGCACAGTGGTAGCGTGCTCGCCTAGCATGTGGGAGGCCCTGGGTTCGATCCTCAGCACCACATAAAAATAAAATAAAGATATTGCGTCCACCTACAACTAAAAAATAAATATTTAAAAAAATGTGGTATATCCATATTTATAGCCATAAAAGGAATGAAGTACAGATATGTGCCACAATGTGGCTAAACCTTGGAAACATGCTATAGGCAAGGGAAGACAAACACAAGAGGCCACATACGTGTAATTCCATTTTATAAGAAATATCCAGAGCAGGTACATCATGCCATAGAGACAGAAAGCAAATGTGGGGGTTGAGGGGGCACCAGGTGCTGAGGGAAGGGTGGGGGTGTGGAGCTGGATAGCCCACTTAATGGTGCTGTTTTTCTCTTGGGGTGATGAATGTGATACAATGACATGTGCAACACGGTTGCACAGCCTTGTGAATATCTAAATGCCCCTGATCTGTACATTTCAAGAGGGTTTACATATGTCATATGAGTTGTACTTCAGTTCCAGTGACTCAGAGGGGCAACAATATATGTTCTTGCCACAGAAAGCTTTTAAAGTGACACCACACAGGAATTGCTCTCTGGTGAGGCCCTTGAATGTGAGTATGAGAAGGGAGTGCCATCCTTTGGCCAGGGCTGGGATCTTGACTTGTCACTCAGTCACCAATAAGTGAGGCCCCCTGCATGTGGCCTCACCACTCGTCTGCTTCCTCTTCTGTAAAGAGGGCTTAGAAGTAGGTCTTCCCTTTTTGAGTTGCTGTGAGAATCAGATGAGATAATGGATATAAAATGCTGAGCACACTGGAAGTGCTTACTATTAAGCTTTATCTCAGGTCTATGGAAGGAGAAAACGAAGGGGATTCAGAGAGGAAAGCAAAATTCTAGAACCGGAAGAAATGGGGATTGGTATCAGCCTCTAAGATTAGGTTAGACCTTTGAGAAAAGGAAGAAATGACCTCATCATCCCTTGGGCCCAGGTGGACCCTGTAGTTGAGTAGAGGACTGAGGAGACCTGGACCTCAGGTGCAGCTTCCATCCTTCAGCAGCAGGGGAGGAAGGCAAGTGGTGAGGGGGGAAGGCTAGGCTGACCCCATTGTAAAGAAATAGTTTTTATTGCTTCTTAGCACACAGTTGTGGAGTAGGGATCTCTAATTTTAGGATACTCCTGCTGTAATGGCTTGTTGATCTCTCTTTTCTAATTCTGTTTGCACTAAACATCTTTACTGCAAAATTAGCACCTTATCACATACTGGTGGTTCTTTACTGTTGGTGCTTTTCAAGTTAGTGCCCAAATAACTTTGACTCGTTTAGAAAGATCCTGGACTTGATGTCTGAAGAGCAGGGCTTAGCAGTTACAGGATTTCACCTACTTAATCTGTCCAGCCTCTTCCTTCTTTTGGGACTGGCAGCCCTGCTTCTTCAGAGGCACCTCCTGCCCCCACCATCTACTCTTGGGGCCTACCTGGTATGGGATTTGGTCCCTATGTTCCACGTCCACTGGGCCAGCCAGGGCTCTTCCTGGAAAAAAACAAACACATTTTTTTTTAAGTGAAAGGAAGAATGTATTATGAAGACCTGGTGTCTCAAGAGAATCCAAGGCAGTAATTGCAACCATGTAATAAATAAGATGTTAAAATAGGGCCTTTCCCTGCTTCTGTTTCTATAGAGACAGTAGGACATGGATATTCTATATCAAAGTGAATGTGAGGTAGCCTCTGTGTAGAAATTGCAGAGGCAAAGCACAGAGCCAGATTTGGACCCCATACCAGAACAAAGATATTAAGGGGTCTGACCGTAGAGGCCAGAGGATTTGACGCAGAGAGCTGCTGTCTGTCCTGTTGTTCCTGCCATCCTACCAGCCTAGGGTGGGGCTAGAGAGAGGCTCAGAGGCCTGGAAGACATTATTTCAAGCCTTGTCGCTAGAGTTTCTCCTCTGGAGTAGTGGCCCTGGAATGTTGCCTGTGGGGAAAGCTGCAGGCAGAGAGGGAATGCCTTCACCTGGGAGACCTCCCTGCTTGACGGCTTTTGTCATTGCAGAGTTCCTCTTGCCTCAGCTAAGCAGTGGCATTTTCTTCTTGTAACTTTCAACAGGGTCCAAAGTGATAGGCATCCTAACCCTCAGCGACTCCCTGAGTTTTCTTACTTGTGGCTTTTCTCATGTGCACAGTGGGGTACCTGTAATCATCTCACAGTTAGTGACATGATCAAATAAAATAATGTATTTGAAAGCATGGTGGGCCTGTAACATAGGAGACAGGGAGGCTGTCACAAGTTTTGTGATTATTTCATCAACCACCTGATACTAAAAAGATTTGATAATTATGAACACCATTGGTTTTCTTACTGCAGATTAAACATTTCTTTAGAAGCAATTGATACTATTAGCATCTTTTTTAAAAAAATCCTAGAGTTGCTTGAATTGACTTATATATGGAGAGGAAATGAATGAATGGCTTTTGATAAATTATGGCCTTTCTCAGTCTAAAAAAGGCTTTTTCTGAGTTGAGTCTTAATTATGTCCTGGGGAGCAGAGAGTGCTGCCTCTGCATCAGATGGGCTGTTCTTTATGTTTCTGTGACAGGGATAATGGTGCTAAAGTTTTCCAATAATTGCACATTTATCTGGTTTTGGAGTTCAATAGCTTTGAATTTGAAGGCCGATGTTGCCACTTACTAAACTGTGTTGTCTCTGAGTCTTGTCCTGTCCCCTATAAAGTGAGAATGACTGGGGATTGCAGGAGATGATGTATTTAAAGTCCTTAGCTATGTCTGGTAGGGGGTAGGTGCTGAACCAATGCACTGTTACTATGAAAAATGGTAGTTTCAGAAACAGTTGCAACTAAAGGGTGTGAGTCTAGAAATTGTGAATTTGAGTTTAGCATTTGATGCCAAAATGAATTAATATAAAAACAAATATATCAACTACTGTTGGGTGCATCCTCAGTGCAAAGGGTGAGAGTGGAGCAACTAACAATGTATGTAACACCATTTCTGTCTACCAGAGAAGTAAATCACGTACATAGAGAAAGAAGTGGTAACAGGCCACAGTTGGGCATTGGAGGTGGCCAAGGATTGGGAGCTGGGAGACTTCTTGGAGGCTTGGAGCTGATGGAAAATGTAGCAGGAGAAGCAATGTCAAGAATGAAACATTTAGGGTGCTTTGTGGAAGGCACCACATTTTATTTATGTGTGTGTATGGCCTATTTTTTTTTTTTATTTGTCTTTATCGTCTTGATTCCATACCAGGTGGTCTTAGTGTTTCTGATTATTGTGATGAAAATTCATGCCCATTGCAGATCCCAGAGCGTATTTTCTTTGCAGACTCACTTTCACCACGAACCATTGGCTTTTTGTTGACCCACAGCCTTAAATGATAAGAATTTTCCTAATGGATTCTACTTATTTTTGCCTTATTTTAATTTTCTGCACAGGGAATGGCCTTCTTGGGAGTTTTATCTTGTCTAGTCTTAGCCATTCATCCAGCAGATGTTTATTGAGCACCTACTACAGGCAACGTGGAGGGCATTATGCAAGGAAAGGCTAGGGAATAGAAAGATCAGTGAGACAGTGGTCCCCACCCTGAAGTTGCTTGGTAGAGGAGCAGATGGGCAGACAGACTCTAATTAAGTGTGATTAGTTCTTTATGTTGGTCAAATAAGGAAAGACATTCAGTGGGAGCCCCAGCTCCTTGAGTCCTCTGTGGGCCACTGCCGCTGTGCTTGATTCATGAGGCTCTCACCTCGCCAAGCAGTCTGGACACAAGAATTTTTTGTTAGTAACTAGAGTTGCAATGTGAAATCTCTGCATAGTGTCCTGCTTGGGAAAATGCTGAAGGTTCCTTTTGTCACCTGCACCAAATCCTCCAGGCAGAAAGTTTAGATTGAAAGAGAAACTCTGATCTTCCTTTCTTCCCACAAACTAAAACCTGTTCCTTCTCCCAGGATCCCCATCTCAAAAATGGCACTGTCATCAACCCAGAGGCCTGAGAGCCTCTCTGCCTCCTTCCTCTCCCTCACCCCATATCCAGGTACTCACTGAGTCCTGTCAGTGTGGATGTGGGTGATGGCAGCGGCTGCCCTCTGCCATCTCCTCCTTTGCCATCACCCAGCTGTAGGTAGTGACCCTCATTACTGGATTCTGAAATTAATTTTTTGTTTATTTAAAATTTATTCTACTTAGGTATACATGACAGCAGAATGCATTTTGATTCATTGTAAGCAGATGGAGCACAACTTTTCATTTCTCTGGTTGTACGTGATGCAGAATCACATCATATATGCAGTCATACATGAAGCTAGGGCTATGATGTCCATCTCATTCCACCATCTTTCCCACATCCATGTCCCCTCCCCCTTCTCTGCCCTTTGACCAAAATTTCTCCATTCTTCCTATGTCTTTTCCCCCATTATGGATCAACATCCACTTATCAGAGAGAACATTCAGACTTTGGATTTTTGGAATTGGCTTACTTCACTTAGTATGATATTCTCCAACTCCATCTATTTACCTACAAATGCCATAATTTTATTCTCTTTTATTGCTGGGTAATATTCCATTGTGTATATGTACCACAGTTTCTTTATCCATTCATCTATTGAAGGGCACCTAGGTTGGTTCCACAGTTTAGCTATTGTGAATTGAGCTGCTATAAACATTGAAGTGGCTGTGTCACTGTAGTATGCTGTCTTTAAGTCCTTTGGGTATAGAACAAGGAGGGGGATAGCTGGGTCAAATGGTGGTTCCATTCCAAGTTTTCTAAGGAATCTCCATACTGCTTTCCAGATTGGTTGTACCAATTTGCAGTCACACTAACAGTGTAAGAGTGTGCCTTTTCCTCCAAAACCTTGCCAACACTTATTGTTTGTATTCTTGATAATTACCATTCTGACTGGCATGAGATGAAATCTTAGAGTAGTTTTGATTTGCATTTCTTTAATTGCTAGAGAAGTTGAACATTTTTTCATGTCTGTTGGTTGATTGTATATCTTCTGAGAAGTGTCTGTTCAGATTTTTAGCCCATTTATTGGTTGGGTTGTTTTTTTTTTTTTTGGTGTTAAGTTTTTTGAGCTCTTTATATATCCTGGAGATTAGTGCTCTATCTGATGTGTGTGGCAAAAATTTGTTCTCAGAATCTCAGCTCTCTGTTCACTTCATTGATTGTTTCTTTTGCTGAGAAGAAGCTTTTTAGTTTGAATCCATCTCATTTATTAATTCTTGATTTTACTTCTTGTGCTATTAGGATGTAAGGTCCTAGTCCGACATGATGAAGGTTTGGGCCTATTTTTTCTTCTATTAGGCGCAGGGTCTCTGGTCTAATTCCTAGGTCCCTGATCCTCTTTGAGTTGAATTTTGTGCATGGTGAGAGATAAGGGTTTAGTTTCATTTTGGTGCATATGGATTTCCGGTTTTCCCAGCACCATTTGTTGAAGAGGTTATCATTTCTCCAATGTACATGTTTGGCACCTTTGTCTAGTATAACATAACTGCATTTAAATGGGTTTGTCTCTATGTCTTCTATTCTGTACCATTGGTCTACATGTCTATTTTGGTGCCAGTACCATGCCGTTTTTGTTACTATAGCTTTGTAGTATAGTTTAAGGTCTGGTATTGTGATGCCTCCTGCTTTACTCTTCTTGCTAAGGATTACTTTGGCTATTCTGGGTCTCTTATTCTTCCAAATGAATTTCATGATTGCTTTTTCTATTTCTATAAGGAATGAAGTTGGGGGCTTTAATTGGATTTGCATTGAATCTGTATAGTGCTTTGGATAGTGTGGCCACTTTGACAATATTGATTCTGCCTATCCAAGAGCATGGGAGATTTTCCATCTTCTAAGGTCTTGTTCAATTTCTTTCTTAAGTGTTCTGTACTTTTCATTATAGAGGTCTTTCACCTTTTTTGTTAAATTGATTCCCAAGTATTTTATTTTTTTTGAGGCTATTGTAAATGGGGGTAGTTTTCCTAATTTCTCTTTCAGAGGATTCATCACTGATGTATAGAAATGCAATTGACTTATGGGTATTGATTTTATATCCTGCTATTTTGTTGAATTCATTTAATAATTCTAGAAGTTTTCTGGTGCAATTTTTTGGGTCCTCTAAGTATAAAATCATGTCGTCAGCAAATAATGATAGTTTGAGTTCTTCTTTTCCCATTTCTTTAATTTCTTTCATCTGTCTAATTGCTCTGGCTAGTGTTTCAAGGACTATGTTGAATAGCAGTGGTGAAAGAGGGCATCCCTGTCTTGTTCCTGTTTTTAGAGGGAATGCTTCCAACTTTTCTCCATTTAGGATGATGTTATAAAAGCATAGATAGCTTTTACAAAGTTGAGGTATGTTCCTACTATCCCTAGTTTTTGTAGTGTTTTGCTGTATTTTGTCAAATGCTTTCTCTGCATCAATTGATAAAATCATATGCTTCTTATCTAAGTCTATTGATGTGATGGATTACATTAATTGATTTGTGTATGTTGAACCGACCTTGCATCCTTGGAATGAACCCCACTTGGTCATGGTGCACTATTGTTTAATATGTTTTTGTATGCGATTTGCCAAAATTTTATTGAGAATTTTTGCATCTATGTTCATCAGGGATATTGGTCTGAAGTTTTCTTTCTTTGATGTGTCTCTGTCTGGTTTTGGTATCAGGGTGATGCTCGCCTCATAGAATGAGTTTGGAAGGGTTCCCTCCTATTTCGTGGAATAGTTTGAGGAGCATTGGTATTAATTCTTCTTTGTAGGTCATGTAGAACTCGGCTGAGAATCCGTCTGGACCTGGGTTTTTCTTGGTTGGCAGGCTCTTGATGGCATCTTCTATTTCCTTGCTTGAAATTGATCTGTTTAGGTTGTGTATGTCCTCCTGGTTCAGTTTGGGTAGGTCATATACCTCTAGAAATTTGTCAGTGTCTTCAGGGTTTTCTATTTTACTGGAGTATAAATTTTCAAAATAGTCTCTCATTATCCTCTCTTTCCAGTAGTGTCTGTCGTGATATTTCCTTTTTCATCATGGATTTTCGTAATTTGTGTTTTCTCTCTCCTTCTTTTCATTAGATGGCTAAGGGTCACATAAGTGTCAAATTTATTTGTTTCCAAAGAACCAGTTTTTTGTCAATTTTTTGAAGTGTTTTATTTTTTGTTTGTTTCAATTTCATTGATTTTAGCTCTGATTTTAATTATTTCCTGTTTTCTACATCTTTTGGTGTTGGTTTGTTCCTCTTTTTCTAGGGCTTTGAGATGTAGTGTCAAGTCATTTGTGTGTTGACTTTTTCTTCTTTTAATGAATGAGCTTAATGCAATGAACTTTCCTCTTAGTACTGCCTTCATAGTGTGCCAGAGATTTTGATATGTTGTCTCAGAGTTTTCATTTACCTCTAAGAATTGTTTTATCTCTTCTCTGATGTCTTCTGTTATCCATGCGTCATTCAATAGCATATTATTTAGTCTGCAGGTGTTGGAGTAGTTTGTATTTTTAAATCTGTCATTGATTTCTAGTTTTATTCCATTATGGTCAGAGAGAATGCAGGGTAGTATCTCTATTTTTTGCACTTGCTAAGACTTGCTTTGTGAATAACATATGGCCTATTTTGGAGAAGTTTCCATACGCTGCTGAGAAAAAAAGTGTATTTACTCATTGATGGATGGAATACTCTATATATGTCTGTAAGTCTAAATTATTGATAGTTTTATTGAGCTCTATGATTTCTTTGTTTAGTTTTTGTTTGGAAGATCTGTCCAGTAGTGAGAGAGCTGTGTTAAAGTCAACCAGTGTTATTGTGTTATGGTCTATTTGATTCTTGTAGTTGAGAAGGGTTTGTTTGATATACATAGATGCCCCATTGTTTGGGGCATAGATATTTATGATTATTATGTCTTGTTGATGTATGATTCTCTTAAGAAGTATGAAATGTCCTTTATCCCTTTTCACTAACTTTGGTTTGAAGTCCACTATATCTGATATGAGGATGGAACCTCCTGCTTGTTTGCGGGGTCCATGTGAGTGATATTTTTTTTCCCACCCTTTCACTTTCAGTCTGTAGCTGTCTTTTCCTGTGAGATGAATCTCTTGAAGGCAGCATATTGTTGGGTCTTTTTTTTTATGCAGTCTGTCAGTCTGTGTCTTTTAATTAATGAGTTTAGGCTGTTCACATTCATGGTTATTATTGAAATATGATTTGTAATCATCATTTTGGTTTATTTTTGGTTTTTACCTTGACTTGGTTTCTCCTTTGATTGGCCTTTCCTTTAGTGTAGTTCCTCTCTCTGTATATTTTCATTGTTGGTTATCATTTCCTCCTCATGGAATATTTTGCTGTGAATGCTGTGTAGTGCAGGCTTTCTTTCTGTAAATTATTTTAACTTTTGTTCATCATGGAAAGTTTTTATTTCATCATCACATCTCAAGCTCAGTTTTGCTGGCTGTAAGATTCTTCGTTGGCATCTATTTTCATGTTATTTATGTATCTTCCTTTCTTACAATGCCATCTGAGATATTGCGGTTTCTATCCTATAATCTTGTAATGACACTACAGATTACCTGTATCTTACCTTAGAGTTCACTTCCAGTCACCAGCAGGTGTCCCCAGAGGGACACTACTGCCACTAAAGATGGTGGCGATGGTAGTGGAGGTAACTCAAGATGGCAATGAGAATGGCCTAAGATGGATGCAAACACTTTCAGAGATGGGGCTAAAAGGGTGGGACTTATAGTGGCTTTGGGCTTACTGATCGGAGGTGCAGCCCTTTGGTGGGCCACTGCATCTAGGCCCTGTCTGTTCACCCAAGGTAGAGGCTAATAGTATATGAGAAGATCTATGAGGATGGCTGCAGTGTACAAGATGGATACAGGAAGGGAGCAAGAGCGTGGATCCCCACTATGTGCAGGGATGCTCCTGGGCCTGGGCTCTCACACAGACCTGTGATGGCAGTCCTAGGCCTGATCTTGGCCTGGACTTTCTCAGGGATTCCAGGTGGTGGGTTTGGCCCTGGCCCTGGGCTCCCGCAGATCGACAGGGGCTCTGGTGCTGAACTGGAGGCGTCCAGGGCCTCAGCCGCCAGGGTCCTGGAGGCAGTCCTTTGCCTGGGTCTGGGTTCCCCTGTGGGTTGGTGGATTGGTGGGTAGCATTCCGGGCCTGACCTTGGTTGGGCTCTTGTCGAGGTCCCTGAAGGTGGTCCTGGGCCTTGGCCAGTGCTCCCACTGGTCGGCAGGGGCTCTCTTGCGGAACTGGGGCGGTCCCCAGGCCTCACTTAGGCCAAGGTCTTTTGAAGTAGTCCTTCACTTGGGTCTAGGTTCCCCTGTGATTTGTGGGTAGCAGTCTTAGGTCTGACCTTGGCTGGGCTCCTGTGGCAATCCCTGAAGGTGGTCCTGGGCCATGGCCTGTGGTCCTGCTGATGGGCAGTGATTCTGGCGTGGAACTGGGGGCAGTCCCAGGCTTCACTTAGGCCCAGTCTCCCACTGGGGTCCCCAGGGGCAGTCCTTACCCTCGGTCTGGGTTCCCCTGCGATTGGTGGCTAGCAGTCTTGGGTCTGACTTTGGCTGGGCTCCCCGGGGCGGTCCCTGAAGGTGGTCCTGGGCCTTTGCCTGTGGTCCTGCCTTTCCCTGAAATTAATTTAGAGGGTCTTTTCCAGCATTTAAAAAATATAGAAAGAAAAAGATTGAAAAACATGAGATTATGGTACATGTAAGTAAAGTTGAGTTTTATTTTGTTAGACTTGTATATAATAATAATTTTTAAAAAGGGGTTTTATATATGTTGACTTATTTATCCCCTACAGTGGTGTATATAGTGGGTTCCATTATTATCAGTGTTTTACAGATGAGGTAACTGAGACTCAGGGAGGTTGGAAAGCTGGCTCCAGTTTGCAGAGAATGCTAAGGTTCCCTGCTGGGCTGCTGCCTGCCTGTCATAGACTGTGTCTGTGAGTATTTGTGTACATACCCAGGGTTGCAAAGTAAAATGTTGACCCACCGGTTGTGGCTAAAAAAAAGTTCCTGTTTGACAGACCTTTTTGCATTTTATGCTCTCCATGACTCTACATTGTAGCCACAGTAAACTTTTAACATGCAAATCAAATGGTACCTTCCTCCAATGGGATCTTCAAAGACTCTATGCTCTTAGAAGAGTGTGAAAGTATGAAATTGAGGTTCCCAAGGCCCTGTTCAGTCTGGTCCCTGCCTGCCTCTCAGCTCTTCTGTTGACTACCTTTCTGTCCCCTGGCCTTTCAGCTCCTTGGTATGCCAGACTTCCAAAGACTTCAGGACTTTTGCATATTCTCCTATGACCTCTCAGACACAGGCCTCCAGAGTACCCTGAACTTTAAGTTCACAGCATTCCTGGTAGCCACAAGGAGACAGTTTTTAGTTAATGTCTATTTGAGGGCAGAGAGGGCAGGGGAATACAGTTTAGTTCCTATCTCTAGCCTCCAGGGCAGCATCTGGAGTATCAGTATTTACTAGCTGTTCCCTTAGCTGTGGGAAATGAAACAAGGGAAAAAGTCTTATTTTTGACCCAATTGATAATCCTTGTCAAAATATTCCTTACTCTTCTTTTCTTCCTGTCTCATTTTTCTAAAAGACGTTTCTCTCAATGGATACCTTTATTTCTTTGAGTGGATCACAATCTTTTTGTGTTTTCTTTTTTTTCTATTGGATTCCCAATTCTCTACCTAGATGCAGAACTGCTGGCCTACATCTGTTGGGTAGGCCCTGGATCCCTTTAGGGTGGGCAGTGTGGTCTAGTAGGAGTCCTGTGGCCTCAGATCAAGAGAGCAGTTCTGCCATGAGACAGCTTCCTGGTAACTATTGCAGGCCTCCCTGTCCTGGCTAATGGTGACAGTCAAGGCAGATTATGTGTGGGAGATACCTGGTATAGCAGTGTTGGCTGTGAAGGAAGGTGATGGTTGTTTTAACCTTTGTGGAGTCTCCTTGTGCTTGACAGTGTGTGTGCCTTTATAATGCATGCTGCTTGGCACCAGAGGGGCCAAGACGACTGAGGCTGTGGTTGGTTCATGGCAGTTCTTACCAGCTGAGCATGTGTAGCCCAAGAACAAAGCCATCCAAATTCCTTTTCCAATTTAAAGTTCAAGTATTGGTGACTTTTAAAACCTTGACATTTGACTTTGGGGAGCTTTCTGGCCTAGGTTCTCTGCACTGAGAACTTTAAGTTCTGCTTTGGCCCTGAAGTGGTAACTACAGTGATATTACTAACAGTGATATTTGTTTATTGAGCATCTGCTCCATGCCAGGCCTTTGCTCAGTGACCAGGATGTAGTGGCTCTGCTCTCACCCACTTGTGAAGTAGGTAGAGGACTCCAACCCCACCATTTTGCAGAAGAGGAAACTGAGGCCCCGTGAGTTTGAGAAAGTTGCCAAGGGTTAGAATTCCCCATAGGACACTTCTCAATTTAGTAAATACTACCCTGTTAATGGCTTTTTTGACTTAGAAAATGATGACTGTAAGCTCCTTGAGAGCCAGTTTTAATAATATCTCTTGGCTCCTCTGTTGGCTCCATGTTCTTGATTGGTATAATCAGACTTTTCCTGGTGAGATACTGGCTCAGGAAGTCCACTTCCCCCTGGGGGGTTTCTTGCTTCGTCTTTCCCACCTCCAATGGTGGGAGTGCATGCGGATTGGCTAGAATCCAAGACGTTGCTGATTTCCTCTCCTTGCTACTTTTTATTTCAAAATGCTTCTATTTGTCTTCTCTGGCTGCATTTCTTCACTCTTTACTGCTTTTGTTTATTGCTCTTTGTTGGCTCCTATATTTTTATTTTCCAGACTTGCCTGAAATGCATCTTGATTTTTTCATCTTTATATGTTTAAAGCCCAGCACTTTGATACTGATGATTTCCTTCCTTTTGCAGTATTTCATTTGGTTGCAAGCCATTTTGCAAGACCCTGCTTTTCTTCTTTTTCCACCATTAAATTTTAATATTTTGTGCTCTTTTTTAGAAATTTGTATTTCATTTCTAAGGTTGTAGTAATGGACCTTCAGTGCCCTACAATTTGACTTCTCATTATACTTACTTGTTTTTAGAATTATATGTTCACAGAGCAGAAGGTACTTCTATAGAATCCTTGCTTTTTTGAAAAGAAAATCCATCCATAGCACTTTGGTAGTCAGCACTGTTTTGGCTTTGTAAGATCATTTCTGAACTCCCCTTCATGGTGTCAAAGACCACTGGGGTCCCTCCCCCTCCTGGCTCTTACCTTACTTCCACCACTCCCTGCCTCCCAGTACACTGGACCAGTGGCTCTTAACACTGAGTTTTATGACTCCTATGTATAAGTCTTAAAAAATCAGACCAAAGAGCTTTCATTTATCTGAAGTATATCTAGCAACACTTACTATGTTACAAAGTAAAGTTGAGATTTTAATTTTTTCTTAAATTAGTTTAAATATAACAGTAATAAAGCCATTAACACGATAATGTGAATAACATTTTTTTAAAAATATTTTTTTAGTTGTAGATGGACACAATGTCTTTATTTTATTGCTTTGTATGTGGTGCTAAGGATCGAACCCAGGGCCTCATGCATGCGAGGCAAGCGCTCTACCGCTGAGCTACAATCCCAGCCCTGTGAATAACATTTTTTAACGAAAAATAACTATTTCCAAACTACATTTAGTGAGAAGAGTGACATAGTGTTCCTTTTTTTCAGATCTCTTTACTGTCTGCCTTAATGGAAGACAGCTGGGGTCTCATAAATGCCTTTGCTTTCATTCTGTTGCAGTATGCAGTGTTGGTTGAACTACTTGCAAAAAAAAAAAAAAAAAAAAAAAAATCCAGCCTTACACAGATAGGTAATTGTAAAAGGGAGGATTTTTTAAAAAAATAATCTTTTCAGTTAATTGAAGGCAGTCTTTGAAACTACATCAGAACTTGACAGCAGTAATTTCTCAAGGTTTTGTTGCAGTGTGAAATCTGGAACCATACACAAAGACTCTTTCTCTCATAAATTGAAGTCCATTGGTCCATATTGCACTTTGAAGGATCTTTTATACCTTATTTTATCATAGTATGTGTTAGTCGTTTGGAAAATATTAAAATATCATATTTAATATCAATATAGAAATATATCAGAATATCACATTTGCTGATGTCACTACCCTTCTTACCTAAACACCTTTAAGTATTGGGATGCTCAGAAACTCACTGTGATGGATACAAAGTTTCCAAGTTTACTTTCTTTGAAAATTCACATTTTACTTTTAACAATAGATGTCATCAGTTTTCCTAGAAGTAGCAGGTTCACTTTATTCATTTGTTGAGAGTGTGTGTATATACTCAAATCTGAATAACCATCCCTTTTCTGTCAGTCATCATTCATGTAAGGATGGTATTCCCTGAGGAACGGTGGCTCCTGCAGCCTGTGGCTGAGTCATAGCAGTGCTCTTTCTTTCCAGCAACCAGCAGCTGAAGAGCTTGAGGAATACTTGCCGTTTGTCATGTGGGATACTGAGAGAACGTGTACTGGAGAGTTAATATTTAGGAAAATTAAGAATTTTCTACAAAACGAATAATTTTTGCTGCTCCATAGAAGACGTTCTTAGCTGAAATAGACATTAAAAACAAAAATAAAAAATGAACTTCAAGGGTGTAGTAGTGGAAAATACAAATACTTTCAGATGCTGCTGCTTTGATTTATGCTAAGGTGCCAGCAATTTTACCCACCGTTGTTTTGCACCATTAGTTCAAATGTCAACACACTTGAAAGGGTCGTGGACCATACTTTGAAAACCACTGGGTAAGACCAAGCTGCTCATCATTCGCACACAGTTTTTGCTTCCCCTATCTTGGCTCCATGTCAGTGGAATATATCTTTGCCACCACCTCTGTCCCTGTTTGTGAGTACATATATGTGTATATATACATACACATATGTATGTTTATATACGTGTATACATTTGTGTATTCCTGTATGTATCACTTCAGTTAATATTGGTCATAATCCTGTCTGCAGTAGTCTCTTCTAATAGACTGTGAGCCAGGTTTCATATTTATCTTGGGGGCAGGAGCACTGAGTACTGTGATTGGCACAGGTAGTCACCTGTTCCATGTTAGTTATATTTATCATCATTTTCATCATTGTATGGACTTAATAAGGACTTAAAAAATACCTTTGAAACAGACAAAGAGCTTGAGTTAGTATTCCCATCATTTCCTTAGAACTAGTTTTCTGTGATATCAGCAAGTGTTAAGGACAAAAGGATTTGGGAATACTCAAACAGGTTCCTAATTGAAGGATTTTCTAGATTCTTTATTGTATAGTGTATATTGTAAATCCTTAAGAGGGCTAGGAGGCTGCAAAATAAAGCATTTCCCAAGCTGAATCATTTGTGAACCACCTTTTCATAGCATTACTCACAGGATTAGAGTCTTTAGCATTTTCTTTGGGAAATAATCATGCCTCCTGGCTTTTCCTTTTTATTAACAGATGAGGAAATTATCCACATTCATTCTTGCATTAAATTTATACCTCAGCTATTTGATGAGTACCTTTTAAGCTAGACACTGCTAGGTGTGGGAATACAATGGCAAATGAAAAAAAATAATCGAGAAAGTGTTAACATTCTTTGGATGAAGTGGGTGTTTTAGTGGGAGATTCCAATATTTGTTAACTAATCACTGAAATTACAAGTATTCTGAGAATGGTTTGTTGGAAGGAACACGGTGCTACATCATTTGTTTTTTGATTGGCTTGTTTTTAAAGCTATCTAGGCCTAAGTCTTCCTCTGAACACTAATGCTGGTATTCTTGTGGTTCAGTTGATTGATGAAAATCAGTGAGAGGGTCAGTTGTTGCCCAGCTCTACCATCCTTGAGTGTAGCATTGAAGATATGTTTTAAAGTGGGAGACAACCTCCATATAGTGTGTGGCACATAGTAGGTGCTGTATATGTTGATTGGCAAAGTAAAGAATACATAAATGTGCTTAGAAAACCTGAGGCTGTAGGGCATACATACCCTGTACTGTAGTCTTATCACCCCTAACACCCTGTGCTGTACTAGGTGGACTGAAACCACAGTGTGTATTCAGTGCTATTTTGTTCGGACCTCCATGTAAAAAAAACATCACACACACCCTGTTGCTATTTTAGTCTAGTACTACCTACATTTTGGGGAAAACGTTAACACTATTTATATGAACAGATCTAATCAAAGAACACAATGTTAACATAATAAAACTGGCCTTTGGTCTTATGATTGCCTGGACAGATGACGGCAGAAGAGTTTTGCAATAGAATAGCCTTGGACAGGAATTTTGTAAGGTTAGGGTCATGTGTAATTTGATGTTTCATTTCATGAAGTCACCTACAGAGAAATCAAACATTTACATGTTTATTCAGGTGCTTTTGGTTCTTGGTATGTAGTCACAGACTTTGGGCTGGATGAGCTCTGGGAATACATAAGAATCCCCTCTCCCCACTACCATCATATTTACTATCACAGGTTATCTTCTTGCATTAAAGCCTGAAACTCCTTCAGCGTCATTATGCCCTGCCGGAGTCTAAAAACTAATAGGCTTTTGAGAGATCAAGGGGTGAGTGGAGTCACTTAAAGAAAAGCATGCATCTGAATTGCTAATTTTTTCAGGTGTTGCTCGAGATTGAATTAAGACAATTATTAGGGAGTTTTGGATCTCTTGATTTCTAATCTTTGTGATTGAGTTAGAGTTCCAGAAATATCTTGAATTGCTAATTAAAAAAATAACTTTCTTTTCTTTGTAAAATAATTCACACTAATTATAGAAATTTGGAAAAATATCAAAAGGCATAATGCTGAAAATTACTCATAATTTGACTATTCAGATGTAATCACTACAAACATTTTGTTGTATTTGCATATATTTTTATAGCATAATTAAGATCATTGTGGATAAATTCTGATTTCTACTTTTTCCATTTAACTTACGAATATGTTCTCCTGCATTGAGAACAGTGTAGCACAAGAGCTTGTATGAATTTCCTGTAGGTTCTGCAACAAATCTTCATAAATTGAGTCCTTAAAACAACAGAAATTTATTCCTTTGCCATCCTAGAGGTCAGATGTCCAAAGTCGAGGTGCAGGCAGAACTCTGCTCTTTTCAGAGGCTATAGGAGAGAATCCATTCCTTTCCTTCCCAGCTTTGGGCAGTTGCTGGCATTCCTCGGCATGTCACCCATCACTCCAGTCTCTGCCTCTGTGTTCATATCACTTTTGTGTACACGTGTGAGGGGAGGAAGGGGGAAAAATCCCCAAATCTACCTTTCTTATGAGGACACTTGCACTTAGAACCCAACCAGATAATCAAGGACATCTCTCCATCTCAAGGTTATTAACCTAATCACATCTTCAAAAAGCATTTTTTCATATAAAGTAATATTTACAGGTTTCAAGGTTAGGATCTAATGTCTCTGGGACCATTATTCAGCCTGCCACAAAGTTTAAAAGCATGCACTCTGAGTTAGACATTGTGGGCTCAGATCCCAGTGCTAGCTGGGCACAGTGGCACACACCTGTAATCCCAGCTGCTTGGGAAGCAGAGGCAAGAGGATTGCAAATTCAAAGCCAGCCTCAGCAACTTAGCGAGGCTCTAAGCAACTTAGTGAAAGCTTGTCTCAGAATAAAAACAAAAAAGACTGAGGATTTGGCTCAGTAGTTCCTTAGTACAAAAAAAAAAAAAAATTTCCAGTGCCATCTCTAAGGAGCAGGATGACCTTGAGCAAGTGTCATAACTGTTGGTGCTTCCAATTTTTCTGATCTGTGAAGTGGGAATAAAACACCTACCTTCCTGAGTTGGTATAAGGATTAAAAGGGGGTGTGTATATATCTGTGTGCGTTTATATGTGTGTACATACATATATATCTATCTAAAAATGTTTAGTGCCTGGTCAGCATAGGATTGGCTGTTATGATTGTGGTTATTGTCTTTATTAAAAATTATTTTGTAATTTGTGATTTTAATGGCTGCATAAAATTGTTTCTGAATCTACCATAATCATTTTCTCTTTTTGAAAAAATCTCTTCTCAGCTTTTTGTGTCATATATGAGGCCATTATGGAAATCTTTGAGTATTAGTTTTGTTCCATTGTAGATTCATTCCCTAGTGTAGAGTTCTGGAAATGGAATCACAGCATCCAAGGGTGTGTACAACTTGAAGTCACTTAATAAAAATGTGCTAAGTCAGTTCCAGCAGGACTGTGCCTGTTTTACTCCTATCAGCATTTAGTGAAGAGAGGGCCAGTTTCACTGTGGCCATGGCTGTTATTGAGCCTTATCATTTAAATATTCCCAGGTACTTGAAGGTAGTCTGTCCTGTAAGGCTGAAATGTAACAAGGCAGAGGGACTTGAAACATAGTGGTTTCTTTAGCAAGGAGGGTTCTGGAAGGCCAGAAAACATGTATTTCATTTCATGAGAAATGAAATCCTTGCTTTGTCCAGTCTCCAACTGCCTTCTCCATTCTGTTCTGAAGCTGGAAACTTCCTGAGTGTTTTTGAGGCTAGAAGGTGGGGTGTTGGGGGGAAGAGGATGTGTTAGTAGCAGAGCAATGCTAAAGACACAAGGATTTCAGTACACGGTTTTGTTTTTCATACTTTACATGTTTAAAATTCTAAGTGTTTGATGAGATGAGGGAGGCATGCTTGGTCCGAAAACGATTTAATCAGTTTATATCTAAAGCCATGTGAGGCACAGAAGGCTGGAGTAGGAGAGGGAAGCCCCTTCATTGCCTGCTGGTCAGCTGGGAGACCAGACCTGACCTGCTTTCCTTCCCAGGCATGCCCATTGCAGTGGGTCCTGCCTAGCCCTGGACTCCGGATGGTAGAGGAAGACCAGGGGTCCACAGTATGGATCTGCAGTGTGTCTGCTCATAGGGACTCACATCAGAGGCCCACTGCTGTTGTTCAGACTCTTTGGAAATCAGGGTGGTGGTTTCATTTTCTCCAGTGGGGAATTGATATGAATGTACAGTATATACAAAGGGCAGCTTTTCACACATGAATTCAGTAATACCTAGATCAGTTCTGGGCTTAAAAGATATATTCACATCCTGATTCCTGGAATCTATAAATGTTACTGTAATTGGAAAAAAAGTTTTTGCAGGTGTTATTAAGTAAAGATCTTGAGATGAGATCATCCTAAGTGCCGTCACATATGTTCTTACGAGGAAGAGGCAGAGGTCACTTGACACAGAAGGCAATGTGATGATGAGGCAGAGATGGGAATTTTGCAGCCACAAGCCATAGGATGCCAGCAGCCGCAGAAGTTGGCAAGGACAGGGGCAGGGAGTGGATTCTCCCCAGAGCATAGAGAGAGCATGGTATTGCCTGTCTCTTGATTTCAGACTTTTGGTCCCCAGAACTGGGAGAGGGTAAATTTTGCTGTTTTAAACCACTCAGTTGGTGGCAGTTTGTTTTGACAGTCGCAGGAAACTTGTACACCAGTCTGTGCCAAGTTCAAGATGGTTCCACAGATCATATGTGTAACTGGGTAGCCATACCATATTGTTGTTAAAGCTTAATTTCTGCCCTTGTCATGAACCAGCAACAAAGAGTTGGTGGATGGCACTGGTTTGAGAGTTTGAGTTCTATCAGTTTATTCTCTCTCCCTTGTTTTATGGCTGAGGACTCTGAGAGGCCCAGAGAGAGGCTGTGGTAGGACTGAGGTTGGAGCAGCAGGTGCCTTTGCTACTTGGATGGAGGGAGAGTGAGCGAGCTGTGTCTGGATGAGTAGACAGCAGGACTGCCCTTAGGCTTGTTCTGTGGGCTAGCTGGTGTCCCTGTTGCTGTTCTCTACCCTGCTCAGTGAAAACAGAAGCTTCAGTGAGCTCCTGGAGCTTACTAGGAGGCCAGAAACCAGAGCAAACTTTTGGAGCCTTTGCTGCAGCTAGGGAGCCAGTAGCAGCAGCAGCAAGTGCCCTGTCAGGCGGAAGGTTACTGAGGGCTTGCCATGCATTTATTTTCCAGCCCACTGCTTTAGTCTTTGTGGTTGGGGTCATATCTTCTCTTTGGAGGCCAATTTTAACGTTCTGTTTTCTGAATGGTAATTATCTCTTAGAGAATAGGGACTAGACTGTAGGCATGTTGACTTCTTATACTGCTCATTAAGGTCCAAACTCCTTAACTTGGCATTCATGGCGACTTCCTTCTCCTATCCAGCCCTGCCTTCCAGCCTTCTCTTTTGTGTACTTTAATCTCTGCATTTCACCTGAGCTATTGCTCCCTAATAGAGGAGTAGTAGAGGTGAGGTTCTTGAGGCCTCACAGGTGAATTCATGATTGACTAATCCAAGAACTAGTGGGAAAACAAGCCAAGGTGATAGAGGTTGGTCATATATCTTTGACATTCTTGATGGGAACACGTTTACATTTACTAAAAAAGAACTCAAAGGCAGCACAAACACCGAGTACAAATCACGTGGGCGGGGTCATGCTAGACTGTCCAGCCCAGTTGAGCTGCCAGAGGACTGGCCGTCTAGACAAACCAGGCAAGACCAGAGGGAGAACTGCCTAGCTGAAGTAGCACTAAATGACCACCAAACCAGGGTTAAATGAAATGTTTATTATTTAAGACAAAAAGTTAATTAATGAAGGAGGAAAAAAAGGAAATACAGTAAACAAAGATTTACCTTTGAGTTGTCATACTTCTTGTTTCATATTATGACCTAGTTGTTCCTTGCTTGCTGTGGACACCTTTCAGAATCTGTTCCCTTTGTATTTTCAATAAAAGTCTCACTTTGCTTTGTTACAGATAATGCCCATATCATGAGTCCTTTTCTCCTTGGGATCTGGGCCTCTATCTTAATGTTTAATGCCACTGGGATTTTGAACTGCTTTGCTGGGCCTACACTCTGGGTCACACACATCTCTCTCCTCTTCTCCCAAACATTATGGGATAGTAGTTTAGAGGCCCACGGTACTTTCTCTTATCTCTTATTTTTTCCAAGGCTTTATTCCTGAAGTCTCCATTCCTTCACCTTTCACTTTTGTTTCTTTTTTGAGACACAACTCTAGATCTCTCATTTTAAAATCGGTGGTTGTTGGTTGCAGGAAAGAGAAGTACTATTTTGCCAGCTTAAGTTAGGGAATGGTTTGCTGTAGAATCTCAGGAATGCTGGGAGCAGAGCTTGACCAGACTGCTGGGAATTGGAGCAGAAAGGCCCCTCTAATTCAGGGCTGCACGGTTCTCAATTTGTCCCTTGGGGACACAGTGGCTGGCACTGATGGCAGGTGTTCATCCCCCGCCAGTTACTTGGGGAGGGAAGCCATGTGACTGCTCTCTTGGCATGGGGTCTCCAAAAAAGGGGTCTATGGAAGGGTATTCCCTATCCATGTGCACCTGTTACACCTTTTCTAATTTCTCAACAGGAATAATTCAAGACACCTTTACTGGAAATCATTTTGCTGAAATTATTGAAGCAGTGATTCTTGAATTTGAAGACAAGGTAAAAATTCTCTTATAAGGGAACTTTATCTTTGGGGGAGATGTTACTGTCTGTGTCATTCCTGAAACATGCTCTGTTGTGTATTTAATATTTTACCTCTCTCTCTGGCCAATTTCCTATTTATTCCCCAAGACCTTTTCAAGTGCCTCGCCAGCCTGCCTCTTTGTCCTTTGGCTGGTGTCAAATGGGGGTTGCATGAGGAGGGTCTTGTGGTGGGGTTCTGGTCTTGCTGTGCTTGTGGCTGCTCCTCTCCGCTGCCTCGTAGGTCTTTTACATCCATATGAAGATCTGTGCTACTTTAGTCAGTGAACAGTTGCATTTTTACCCACCTTCCTGCACCAAAAACTTTTTGAATTAAATGAACTAGTCAGCAAATTCCATTTCTCACATTGTTCATGCACCTGCTAAACATCCTAAAGAAGATCCTTACATACTTCATCAGTTTTTTTGGTCACCATTCTCTTGGAAAACTTGTCCCAGCCCTTTCTGCCCCAAGGTAACTGCATTTGTCTCTTATATTTGTAGAACACTTTCCCTTTTGCAAGCTGTCGCTACATGCACAATAGATTTTCTTCTTCTACCAAATATTTGGTCACTTCTCATTTTCAGAGTCAGAAACAAGCTCAGAAGCTCAGTCTCTTGTGTAAGATCATGAGCCAATGGGAACTGAATTCAGTTTTTCCCTCCCATGCGCCATCTTGATTCTTTCCTCTGTAAACCATGGCAAACTGCTGGTGCCACAAAACCTGGGAGTTCTGTCCCTTACCCACCTCAGTGTTCCTTTAGGAGTAGAGTCTTTGGGCAGTGGGGATAGGGGGACAGGAAAGATGGTGGAATGAGATGGACATCATTACCCTGAGTACATATATGGCTGCATATATGGTTCAGTGCTACATCATGTACAACCAGAGAAATGAAAAGTTGTGCTGCATTTGTATACAGTGAATCAGAATGCATTCTGCTGTCTTATATACCTAATTAAAATAAATTAATTAATTTAAAAATTTTTTAAAAAAGAATAGAGTCTTGACCTTCTGTTAAGAAATGCAGTATAACTCTGGTGTTTCCCACACCTCCAACCAGGCAGCTTTCTTGCATAAGCAGACATATTCCTCCTGGAAACCTTCCAGTCAATATTGGAAGTGGTTTTTGTTTTTTTCTATGAGGGTTTACTTGAATGCAGAAAATTTATTTTATTTAAATCCTGTATTGTCTTATTCTGAGTAAACTGGAAGATACTGAACAAGGGTTCAGTCAGCATACTCTAGCTGTATCTAATGATAATGATATTTAAATAATGCAAGTTGTTCGATCAGTCAAGGTGTCAGAGCACAGTGGGATTGCCATGTGGAATTGTTTAGTTAAATATGATTTTTTAAAAAATAGCTCAACTTTTAATTAGAAAGCAGATTGTAAACTGACATTTTGATTTATCTTTTGATGGGGGAAATTAGAAAATAGACCCATTGAACAATGGAGGAACTCTGTTTACAGAGGTGTAAGGGGGCATGGGGACAGTAAAGGTGGTGGAATATGATGGTCATCATAGCCCTAACTTTATGTATGACTGCATGTATGCTGTGATTCTGTATCACTTACAACCAGAGAAATGAAATGTTATCCTCTAAAAAAAAAAAATAATAAAATTTTAAAATTTGGAAAAAAAATAAAGAACTGCTTTTCCTCATAAAAAAAAAAGAAAGAAAATGACTCATCATAATAAAAACCCAGATTCTAGTCTAAAAGCAGATATAATGCCTTAAGAGTGGAACATGACTTGGATAAACTATTGCATGTGAAATAGTCCATCCTCTGTGGCCCTTTTTGTTGGAAGATCTTCCTCTACTAATATCTTGGATTAACATTTCCTATGGGAGACTCTAACCTGGAATTCCTTAACTAGGATAGCACTCCCAAGTGTGTTAAGTGTCAGAGACCAAGACCAAATACTGATACTCACTTTTACTTGGAATCCTTGAAACATCAGCATCAGGAAATTGGAAAATCTTAGCCAGATGAGGTTATGCAGGCCTATAATCCCAGTGATTGGGGAGGCTGAGGCAGGAGGATCCAAATTTGAGGATAGCCAGAATACCCCTGGGTTCAATCTCCAGTACTGGAAAAAACAAACAAACAAACAAACAAAAAAACATTGGGCTGGAGTTGTAGCTCAGTGGTAGAGCACTTGCCTGGCATGTGTGAGGCACTGGGTTCGATTCTTAGCACCACATAAAAATAAATAAAATAAAGGTCCATTGACAACTAGAAAAAATATTTTTTAAAAAATTTAACAAACCTAAAACTTATTATTGAAGAAAGCATGTCTGGCCACACACTTCCAGTTGTAACATGACATAAATACCATTTAACTGTGTTAAAGTTATAGTTTTCTTAATCCCAAGGCTGCTATCTGTGTTACTGAGTATCATAGTAGAAGCAAACGTGTATGTCCTGACTGAATTTGGTGCCATAAGCTGCTTCTGTGGTCACACCCCACCTTGAGCTGGCACAATGGCAGGACATTCAAGCACTGTGAGAGGGTGATGGAAAGAGTCCCCAGTAAGGACTAGGTGCCCATCATTCCACCTGACTCCTCCTCCTTTTTATTCCTTTTACAGCAGTAAGCAAATGTGGCTATCACTTGGGCACCTCAAGCTTACTGTGTCCAAGTTTTGACTCTTGCTCGTCTTCTACCATTAGCTCCTTTCTAGACCGCCTCCCTCCTTTCCATCTCATTAAGGTATACAATTGTTAATTTACTTTTCTGGCTCTAACCTGAGAGTAAAATGTTAATATTCTCTTTTCTCTTCCTTCAAATTATCAAGTCCTAACAATGCTTCTTTCTAAGTGGATCTTGAATCCATCCACTGCCTTCCCACTTCCAAGCCATCATCATTTGCCTAGGTTACCACCAAGGCCTTTTAACTAGTGGCAATTAAATTAAGGCCTTTTAGCTGATCATTAAAAATACTTGTCATATGGTTTCACTATGGTGTATTCAAAACCTGTGAGTGACCTCCTCCTGCACTTGGGTGAAGCCCCTGTGCCCTCCAGGGCCTGCAAAGAGGACTGCATGGTCTGGCCCCAGCCCAGCTGTGGACTCCACAGCTCTGTTGGCATCATGTTGTTGTAGCTTCTGAGACGCTTCCCCTTCACTCTTGACTTCCTTGGAAGATTGCAATGACTTTGATTTTCCAAATGCAATAAATAGCCATCAGGCTCAAAGGTGTACTTAGAATGGATATTGTGTTCTGGGAAGTAGAACAGGGAGTGAATTATTTCTTTAAATCCCAGAATATCAACTCCTAGAACTCAGGTGGACTGCAATTTCATTTGGGACTTTAATAAATTAATAACAAATATGTAACCAAATAAAATTATAATGCCTTCTGCTACTCCCCAAGTAGTCCCTTGCCTAAATATTTTCACATAAAATGTTCAACATCTTAGCTCAGGAAGTCATGAAAGAAATTTGGTTTTAGGCTACTAGTAGAAAAGACTGATATTCTGCAGAGGAAAGTGAAGAAGAAACAAAGCTTAAAAATTAGTGTAAACCTTTTGTTTTAAATACATTTCTTCTATCCTGAAGCCTGCATGTTATCTTCACCTTGAGCTTTCTTCTTGTGCGTATTGAGGAGGTGCGCATGCACAAGCACACATCTCGTAAATGAACTTAGTTAATGACACTCCCTCCCTCTCCAGGCCTTCTGTTCAAGGTAATTAATGGGAAAACTGAAATTGCAGCTGGATATTTGGTATAACATGATCTCAAATTAAGAAAACTTTTCTGTGATCTTGAATTTGAAATGTTTTAGGTTCTAATTTGGACTCCCTGATGAGTTACAGTAAAGATTGTAATGGAACTATCAGACAAGGTGATCTTATATTCTTTTATGTGTGGTGAGCAGTGTGGTCCAGGTGCACGGAAGCAAAGAGATGGGCCCCTCACTCACCTTGGGGAGTAGAAAGTCGTGACCCATGAGATGGGTCTTAGCAAAGAGTTTGCCAAGTGGGAGGGGTTGGGAAAGAGAAGTGCACATGGGCATTTCAGACACCTGTGTAGATGGGTGCCCAGAGAGGTTAGCGAGAGCATGGCTGCTCAGAAAACTGTGAGGAGGGCGGGGTATGTGGGAGGTAGTACGCACTAAGCTATGGACAGGAGTCAGATTGTGTGGAACCTTCTTTGGGGACTAGGTTGAACAAGGGGTTTTGGGTTTTATTCCACAGGCAGAGGAGCACCACTGTAGAATTTTATGCTAGTGAGTTATTAGATCAGATTTGTCTTTTAGAATAGGGATTCTATAGACATGAAGGGTACTCCTTAAGACCTCCTGAAGGGTGGTGATCCTATTCTGATTTTTCTGTCAGTCTTTTTATCAGTTCTTATGGATGTAAGACTCAGAATTCTGGACTCTTAAGTATAAGGCATGACTGCAGGCTAGCTACCACTAATCATAAAAATGTGAAGTTACCAAAATGTGATTGGTGTTGTTAGCGCCCTGCTGGATTTTCTGGATGACTCTATTCCGTATTCCTCTGGGAGGCCAGGACCTTGCTGTGCTTAGCAGTGGTATGTGCCTGGTCCCTCTTAGCATGGACACTCTGGCTGGGAGTTTCTGCAGATCTTGGGAACAGCATGCTATCAGGGAAGTGTCAGCGAGGTTGTGAATTTGTGACAGTTTTTAACTGGGAATCTAGATGTTTAATTATCAATTACTGTTAACTATCTTTCTCATTATTAGCTTAACGTGATTTGGTTGGTTGGTAACCCTGCAGTGTAGAGTAATGTGTATGTATGCCAGGGATATTTTTTTTGGCTAAAATGTTTCCAGTAACTAGACTTTTTAGGTTATGAAGTTTAGATGAATCATCCATACCCGTTTGCTAAAGAAGAGGTATACAGGTCCCACCTCTGCTTCTACAGTGATTTTCCATTTCTTACCACACTGCTTTTTTCTGGTAATAAGGGAAAATGTGTGGGATGGGCAAGTTGTGGTATCCTTTATTCTGCCTCCATGGACAGTGGTTTTAGCATTTAGAAATGTTTACATCACTTGGGGCTTGAGAAAGTTCATAAGCTTAGGAGGGAAACAAGTTAGAAGCCTGTTGCAGAAATCCTCATGAACGAAGATGAGAGCTGAACTCGGAACTGTGGGGATGGAGAAGGAGAGGAGACATGTTTGAGGGAGTGGTAGGACCAGGAGAATGTAGGGAGTGGCAGGGAAGGGAAGGTTCTGGAAACACCAGACTTTCTTGGGCAGTGTTAGTGAGAGGAACAGGCTCAAATCAGTGAGCAAGTGCATAAAGCAGGCCAAGATGAGAAGGCTCGGGAGTAAGTGAACGTGGGCTTGTTCTCCTTCTGTGACCAACAGATGTGTGACTGCATGAGATGTGGTCAGGAACCAGAGTTGGGCTCATCATGCGCTTTGAAGGCCAGGTCACATGGGCACTGTGTTGTGTTGGCAAGGGGGAGCCATGGAGACTTGGAGGCTTTTTAGTAAGAGTACCAACATCAGATCTTGGTTTCAGTGAAATTCTTCTTTCTGGAGATTGAGGGATGGGGAGGCTGAAGGTGTTAGGGTGAGGGCTGATGGAGACTCAGTGGTGGCAGAGGACACACGGGCAGACGTGTGTGATATCTGCAGCCTTTGTTTATCTGAGTGTGATGGGATACAGATTGTGTACAGAGGGGAATGATCAGCCCCTCGTAGCTATGACAGGAGTGGGTGGAGTGTTGAGGGGAAGGTGGAGTCCAAGTCCATGTGGCAATAGGGCTCACCTAGGTTAACAGTGGCACCATGGTGGTGTGTGGGAACTGAGGTCACCACCGACCTGGAAGTCTGTGGGGTCTTAGATGAACAAATGGTGAGATCAATAAACCTGTCTTTAGTGCTCAGAGGCCTCCTTGTTCTCTGCCCTCTGCCCAAACTGTCCTCATTTACTGTGCAGTTTATAAGTTAGCTTTAAGTCCAAACAAAACAGAGGAAGTTTAAAATAAAGATCACATCACTTCATTAGTGACAGACTAGCTTCAGCAGCTCAAGTTCTTTGTCCAGTGGGGTCATTCTCCTTTCGCTTTCCCAAAATGCACTCTTAGGAGATTCCAGAGAACTTTGACACACTGTGTAAATACTTGATAGAAGCTTGGCTGTGTTTTGCAGACTATTTGAATTTTGTTGGGAATCAAAGGCCTGTAGTAACGTGTGAATGATATGCTTTGAGATGTCAGCAGTGGGTTTGCAGAGTGGCTTTTGGATTGATCATCTCAGCCACTCACCTCCCCCTCTGCTAAGCACAGGTCTGCTCCAGCTGCTCCAGCTGCTCTGGCCCTCCTTGCTGTTCCTTGAAGCCTCTCTTGGCCTTTGCCCTCCCTGACACCTTCTTCCCCTCAGTCTCCAAGGTTGTGCCCTTCTCTTTGGACCTCTCCTCTGTATCATGGCCCATCCCTACTGTACTACCTTAGACTGCTGCATCTTTCTTCAGAGCATTTGCCCCTCGACATTTTGCATGTTTGTTTATTGTCTGTCTCCCTCAACTGAAGTGAGATTCATGAGATCAGGAACACTGTTTGGTCATTATTTTATCTCTGCCACCAAGACAGTATATCTAGCACATTGAGGAGGTTCCTTTGTATTTGGTGAAGAGTGAATGATCCAACAGACCAGTCAATTAATCAATCCATATATTCACAACAGCTAATCAGTGTGTGGCATGTGGTAGGTACTCAGGAGGTATCTGAACGATTGAACTGGTGAGCGCGTGAATCTGAATGATTAGTCCCCAGCTCTTTGTGCTCAGCAGGTATTAATTGCAGAAATCAATAGATGGGAGTCTTTTCTTATCCCTCTCCAAGACTGACCCCCTAGTCAGGGTCAACCCTGGTGTCTTTCTTGGAGGGAAGGCTAAGACATGTGTTGTCTTTGGTGCATGTGATTGCTTTTCCTGCTTGGCAAATTCAGTCAGCCCCTCATTCTTCTTAGTGTGTCTGTCATCAACCAGGCTCTGTAATTAACTTACTATAATTTAGCTTAGGGATGAATTTCTCATTTTAAAGATGCTATAAACAACTAGTGCTTGTGATATCTTGATTGTTAATGAAGTTCGTGCCTAAAAGAACATGAAGGTTATTTCCATGTCTAGGAGGAAGGGGCTGCTAGCCCATGCCTGGCCAAGAAACGCTAAGACAGGCTGATGAGTTCTGGCAAAGTTGGACCTGTCTAGCTCCAGGGTGCACCATAAGGCATTGGTGTGGAGGCAAAGCCACAGGGTGAGTGTGGTACATCTTCCTCAAAGGTCACATTTTACCCAAATGTTTGGAGGAAATGACATTTAAAGAGTATTAAAATAAATTTGTTGGACGAGAATTCCACATTGCTGGGTAGTTAAAAGCAGGCTGTAGAACCAGACTGCTTAGGTTTGACTCTGCTCCACCCCCTACTTACTTTGTGGTCCTGGAACAGGTACATGACTGTACCTCTGGAATGGGAGCCTGTTGACAGAGGAACCGGCAACACAAGGATGTCAAGGATCAGTGAGAGCCACGGATGGCTTCATCACAGTGTGGACACTGCATTATAAATAAACAAAGCTTATGTTCTATATGATTACTTGACATTTTAAAATAACAGAGAAGACTGATGAGTTTTTATTCTAATGCTGGCTGTGCCTTAGACCTGGCCTCTGGAGATGGGCAGTCACTGTCCTCTGCATATTTCAGGTGGAAGTTAGAGAAGCTTTGCCTTCAATAAACACAGCAAACACAGCTGAGTGGCTTGCATGCTTCATGAATTCTTCTCTCAACCTTGCCTTAGTCTTGATATGCCAGAGTTGAGCTGTCATTACAGAAAGGATAAATTAGTGATGCTTACTAAGAGTGCCTGCTGTCCTAAAGTACCTGACTGAATAGCAGATGAAGGTGAGGGCATCTACAGGTTTGGATAAAGAATTGCCATCTAAGGAATGACAGGGTTTAGAAGAGCTTGTAACTTTTCTGAGCATGTTCACACATTCCTACCATTACATTCCCATAACAGTTTATTCATTAAGACTGTCAGAGTGGTAAAAGACATCAGCTCTGGGGTTCATCTCTTTTGTCTAATTTTTAAATTTTATCTACAGCATCCCATTCATCTTCACAACTCTGCCTGGTTTCTTCAGAGACTAAGAGCACTCTGCCTCAAAGGCAGTCCAGTGTTGCTCCCTATAACTTCTAGCTCTTGGTTTGAGGTCTGTCTTCTAGAGCCACAACCAAATTCAGCACTTCTTCAACATGTAGCTCATACCCCTTTTGATATACAGACCTCTGGACTTAGTGTTTCCACAGCTTCACCCAGGCCCCATGCTTTAACCATAAAGTGTATTAAATCAGTGAGATGCAGCCCTCACTGTAGCAGGTCTTCTTAGCCCTTTGGGTAAACTCTGGGTCATACTTCATTGGCTGATGGTAAAATTTCTTTTAGCAGCAGTGTGTGCGTGTTAATCTGCCATCTCTATTAGTTTTTAAAATTTTTAATGTTTTTATTAGTGCATTATAGTATACATAATATTGAGGTTCATTTTGATATGCATACATGGAATATAATTTGCTCCACTTCAGTCTCTAGTACTTCCTCTTTCTTTCCTCTATCTCCCCTCTCTCCTTCCTCTACTAGTCATGCTTCTATTCATTCATAGTTTTTTTTTAATTGGTGTTTTATAGATATACATAAAGGTGAAATTCATCGTAGTATATTCATACATGTACATAGCATAATTTGATCAATTTCATTCTACCTTCCTCCCTTTTCCCATCCCTTCCCCCCACTCCCTATCCCTGTCCTCCACTGATCTCCCTTCTATTTTCATGGACCCCCTCCCCCACTTTGGTCTAGTTTATGGGAGAAAATATGAAAGAAAATGTTCAACTCTTGACTTTACAAGTCTGGCTTATTTCACTTAGCATAATGTTCTCCAGTTCCATCCATTTACCAGCAAATGCCATAATTTCATTCCTTTTTATAGCTGATTAAAACTCCATTGTGTATATACCTTATTTTCTTTATCCATTTATCTCTTGACCTGCACCTGGACTGGGTTTTTGCTTTTTTTTTTTTTTTTTTTTAACAGAATAGATCAAAATAGCAGAGTGTACAAGGGAACACATTTTGTAAATTTTTTATTTCAATTTATGTTGTGTTTGCTGTTAACTATATAACTTTCAAAAGCCATTGTTGGGCTTGAGAATGTAGCTCAGTGGTAGAGTGCTTGCCTAATATGTGTGAAGCCTTGGGTTCGATCCCCAGCACTATAAAGAAGAAGAAAAAAATCCATTGTCTTGGAACCTCTTACAGAATTTCAAGCCACTTTCTTAGTCATCATCTTCGTGCTTTCAGTGATTTAATTGCTTCAAGTCAACTAGTTACAAAATTGTGTTATCCTCCAGATAGCTCTGAGTCTAGAAATATTCTCACAAGCAGGAAAGGCATCTGATTATAAGTTGGCCTGAGAAATGTGACAGTAATTTGAACTGAAAAGGGAGGGATGGGGCTTAGGGAAAGCTGCAGGATTGAGAATTCAGCAGTTTTCTAATCCTGAACTTTGTGTGTAGGGGACCAGACAGCTGTGGTGAAGGGAGAATGCCCTAGAGGGGTCACTTGAGTTCTTTGACTAGCAACAAGTTGTCTCTTTCTTCCTTCAAAGCACTTCCTTCACTTAGCTTCCAAGATTTGATGTCAGGTCCTTTGCCATCACCAGTGTCTTTCTCTCTTTCTGTCCTGCTGGCCTGAGTCAGTCTAAGCCACACCTTCTCCTCACCTGTATCTGTGCATTTGGCTGCTTTGCTTTAAGATGTGTGGCCCTACCCTCAGATGGGCCTATGCTATGGGCCAGACACATAGCCCTCTAGGGCATTTGTGTCCCCACCTGGATAGCTAATTCATGACTCATCTCTCATCAGACTTCCAACATTTCCTGGCCTCCTAAGCTGGTGATCGTCTTCCTATACTTATTTTTTCATATGCAGTTATTTTGCCATTACTCCCTATAATGATGATAATGATAGCTAATGCTTGCATTGTACATAATATGTACCAGATTTTGTTCTCATATATCAGAGAACAGGTACAATTATTAGCCCTGTTTTTCAGATGAGAAATCTGAGGCACCAAAGATTAAGTGACCTGCTTGTGGTCACAGGGCTGATAAATGGAAGAACAGGGATTCTGGCCCAGGCACTCTGCCTCTTATTCCTAACTCTGCTCTTGTTTGCTGAGTCTTGAGAAGGGTCACATGCTCTTGGTCTTCAGTCTCTCTGCTCCCCTGCTCCATTCACTGGCACTGCCCTCAAAGTTGCTGAGGTCCTGTCTGTGGCCAAATTGAATGATCAGTTCCTTCTGTTAAAGCACTTCCTTCACTTAGCTTCCAAGATACTGTGCTTTTGCTGATTTCTTCCTCATATCCTTCTTACTGGTTACTCTTGACTCTGCAAGAGCTGAACACTGGATGGTACCAGGGATCAGTCCTCAGAGACCCTGTCTGCACTCAATCACCATCCTCTTGGCTTTATGTGCCCACATCTCCCACGGTCCTGAATCCAGCCCAGCACTCCCTGAACTGCAGGCACAGGTAACTAGTTGCTGCTCGTTGTCTCCGCAGGCTGTTTATAGACCCTCACACCTGTCAGGTCCAAGCTCCCACTTTCTCCACATCCCAGTCACCTCCTTATGCTGACCCCAGCTCTATTCTTTCATTTCCTCAGGCCAAAGTCTTTAGTTTGTTTTCTCTTTTTACACTCCATTTTCATTCTGTGTAGCTGCCTCCTTCAAAGTACACTCAGTCCCAGCTTGCTTTTCATGGTATCTGCCCCTACCCTGCACCAAGCCCCCTCATCTCACCTGAGGAGGTCATTAGCATCTCCACTGAGTTCTTGCCTCAGTCCTTGCCCCCTATAGTCAGTTATCCACACAGGATTCTTATAAAATGTGAGTGTCCGTGGTCCCTGTGTTGTCCTGTGCCTGCTCACTCCCTTCCACCCTCTCCAGCCTGGCTTTATAACCCTGCCAGGGATGCGACACCCGAGGGCCTTGCATGTGCCCTGCCTGCCTGGAAGGTCTTCCCAGGAATCTGCATAGCTCATTTTCTCCATTCCAATCTCTGGTCTAGGGCCCCTTTCTCATGAAGCCCTTACTGCATCAGTTAGCTCTTACATGTGCAACCGCCACACCTCATGGCACCACAGGACAGGTAGCCTGTTTGTTTGTTAATTGTCTGTCTTTCTACATTGAATGAAGAAAGCTTCCTTACATACAGGCAACTCTTTTACCATTTGGTTCATAGCTGCCATTTGGCTCAACATTATCTCCTGATGTATTGCTCATACTCAAAAAATATTTCAATGATAGGTATTTTTTTTCCCTGTTTTACAATAGAGTAATTGAAAGTCTAAGAGGATAAGTTAGTTGACCAGAGTCACAGACCTTTGAATAACCAGGATGGACCCTGACATGTGTATAATTGCTCCATGTGCTGCTTTTTCTTGTTAAGTAAGGACAATAAGCAACACACAGAGTTCCTGGGAGGATGAAATGAATAATGCATAGAAAAGCACTTTGCAAACCCCAGTGTGCCAAAGAAATGTTACTTATCTAATTTATTGAGAACCCTGGCTTTTCATGTCTATTATTTAGCAACTCACCCAAAAGTCCTTTTGTGTTCTTGGATTTTTATTTTGAAGTAGCTGGTACTGCCATTGGCAAAGTATATATTTTCTTCTTCCCTCTGCCCTTGGTGTGAGTTGAGTGTGTGTGTCTGTTTCTGTCTATAGCTCTGATCCCCGCACACCCCCCCTACACACTGACTGGCATGTCCGGGAGAGCTTCCCAGACCAGACCTCTGTGGCCTGTCGGCAGCAGGGGGCAGTGGAGCTAGCATCTGCCTGGCTGTGGTTGGTTGTTTCTGTATGTGTTCCTGGGGAGGGCATTTATGCTACCAGCAGGTGCTTAGCGGGTGTCAGGAGTCCCATCTTGCACAGCTCTCCTGGCAGTCTGCCCACTCCCCTTCCCCACTGCAGCAGAGTGGAGTGAAGTGATCACAGGCCCATTATGGCTAAATACCAAGGACATAAAATGAAGCAAGCGCACTTGATGAACTGCAGAGCTGCTGCTCTCAAGAGTGGATTTATGTCTCCCTGAACCCAGGGCAGCTTCCCTGGGCTGGTCACATAAAGAAAGCATGGAGCAGTTTGGCCTTTCTCATGTTTCATGTTGCAGTAACGACACAGCTACAAGAAGAGATGACAGAGGTCTCCCCACATACACCTTCTCATGTGTTGTTGATTCATTTGTGTTCCTGATTTTGAAGTAGGAGAAAAATAGAGTGATTTTCTTAGGTAGTACCTTAAACTGTCTTTTCTGATCACAGGAGAGTTTTGGCACTTAAGGGAATGACATTGAGAAGAGGCCAGCAGTCTGCCCCCTGGGCCTGGTTACTGTACTCACATTGATTGTACGCTGGGATGTAATTGATGATCCACAGTGACTTAACATGGACTGTAGGCCAGGTCAAGCTGTTCTTGGCAGGCATTTCTCCAACGGCCTGTGACGTCCTTGGCTGCCTCAGTGCTGTTGGCTGGATAGTGTAGGAGGAGGTAGAGAGAGTTGTACTACTCCTGGGTGTCTTCAGAGTAGCCTGGTCTACACTGACTATTTAGGCAGGATGCAGCACATCCTTTAACTCAGGATGACTGTCTGGCCTCGGCTGTTCATGCAGTAATACCTTCCAGGAATCTGGACAAGCCTGACTTAAGGGACTGGCTTTATCTGCTGCCAAGTGACACAAGCCTGTGGTCCCTCTCATACTTCCTGTGTCCTCAGCCTTCTGGAGCTAATGGGTAGGAATGGGTCCCTTGGTCCACAGGGGTATCCCTAGCCACTTGAAAGCAACTGTGCAGAATGGGAGCAGCGCAACTTCTGAGCAAGACACAACTAAGTCAGAAGCACAGCTGCACTTGGTGATCACCTTGGCCTGCAGCTCTAAGGCCTCAGTTTCTTCACCTACACAATGGGGATTGGGGCTGCTGTGAGGCTTGCATGTTTGTAGAGGGGTTTAGTCAGAACTGACAGGTAGTGAGCACTCAGGAAGCAGTAGCTGCTGTTCTCAGTGGTGATTGGGAGGCACCGTAGAGTCACACATAGAGAATGGGTGACCTTTGGAATCAGGTCTGAGTTTAAATCTTTATTCAGTTGTTCATTCATTAAATGCTTACTGCATGCTTATGGGTTTTCATTGGAGTTGAGATTGTGCTGGTCCCCAGACAGTCTTTGATCTTGGTAAAATCAGTATACTACTCTGAATCTCAGTTTCATCATGTAAAATAGGTGCATTATCAATCTTGTGTGACTGAGGTGGGAAATAAATATGTATTTTTAAGTGGTACTTAGTTTACTGTTACAGATATTCTTTTCTAACTCTGTAATCAGTTGCTTAAAATGAACTGCTTGTCTTAAACTAGTCCAGCTTTGATACTCAATGCAGCAGATGTTTGTTGAGCACTTATGTGAAGGGCATCTTGATAGTCCCATGGGAATATTGTTACCAGCAGGACACATTTACAGTCCGTGAGAAGTAGGGGTTAGAGGCTCAGCTAGTAAAGCAGTAGCCTCCAGTCAGTGTTGCAGTAAAGACATAAGCTGAGTCCTGAGATCTCATTGAAGGGAAAACCATTGCTTCTGCTTGGAGAGATTTGTGAAGGCCATGCATGTGAAGATATGTGGAGGTTGGTCCCGGATGAGAGAGAGACTGACAGCTAGATAATGGTACCCAGGGAGAGGGTGCTCCAACAGAGGTGCTGCATCAGCAGAGGCACGGGTGCATGTGCAGGGAGCACAGATGTGTTGGTAGTGGTGGGTCACTCAGGGTGTGACGAGTTGGAAGGAGCCAGTGGGGCTGGGCTGTGTAGGCTCAGGGAGGTCTCACCATTGTGGCTTAAGCCTGAGATGTGGAAAGCTTATCAGAGGGCCAAATGTGGTGCTCCTTATTGCTTGGAGCAAGCACAGTGCTGTCCAGAAAAAGTGTAATGCAGGCAACTCATGAAATTTAAAGTTTTTCCAATAGCCACATTAAAAGAGTGAAAACAGGTGAAATTAATTTTAATATATTTTATCTAACTCCATATATTCAAAATATTGTTCCCCTATATAATCTGTATAAAAACCCCATAATAAGATATTTTACATTCTTTATTTTGGTGCTGAGCCTTCAAAAGCTGGTGTGTATTTTATACAATAGCACAGCTCATTTTGGCTCACTGCCACATTGCAAATGCTCAGCAGCTACATATGGCGAGTGGCCACCATATTGAGCAGCGCAGAATGAGCAGGTCTGGGATGGTGGGAGTTCAGAAGGATCTACGTAATCCTGAGCCTTCAATCAGTAGCTTGAGCCAACCTTCTCCCATCAAACCTTTGAACACATCTGTCCGACAGCTGATTGGTAACTCACTAAAAAAGACAGGAGATTGCATTACTCATGGATTATGTGGTTCTGAAAATAAAGAAGTAGTGCTTCCTGGTATTTCTCTGTCTCCTCTCCACTGGACTACTCTCTATGAATAGCAAGTTTCTGTGTGCCACTTATTTGCATCTGGTGTGGCCTGTTGATTGATGCCATATGTTATTTCTAATTTTTCAATAACTTTACAATGCAGGGATTTTTTTCTTTTTTTGGCCCATTTACAGAAAAAGAAAGGACATTTAGTACTTTGCTGAAAGTCATATAGCTAGATGGGGCAGAGCTGAGGCTCAAACCTGTTTTCAGTCCATGTTCTTACCTCTCCTCCTGACTGTCTCCCTAATAGGATCTAATACTGTGTACATTTTGATCTCTAAATTGGAAAGAAGTACATATACGAACTCAATGAGCCTGTGTGTATCAGTATGCCATAGAAAGACATAGTCAGTAATTGGAGAAAAATCATGAACTTAAAAATTTCTGTGTTAAGGGATGTGCATGTGTACCCCTCAACCTGCACCCTCCTAGTCTGCCCACATGCAGTTGGAATGTTTCAGTGCTGACCAGTTGCCATGGGCTCACATTGATGGGGGTGGGGCATAGTAGGTGAAGTTTCATTAGAACCAGCTGGAACTCTAGTGTTTATGAAGTTTCTGTTTCCCTAGTTAAAGGGGCTAGAGGCAGTGGGGTGACCAGACTGTGCTCACAGCCATAACACTAGAACTCAGCTGGTGGCTTCAGCTTCCATCTTTTTCCAGCTGCTTACTGAGAAGCCAGACGGAGCGGTGTGAGCTTCATTTTTTATTTCCTCTGTGCAAGGGGCTGGTAAGCAATGAAGTGGCCCCATGATGAACAAAGGGCAGGAAGATGTATGGGGTGTACTCAGGAAGTTGGTGACTGCAAGCTTCGGGGTCAGACAAGTGTGGGTTTGACCTTTGGTTCTGCGGCTCCCTTATTTTGTGGCTGTGGCAGTGGCAGTGGGGGTTTGAATTCATTCAGTGAAGCTGGAGTCATCCTTTTAGTAGGGCTGTGTTCAGTGTAAAGTATACAGGTCCACTGGAGACAGTTCACACTGAAAGAGAAATATGCCACAATAACCTAAGGACAGGAGCCTTTCTAGAACTTGACCTTATAGGGACTGGACTAAACAGTTAAGAGTGGAGTTGAAAGGTAAGCTTGGAGCCCAGCTCTCTGCCTCTCATCTCCTCTCACCTGGCTTACCTGCTGTCTTCTGCATATGACACTTATTGGCTTCCCCAATGCCTGCATCTTCACCATCTCCAAATTTGAAAAAAGTACATGAAAGAACTTAGGCATATCTCTTCATGCTTACCAACTTCAGTGTCTTTTCATGTTTCTTAGATTCTTGAAATTGAGGCCAGTTGGCCCAGCTTCTTAAGGCATGCCACCCATTTCCAGGGTCTTGGCAGAATCTGCTTGAGCCAGTCCTGGCCTAGGAGAGGCCATGTGGTCCAGGGCCAGAGCCTGTGGAGAAGTGGTTCTTAGCCTGCTCAGGGGCGAGATGTGGGCAGTAAGGATCAAAGAATGTCAGCCATGGGGACCAGTTCCTCTGAGTTTGCTTTCCTTCCCTCCAAGATGATTACTTTGTGTTCCTCTTTACCTCAGGGCTGCCTCCCAACCCCTCAGACTGAACTGAAGTCCTCAACCATTTCATTAAAACAAATTGAAGCCTCTATCTCTCTTTCATACAGTGGCCCCTGCTGTCCCTCTCCCCTATCTGCCTTTACACTTGGGTGTGCCTTTCCTCTCTCCCAGACATAACTGTCCAGTGGTGTTCTCGGCTCCTACAGACACCTACCCTGCATTCTCAGCAGCAGGGTTCCTCCTGTTCTATAGACACCTTACACATCCTCTGGTTTCTCTCATTACTTAAAGTCAGGAAATCCCTTTTGGCCACACATGTTCTTCCATCAAAACTTCAAGCTAGCTGTCTGCCCTGTGCTGCTCAAGGTGCTGGCCTGCTAACCATTTATCACAAGTTGCCACAGTAGTAAGGCACTGGCACTGCAATGGAAGTCAGCTGTGGCCAAGCATGGGCAGCTGATATATTTTCCATGGGAAAACTTTCTCAATGAGAAGCAGCATGTTCATTTATGTTCTGGCTCAAGCTCTTCTCAGGTAAGCAGTGGTGTGCAGGCTGCACTTGGTGGTATGTCTGAACCCTCCCTTTCACTGAAAGCCCTCATGGCAGGCTCCACTTGGCTGAGTCCAGTAGGAGGTGCTTTTTCTTCATTTTAGTTGTCTTTTTTGACAGCGACCCTCTTGATTGTCTTGGTCCCCTTGACACCACATTTTCTTTGTTTTTCTTCCTTATGTGCCTCTTCTCCAAGTCTCCTTTGCTTGGTGTCTTTCCCACCTGTTATTGTTTGGATCTGGAATGTCCCCCAGAGTATCATGTCTTGAAAGTATGGTCTGTCCCCAGTATGGAAAGGTTAGGAGGTGGAGTTTTTAGGCAGTGATTAGATCACAAGGACTCTGACCTCGCCAGAGGGTTAATCCACTTGATGGATTCATTCATTGAGCCAAATGGACCAGGGGGAAGTAGGCCTAGTTGGAGAAAGGAGGTCTCTGGAAGTGTGCCTGAAAGAGTTTATCTTTTCCCTGGACCCTTCGTCTCTGTTTCCTGGCTATCAGGAGCTGTGCAGCTTTTCTCCGTCATGTCCACCCCAAAGAAATGGAGCCAGCTGACCAAGAACTCAAACCTCTGAAACTGTGAGCCAAAACAAGAATTTTTGTTCTCTAAGTTGTTCTTGTCAGATATTTTGGTCACAGTGACAAAAAACAATGCACCACCTGATCTGTAGCTGCCAGGATGCAGGTAGTCAGGACTTAGGCCTGGGCCCCTTTCTCTATCTTACTGTAGTTACCTTACCTAATCCAACAGCTGATGACTTTGAAATACAGATCTTCAGCCCAGTCCCAGGTCTTTTGACTCACTTTTAGCCACCTCATAGATATTTCCATGGTGGTCTCCAGTAGCCATCCTCACATGGGCAGGTGTGAGCAGAGCACTTAATGTTCTTTCTCAAATCCATTCTCCCTCTCCCATGTCCCATTCTCTCATTTCATGAGATAGGATCACTACCCATCCAGTGGCTCAAGCTCTAGACCTTAGGCTCATCTTGATGCCACCTTTCCTCACTGACTCTGTCCCATCTATCACTGAGGCCTACAGTTATACCTCCCGCATATAACTTCGTTCTCTGTCAGCACTGACCCTCCCCTCAGACTGCTCCAGAGTCTCCCCGTTAATTTCCCTAAGGAATACTCACCACTGACCAGCCAGAGGGAGTTTTTTTAAAACCTGTGCCTGGGCTGGGGATATAGCTCAGTTGGTAGAGTACTTGCCTCACATGCACAAGGCCCTGGTTTCGATCCTCAGCACCACACACCCACATACACATACACACAAGTTAAAACCTTTACCTCCCTGTATCAAGCCCTTAAATCTGTGTGTTGCTTTTAGAATGAAGCCACACTCCTCACCAAGGCCTCCAAGTTTCTGGGTGACTTGACTCCATGTCACCTCTGTCTTTCTTTTCCTCATTCCTTACTCCTGCAATAAGCCAGCCCCTTCCTGGTACTCTTTTTTGCTGCTTCTGACCTGGCTGGTCCTTTCCTCACAGGCTCTCCCTTCTCAGATGTCCTTTCAGAAATGCTTTCCCTTGCTGCTCCCCGCTCCTCAGGTGAGCTCGAGCAGGGAGGCTGCCCACCACAGCCTGCTGAAGAACCCAAAATTTGAACTGTTTGTCCTTTAAGTCCTGACCATCCCCAGCAACTCAAGACTTTTTCCAAGTCTCCGGGAACTTGTGAATGCACCTTACAAATGTCATAAGCTGGTCAATGTGGAGGCTGGTGCCTTTGAATGTCAACTGCACATGTGTGGGAGGATGCAGACAGCAGCTAAGGGAGCAGGATGAAAGTCAGGCCAGCACTATTAGCTGGAGCAGCCAGGTGCTTGTTAACACTGGGCCATGGTGCTGCCTGCCAGCCTGCAAGGCCCTATGGAAGACAGCTACAGGGTCTGACAGGCCATTAGCTCCACAGGGAAATGGCTATGAGTCAGAGTGCTGCTAATGGCTTGTTGCTTTTTAAACAATTTTATGAGGCTGTGTCAGGAAGAGAAGGGACTGTGGGATGCTGTCCCTTGTTCAGTTAGAAGCCATAGGTTCTTTTTAGACTGGATGACCATGGGGAAGACATTTTCCCTCTTTGGTCCTTGTTTGTTTTTTTTTCTTTTTCTTTATAATGAGGATCCTAAAGCTGTCCATCTAACTCACAGGACATTTGAGGCAAGTCCCAGTGGTGCCTTCTCTGTGCCACACCCCTTAGCCTATAGGATGGGCACCACCATGTATCCCCTCCAAGGTGGTGGCCATGGCTTAAAGAAGCTCTGAAAGCTCTGCTAGGGCCACAGGCAGGTAGTTGGTGGAGATGTTTCAGCCAGCCTGTATTGCCTTCCTGAGGGCAGGCAGAGCTCAAAGTATATATGCATTGTCTTTTCAAATCTTCACAGTCGTCCTTTAAGATAGAAGTTGTTCTCATGTTCAGTGATGACATTGAGGCTGCATAAAGTCAAGTGACTTGCCCAGAGCCATTTAACCAACAAGTGATACATCTGGTCTTAAATTCAAGTGGGTCTGAAAGTTCTTTGGAAGACATGAAAAGGAGAATTGGTTAAGTCAGTGGTTTTTACACCTACACTGCAGGCCTTAAGGAAGAAAAGAGGTTTGTTTGGGCTCACAGATTTAGACCATGGTTGGGTGGACCCACTTTTTCTAGGCCTGGGTGGGGTGGGTGCAGCATATCATTGGCAGCAGCAGTGCATGGCATAGCAAAACAGGTTACCTCCTGATGAGGAAGCAAAAGAAAGAGGAAGGGGTTGGAGTTCCAATATCCCAGTCAAAGACATGCCCCCAGGGACCTAAAGGCCTCCCTCTTAGTTCTACCTCTTAACAGTTTCAGCATCTCCCATGAGCACTACAGGGTGAGGACCAAGCCTTTAATACGTGGACCTTTGGAAGACATTACACATCCCATCTGTTCTATTCATGCCCCCAGAGTCTTAAGTCCATCTCACAATGCGAAATGCATACAGTCCATCTCTAAGAGTCCCCTAAATCTTATTATAGCATTTCCCAGAAGACCACCTCCACAGGCTCCTGAAGAGGCAAACTCTTAGCTATGAGCTCCACTAAAAAAGCAAAAAGAAGGTTGGATACCAGATAGATATGCCTATTCAAGAAGGGAGGAACAGAAAAATAGCAAGAAGTGATTGGGCCAAAGCAAGACTGAAACCCACCAAGAGCAAACATTAAATTCTGTCTCCAGCTCCAGCCTCTGGTGCATACTGTGGTGGGATATGGACTCCCTTGGTCTGGGGAACCCTATCCCTTTAGCTTTGCTTATTGCTGCCCGCATGGCCACTCTCTTGGGCTGGTTTGTACACTGTCTTTGTCCTTCCTTAGTAGGTGTTCCTTGTTCTTGCCACTTTTAATTTAATGGGGTGTCTATTGTAACTTTGGTTTCACGTGTAACTTCATTCATTGACCTGTGTTTTAGTCAGCTTTTGCATTGCTGTGACCAAAAGACCTAATAAGAACTACTTACAGGAAGAAAAGTTTATCTTGACTCAAGGTTTTAGAAGTTCAGTCCATGGTTGGCCAACTTCATAGCTCTGGGCCTGAGGTAAGGCAGAACATCATAGCAGAAGGGCATGGCAGGGGAAAATGCTCAGGACATGACAACCAGGATGCAGAGAACTCCATTCACCATTGACACAATATATACGCCAGAGGCACGCCCCATGCCTCTGTGACCTACCTCCTTCAGCTACATCCTACCTGCCTAAGGTTACCAACCAGTTAATCCATATCAATGCACTAATCCACAGATCAGTGTTACATCACTTTCATAATGTAATCATTTCACCTCTGAACATTCTACATTGTCTCACACATGAGCTTTTGGGGATACTTCATATCTAAACCATAACACCCTCTCAGGGATTGCTGGCGGGACACTGACTTTGCCACATGCTGGGTGACCTACTAGGCTTTGAAATCTCTGTGAAAGCCTCCATAATTCCATCACCCTTGCGTTCTGCATGCCTACAAAACCAACATCGTGTTGACTATGCTAAGGTTTCCTGCCATCTGGATCTGTACCTGAGACTGCTTGAACCAGGCTGTGGCAGCTTCTGGGTACCTCGATGGATGAATACTGGATGATTCCCAAGGTGTTCCTGAATAAGCAGGGCTCCCCAGTGTGCTCTCCTCAGAAAATGGCCCTAAAAAGTCTTTGAAACAAATCTCCATTTCTACACCATTGAGCCTGTAATGGCTGCTGCTTTGCTGATTCTGAGATGCCCTCTAGGCATCTTTCCTGTTGTACTGGTGCAAAGAATTTGGCTTCTTTTTAATGGTGCTAATCTCTTCAGCAATCAGGTCCTCCTTGGTTGTAATGGGCACCTGTTCTGGCCAACCTATGAAGTTTTTAGATCTTTCTGTTCTGCTTCTTTGTTCCCAATTATCACTATGTTTGGTGACAAGCAGCCAGTAATAATAATGCTGGTGCCTGAATGCTGTGCTACCTTGAAATTTCTTCTGCCAGATTAGTCACCTTTAAGGTCTGCCTTCCACAAAGTCTCAGGTCATGGACAAAATGTAGTCAGATTCTTTGCCATTGTATGATAGGGATTGCCTCTAATCTAGTTTCCTATACCATACTCATTTCCAGCAGAACCCTTATCAACATAGCCTCTCTCTCCATATTCTTATCGGCATTCTGATCTCCTGCACCTTCATTAGAACAGTCCATTGGGTTCTACTTAAAGCATTCTAGGCTTTCCCTAGCCTGCTTTGCCAAACTTTTCCAAATTCCTCCTGCAAACCAGTTCCAAAGGCTCCTCTATATCATCTCAGGTATAGAGACCATCATCCCACTTCTTAGTACCAATTTTATGTCATAGTCACCATAACAGATGTCTTAGATAATACCTTATAAAAAGAAAAGGTTTATTTTGGAAGTTGCTATCCATGATTGGGTATACTCACTGCTTTTAGGCCTGAGGTGGGAGGTGGGCAGCACAATTGGTCACTTCATGGCAAGGAAGCAAGAGAGGATGAGGAAAGGTCAGTGGTCCCATAGTTACCTTCAAAGGCACCTGAAGACCCTCACCAGGCCCCACCTCTGAAAGGTTCATGCACCTCCCAACTGTACCATGGGCTGGGGATCAGGCATTCCAAATCCAAACTATAGTGCATGCATGCTTGTGCACACTTGAACCTATTATTAATTTATTTCTGATGGAAATTGTACATTTGCCCAAATGGTGCTGCCCTAAACTTTAATATTTGCTTTGGACTGGTATTACATCATCCTAGCACAATAATGTTAGTTGACCAAGATATTCTGCCTGATTGTAGATGACACACAAAAATATTGAAGGATCCATATGAGACCAAAGGAATGATAAGAGATTAGGATCCCATACATTAAAACAGGAAAACAGGAAAGTATCCAGAAGACCTTTCCTAACTCAGAATTGATATTCTGCCACCTAACATGGTCACTCAGGTGTAAATGTCATCTTTCTCATCTAGATGATAAGCTACTCACTCCCCTGACTCCTGAGTACCTCCACAAACCACAGAATTCACCACAAGAGAATCACAGGATGAATGGGTGGTGAGACGTGGGCTCAGCCAGTCTCCCTTCATTGTTGGTCAGACCCATCTTCCACTCTGCCTAAAATGCATTGTGCACCCTGCAGTGTGAGCTGTGGGAGGACAGAACCCAGAGCTCTGTACTGAGCTTCTAGATGGTGCCTAGCACATAGAAGGCGCTTGAGTGAGAGGAGATGGAGAATGGGGTCAAGGAACAAATGAAGAGGCAAAGTAGTTGTTTTTGTGATCAGAGCCCCACATGGTCTCTGTGGTTCTTAGCCCTTGTCATAAATGGTGTTTTAATCAGTTTTTTCACTGCTGTGACCAAAAGACCTGACAAGAACAATTTTAGAGGAGTAAAAGTTTATTTGGGGGCTCATGGTTTCAGAGTTCTCAGTCCATAGGCAGTTGGCTCCATTCCTTGGAGGTGAGGCTGAACATCAGGGTGGAAGAGAGTGGCAGAGGAAAGCAGTTCAAGACATCACACCAGGAAGCAGAGAGATAGCTGTGCTCAAGGACGAAATTTAAACCCCAAAGGCATGCCCCCAGTGACCCATCTCCTCCAGCTATACCCTACCTGTCTAGACTTATCAATTAATTCCTATAAGGGGATTAATTCACTGATTGGGTTAAGGTCTTATAACCCAATCATTTCACCTCTTTCTGTATTATCTCACATAGGAGCTTTTGGGGGACACCTCACATCCAAACCATAGTAAGTGGCAAGTGTTTTTCCTACCACATTTGCCTTTAACATTGTGATTTCTTTCTTTTTTTTTTTTTTTCACTTTATTTGATCTTGATCATAGTTGTTCTCCCTACAGGAAACTCCCCATATTGACTGCAGGAGTGTGGACCTTTCTCCACGGCCTCTCTGGACACACTGTCTTGCCTCCCCTAGGAAAGATGCGGCAGCTTAAAGGGAAACCCAAGAAGGAGACGTCCAAGGACAAGAAGGAGCGGAAGCAGGCCATGCAGGAGGCCCGACAGCAGATCACCACGGTGGTGCTGCCCACGCTGGCCGTGGTGGTGCTCCTGATCGTGGTGTTTGTGTATGTGGCCACACGCCCCACCATCACTGAGTGAGCACCTGGCTGCCAAGGACTCCTTGGGCAGGGAGGGGGAAGCAAATGAAAAATGGCTTTCATTTGCAGAGATGTTCCTGCTGCTGAGCTCGAAGCAGGAACACCCTGCTTCTCTGGTCTTTGACTTGATTAAAGTTTCTCCACTTTTCTTGGGAGGGAATAGGGAACCTTTTATCAGTAAACGTGCCATACACCTTATGGTCCACTTCATGTGCCTTTCAGACTTCAAAGCAGTGTGTGTGTGTGTGTGTGTGTGTGTGTGTGTGTGTGTGTGTGTGTGTGTGTGTTTCTCTCATAAATCAATATATAGCTCCACCTGGTGAGAGGAGGACTTTGGGTCATGAAGCAGCTGGAATCAGTGCTCATCTCATCCCCATTGTTTGGAACATGCCATTTTCCTACACGTGTTCACAATTTCCAAAGGGACTGTATGTCTTCTCTGTGCTTAATGTGATTTGAAATATGTTGACTCAAAGTGAAATATTTATTTTTTGAATAAAGGAGATAATAGCCTTAAACGGGATGTTTCTCTTGTTTTGCCAGAAGGCGGTGGTATCTGCGGGGGTTCCTTTCCTGGGCCTTGCCCCCCTTTCCACTTCCCTTTCCCCTAAGGCTGACGTTCCTCCCACTTCACTCCCTACTCTTTAGCACTTCCAGGAAAATGATACTCTTCAGCTGGATCATTTTAAGATTGAGGAGGGAGTCTTGAGAGGGGCAGAAAGTGAGCATTAATTGACTTTTTTTTTTTTTAAGCAAAGTGAGAGTTCTAATTGGAATATGACCTCAAGTGCTTTTACATCAGTTAGCCTTTCCCACTTTAAATACTGTATTTGCAAACAGCAACACAAAGCAGTGCTGGCAGTAAAGGTCAGGCTTGGTTTTGTTCTTAGTTGAAAGGATGCAAATTGTTGGCATTCCAACTGAGTTTCCAATGCAAATTGGCCATGCTGGACAAGTTGCCTCATTTTATTCTAGCAGCATGGTTCACGAGGTCCTGGTTCCTGATGGAGCAGCCTCTTTGGAAGTCAGATTCATGGTAACTGTTGTGAGGGTGTCTCTTTGCTCTGTCATTGCTGATTACAGAGAGATTTGTGCATGAGAGAAGTGCTTTTTTAATCCCAGTGGCTGCATGACTTGCTCACTGATGACACAGGCTGTTACTGGAGATTTGGGGCCTCTTGGAGTGAGTCTCTCAGGAAGAGGAAAGGAATGACTCCAGCAGATGTTCAGAGATCCTGAGACTGGGCAAGGCCGACAGAGCTCTGAAAATATTTATCAAATGTAGGCGCTGCTAGCATGAAGTTCCTCTTAGGTTTCTATTTTCCTCCCCCTTATATGGTTCTATTTTAGGTCTCAGTACTTATTGGTTTGGGAAAGACTGAAAGCCACTGCCCCAAAGACCTGCTCATTCAGGAGCTGGAGGGATTCACCTGCTGCCATTCTTCAGGCTTCTGGCTGGCCCTTCTTCCTAGGATAGATGCTGTAAGGACAGAGCCAGGACAGCCTTCCCACTAGTAGAAAGAATCTGGTCTGCATGTTTTGTAATTGTCTGATCTGCATTTAGTTCTCAGCCTACCACTCAGAGTTGTGCTTATTTAACCCAACTGAGCCTGTTTCCATCTGAATAGCTGCTGGAGTCACTTTTAGGGAGGTGAGTCATGTAGTAGAAAATGAGGTTCTAGAGCAGACCTAGGTTTTTATGTAGTTTTTGCTGCCAAAATTTCTGAGTCCACTTCCTTGTGTGAAAATGAAGTTATCTTGGCTCATACAAATTGCTGGGAGGATTAAATTGAAATAGTGTATTTGTCAAGCCAAGTCTGATGTCTGGATATTGTTACTTCTTAAATAATAATAGTATCTTAGCACTTGTCTTAACCCATTTATTTTCACATAACTCTATGAGGTAGATACTATTAGTACTCAATTTCATAAATGAGTACTAATGACGCAGGACAGAAAACGTGTCCATGTCACACAGTTACAGGTTTTTTTGTTTCTTAAGCTTTTGTTATGGAAAATTTCTAACATACACAAAAATAGAATATACAGTATATCTCATGTCCTCACAGCTTCTGCAAATACCAACACATGGCCACCCTGCCATCTATCTGATGCTCCTCACACAAGACACCCTATGGGCACAAACATTCTCTTGAGGCCAAACAGGAAATGAGATTTAAACCCAGCCAGTCTAGCTCCAGAGAGTCTCTATCATTAAAGTCTATTGCCCCCTTCCCCTGGTGCAGGGGATTGAACCCAGGGCTTTGTGCACATGAGGCAAGCACTCTGCCAACTGAGCTATCCCCAGCCCAAGTCTATTGCTTTTTAATAAATGACTATTTCCTTCTTCTCACTCTCCTGGTAAGGAAACCTTTACTCCCAAGGTGTGTTAGACCTTCCTTACCTGGTAACAGTCACAGTGAACAGCCTCAGATGCATCTTTAGACAAATTCAGCTTTCCTTCCTGGGTATCTAACATGGGGCACAATCTGCTTTGTTGTGTGGCAAAGAGGAACTTTGTCCTCATAGCCATTGAGGGGCTCCTTAAAAACATTTGAGTGTTCTTGGCTTAGAGATTTTGAATAGGATTTGAGAAGAGCATGAGCTTTTTGAAGCAAAGATATTTATAACTCAGTCACTTTCTAGCCAAATGACCTCAATCAGACCCCATAAACTGAGCTGCATATGCCCTACATTTATCAAGTAAGGTTAACTTTACCATCTAGAGGATGTTGGGATGGTAAGTTGAAATGTGGAAAGGGTATAGTATTGTGCCTAGTACATTGTAGGTGCTCAGTAAATGGCCATTTTTTTCTTTCTTGCCAGTGTGTTTAAAACCTCACAGAAATAAATGTAGGCCTGCTGCCCAAGGCTTTACCTGGCAGAGTAACATAATACTACACTGTATAATAGATCTGTTAGGTGCTTTTGAATCTTATTTTCATCACTGTTTTCCTTTTTCTTGTCCTTTGGGAGGCCTAGTGGATTTGAACTGGACTTTCAGAAGGCAATTACTAGGCAGGCTTGGTGAAGGCAGGCTGAAAATGGACTTTAAAGTTAACACAACTTTGATGTGAGCCACCTCCTGGCAGGAATGAGATGCCAATTTACTGTGGACTTGCTGGGTGGAATTTTAACAATTCTCGAGGTAAATAGTACTCTCATGTGGATGCACTAGGTAATGATTTGACACACTAGCTTCCAAATTATTCCCGGTTATTCAGTGGTTTCAAGGCAAAACTGAATGATTTATTAGGAGTTTCACAGAAAGTCATGCTGGAGTTTCTGCAGTAGGATTTGGGACTCTTGGCTTTCAGAGTACTCATTACTGAGGCTAACATTTCTTGAGCATATTCCAAAAGAGAACTTGGGTTGGAAACAGAAATAGAAACCATTGTCATTGCTTTAGGAAGTGTCATTTGACATACTTTAAAAAATCATAATTCTTAAGATGTGTGTGCCAACCGAAATCTTCATGATTCATCATTGCAGTACTTGGGGTGTAAGACTTGGTGTGAAGGATCCAGATCCAGTCTGCCTCTCAGTGTGACATTGGTCAGTCTTCTATAGGTATATTGGACTAGGTTCTCATAACAGCTCTTATATCCTAGAGAGTCTGTGAATGTAGAGTTAACAAAGTCCCTACCTGAATGGATATCTGCATAGAGCTCAGAGAACCACCAGCTCCTGGGAATGGGAGATCTGAGTCTGAATCTGAGACAGCAAAGTTTAGTTTGAGAAGTTCTGAGGCCACCAGTTGTAATACCTTCCCTGTTAGCTCAGGCAGAGCAGCATGCACTCACGCATCCTTCATGCATCCTTCATGTGGTCCTAGGAAGAAAATCTGTACCCAGACTCATCTGTAAATTGGAGATGCCAGCTCTTGAAATCTGTTGTTAGGAAAATCAAACAGATGATTGTCCTTCTCCCCCCAAAGGATCTCATCATTATTTACTTACTAGAGGTAGAAAAATAAGTAAATCTCTTGAAATTGTGGCTCTTAGACTTCTTTAGGAGAAGTCTACTGTCATATTTATGTGCATCTTATATGCTTTGCCTTGATACATGTTGTGTGTCTCCTGATCATGTGCCTAAGAATAAAGTCTTTTTTCAGGAACCATGTCTAATTCTGTGTTCTCAGCAGTATTTGCCACAGACTACTGCTTAAACATTAAAGATACAGAATCTTTGGATCAAGGAAATATATGAATAGCTTCTTCTAAATCTGGAATATAAGCACTAGAATTGAAGAAGGGTTTACATGTCCCTATATGCATGTGCTTCAAATATCAGGTAGAGCAGTTGTGCACATGAGGCTTGCCTCACCCACTCTCTTGGACCCTAGTTTTTTTCTTATGGGTCTTTGTGTAGTTCAGTAGGCAGTTCTATTCTGAGTATTTCCTCATTGCTGTTCATGGCAAGCATCTCTGATTTTAGTGTACTTAAGTGGAGTCATCTGTTTTCTTCCTGCCTGTTCTTTGGAAAAGAGCCAATATCTTCAAAAAGCTTTTAATCCCTCTAAGCTGTTGAGTATTGGCTTAAGGAACGTAGAGCCAAGTCATGTCATGGTGAAGGCTCTCCCCTGACCTTGGCATTTACTCCCTCAGGTTTCATGAAGGTTGTCTGTGTTTGAACGCTCCCTGGTAGGAAATTTTTCTCCAATTTTTGAATATTCCTTTTCCAATTGAAACAGAACACAACTGTTCACATGATCATCACTTCAGCTCTTTTGGAAAGCATATTAAGTCTTTTGGGATCAGACGTAACTTTCAAGGCGACAACTGGTTTAGGATGGAATAAATTAAGAAAGACCACTCTGGACTCTTTGCAAAATCCTCCACCTTGAAGTACTTCTGCCCCCAGCTGTATTACTGGCTCCTTTGAAGGCCTGCCCACGTCCCTTTCATTCATCTGGATTTTACAGACATTGAAATTTCTGTCTCACACGATCCTCTCGGATTAGATTTTAAAAGACACGAGAAGGTCTACAAAGACATATTTAAAGCAAAGGTGTACAAAAGATTGAAAATAAAAAGATGGAAAAAGATATGGCAGGCACATATGAACAAAAGCCATGGCAACAGTTCTAACATTACAGAACAAGGTGCAAAGGATGACATATACTAGTAATGTAATTAAAAAAATCTATGGCTGTGGATATGTAGGTTGATAATACGGCTTCAAAATATGTAAAGCGAATGACTGTTGGCAGACCTATGGGGAAAATTTCAGAGGTTGATAGATCAAGCCAGCTGAAAGGAATAAATATACCAAAGATTTGAATAATAAAAATTAGCCAGCTTGATCTGGTAGATAAATACAGATCTGTTCACTCAACTGATAATGTACATTTTTTAAGAACTCACATGGAACATTAATAAAAGCCTTAATTTACAAATTCGATGGAAAATATAAATACACAGATCAAGAAATTCAATAAGCTCTAAGAAGGATGAACAAAGAAAACCACATGTAGGCCCCTCAGTCACATTTTTGAGAACCAAAAATAAACTGGTAGATGTGGAAATCAGACAGGCTTCCAGCAACACCTACCACATACTCAGGAGAAAAAGCCCAGCTCAACAGCTCTTTTATGTTTTTCTGTGTTATATTGTTTACTTTAGAGAGATTTGTGGTGCAGTAATATGTGCCAGGTACTGTTCTTGGCATTGGCATACACCAGTGAGCAAAACAATATTCCTCTCTATGTAGTGTGCACTAGCAGGGGAAGCAAACACACAGGAAGGCAACACGAGCATTTCTAAATCTGGAAAAATTAGGGACTATTTTTGTGTGTGTGTGAGTATTTTATGAGGAAGCTAAGAGTATTAAGCCAAATGAGATAAATGGAAAAACAACAGCAAAAGAATGTGCTATAGGATTTAGAATGAACTCTCTTATGGTCGTATTTCTGAAGTTATGGTTTCAGAAATACTGTCAGAAGTTGGAGGTGACAAAAGATGGTAGGTGTCATAAATATTTATTACTCTTTTATTATCATGTAAAATGTCTAATTTTGATTTCAACAATTGAACATGCTGAACATCACTAATCATCGGAGGCAGGAAAGTTAAACCACAATGAGATATAAACTCACACCTGTTACAATGGATATTATCAAAAAAGATTAAGGATAAGTGCTAGAGAGGATGTGGAGAAAATAGAAATGTTGCACACTATTAAGAAGAACAGGCATTGTGAAAAACAGTATGGAGATTCCTCAAAAAATTAAAAATAAAACTATATGATCCAGCAATCCCACTACTGGGTATATATCCAAAGGAAATGAAATCGTTATGCCAAAGGGCATATGTGCACTCCACGTTCACTGCAGCATTATTCAGAATAGTCAAGAAATGGAATTAAGTAGCCAATGGATAAAGAAAATATGGTAGATATATACAATAGAATACTATTAAGCTTTAAGAAGTCCTGTCATTTGTGATAGCAAGGGTGAATCTAGAGGTTATTATGTCAAGTAAAATAAGCCAGGAACAGAAAGACACATTACATGATCTCACTTTATGTGGAATCTAACAAAGTTGAACTTACAGAAGTAGAGTAGGATGGTTATCAGAGAGGGGCTGGGGAGATATTGGTTTAGGATAAAAAATTTCAGTTAGGAATGAGTTGAAGAGATGTGTTGTACAATATGGTAATATGTTGTACGTTAACCATATATTATAGTTGACAATGTTATTCTTGAGAGTTGCCAAGTACATTTTAAGTGTCCTCTCCACAAAAGGCAAGTATGAGAGGTAAGGCATATGTTAAGTAGCTCAATTTAGCCATTCCAAATGTACATGTACTTTAAAACAACATGCACATGATACACACACACACATATGTGTATATATATATACTTTTTTGTCAAAAATAACTCATAACCATAAGAACCAAGAGAAAATAAAGGAAGCACAAGTTCTGTACAGTCATATACACAAGTCGTCTGTGTGTGTGTGCTATATGTGTGTTATATCACAAGCTATATGCAGTCATGCATTGCTTAACAAGGGGATCTGTTCTAAAAATGGGTCATTAGGCCATTTGTTCTTGTACAATCTTTATAAAGTCAACTTAATCTAAAAGGACTGACATCGTGGAGGCAATGTAATTTTATGGGACTACTATTATATGTGGCCCTTTCTTGACCAGAAAAATGACAAAAACATCATCATGCAACCCATGACCCTTGTAATTTATTTTAAACCATTGATGGACATGGATAATGTAACATGATGAAAGAAACAAGACCAAACATAGCTGTCATGCTTGTCAGTTTAAATACCCTATATATACTTAAAGAAAAAGTCAAATTTGATTATGAAAGAAACCTCAGTATATGCCTTATTAAAAAGATACATCTTGATATGAATTAAAAATGAAAGAATGGGCGAAAATATATTTGTGATGATCTAGCTGGGGAAATAGCATTAAAGGAGAGCTCAGAAGAAAATTCACAGCTTTAAATACTTAAATCTGTAAACATGAAAAAAATGAAGTTGTCAGGAAAACAAACAAGGACATGTCATGACCTATCAGATAAAGTCAAATGGGAGCAAAAAGCATAAAAGAGATAAAGGGTGCATTATGATGATAAAGTTATTTGTAATGAAGATCTAAATATTTTGAATGTACACCAGTGATAAAATTGTTCCTCACAGAAATTACAGGAAATACAAAGAGTGACGGAAACATATTTGAATGGAGACTTTATATCACCATTTTCAGTCCATGACAGGGCAAGTGAATAAAACATAAGGGTTTAGAAGATGCAAACAATGTAATAAAATACATTTGACTCATGTATCAAATTCTATCCCTTAAAGCAAACTCTGTATTTTTTCAAGTTCCAGAAACATCTACAAAAATTGTTATTTGTATACTTGTTTAATATCAGTCTATTTCCTCTAAATCACAAGCTCCATGAGATGGGAAAGTCTGTTTTGTGAACTGTATTTGCCCAAGAACTGAAAGAAGTGTCCAATAAATATTTTCGAATGAGCAAATGAGTGGATAAATTAACAAAGGAAAAATATGAATGACTGGTAAGCTCCTAAAATAAATCACAGCTATATCAACAAAGTTATTTTTGTTCAAATAACAACAGACTACCATTTTACCCATCAACTTGGCAAAAGCTTTAAGGAATAACATGTTTCAAACCCTTTGCTTTATGTAAAAGAATATCTAGATTGTCAACTCTGCAAGGTGTAGAGAGGAACAGGAAATGCAAATAGTTCTTCCCCCTTCCCATTCCTCTCCTGAAAATATGCAAGGTAACTATAGCCTGTAAGGAACTGCACTACTTTATGTTATGGCAAATCCTAACTTCTGTATTTCAGTGGATGGCATCTCCCCAGGCAGGCTGGCAATATCTCTTAATAGACCCACATAGAGGGCAGCTGACTCCTGAACTGGGCTCCCAGGATATCAGCTTAACTACTCTTGTCCCTCACTGTCAGTCTGCCTGCCCCACTTTGCTGTTACCCCGCAAAGGACTGTTTCCCCAGTTTAACTTATTGCTGATACGTAAATTTGCTTCAAGGAACCCAGAGCATATTTTCATCTAGAAATGAAAGGGTATGTTTCGTAGTTAGATTTCCAGACTATCTTACAAAAACCTATTTGAATTTTGGAAACTCAGAGTTGAAAAGATCCATAGAGAGAAACTGGTTCAGTCTCCTATCTCTTCCTGTAGCACCTGGATAGATTCAGATTCTGTGACTAGCATTAGGAGAGTCTACAACTGAAGGAGACAGGCTTCATGTGCTGTGTTAAAAAACAAAGCAAATGGACAAAACACAATAAAAAGGATTTCAAGATTCTGTATCCAAATATGGATATCTTATTGTTTTTTCTCCTTCAAGTTATGCTTGAGATTTGAACACTGTCTGGTATTCTTTCACCTGCAGTATTGAAATGCACTGATCTCAGCATCACATCAATCAAAATGGTGACTCGCATCCATGTGCAAGACGTATCCACTAGAGAGAGCCCATATTCCAGCTCTTGACTGGCTGAGAATGATGACATACCCACATATCGTGTTAAACCCTATTGCCCCACTAATTCCTGACGCCTTGGCTCAGATCGTCATTATTTAAGATAAAGCCTGAATAAAGACTTCTGGTTCATGATGACGACTTGAATACATGCTCCCTCCTAGTGATAAGACAACAGTAGGGGGAAAGACATAAATTCTCACACTAAAGAGAAAGGGAGCTGAGGTAAAAGCTAAATCATTGGGAAGATGGAAAGCAAATGAGTGAGTGATAGTTGACTGAGCAGACCTGAGAACACTGAATTACGAGCTGCAGTGGGAGCCCCTACGAATCAACCCATCTTTCTCTGCAGATCCTCACAAGGCTCAGGAATTGATAGAAGCAGATTCTTTTGGAAGTGATTGTGAAGATGGAGCTAAAAGAAAGAAGATTGACAGGAAGTCAATCTAAAACCTCATTAGAATCCCAGATTCTTTCTCCAACCTTGGCAGAAGGCAGGTGATTCATTCTCAAGGTAACACAAGGTCTTCTGACAGGGCACTAGGTAGGTAGAGTTGAAGAAGGCGGACTTGTACTAAAAATGTGAGGCTTAGTGATGTATATATCAAATACTGAGATCTCTAACCTTTTTTTCTTACACCTGGCTCTCAGAATGTGGCTAGGAGCTTTATACCCTCAGATGGAAAAGTAGAGGCATCTTCTCTGGGATATTTAACATGCCCAAGAAAAAGGACACAAAGCAGTAACACTGAGGCTAACCAAAAAAAAAAATGATCTGTTTGGATTTACCTATAGTAATGCCTCAGGTCAGCAATTTACACCAAGCTCACCTGTGAATACAGAGCCTTTCAGTGCCTTTAAAAAGAAGCAGACAGGTAAGGATCACAATGTACTTTTTAAACAACATAGGCCAAAATAAGGAAACTAAACAGCAAGAAAAAGGAAATAGAGACCATAATGAACAACTGAATCATGATTGCTGTGTTGGATCAAAGTAGATTTCTAATGTGAATGTAAATATATTTTAATATGGTTTTAAAATTGTTTTTCTGCTACACAGTGGACAAAATAGGCTGTGAATGGAAGGGCTGAGAACATTAAAACTTAAAATATATACAATCCAAACAGGATTCCTGTTCAAAGGACAATCAGTTACATGGCCCATTACAGACTGAATAAAATAAGCACCAGGTGCCATGATGTAGTGGGACCCTGTAGTGGGACCCCAGGATGTGGGAAAGCAGTGTAGGGGAGGCAGGCAACTGGAGATGAGCTTGCAGTGCTGATGCTACAGCAATGGCATGATCCAGAGGATTCTGAACCCGAAGGAGGTTACTCAGCCACTGCTCTTATCCCCTCCAAGTTAGGCTTGGGAGTGGATACTGGTCCTCTAGAGCACTGCAGTAACTCTAAGAATGAGTGACTGTACACACATTTTAAGACCTCCTCTTGTGGTTAGACTTCTGCAGAATGAACACATAGTGTTTCTTGTTTGCACGAAACTACAATTTAAGCTACTACTGCCTGTGGGCCAAATTCAGCCTGCCACCTGTTTTTGAACAGATGGGGAGCTGAGAATAGTTATTTCTTTAAAATTAAACTTTTTATTTTGAAATAACTGTAGATTTACATGAAGTTGTAGGGAATAACACAGAGATACTGTGTGCCTTTCCTCTAGTTTTGCCTGAGATTAGCCTCTTCGAACCTATAGTGCAATACCCAGGACACCGGCACTGATGCAGTCAAGATGCATAGCTAATCATGCAGGGCCTCTCCTGATCACCTCCAGAGCTCCTGGGACCCACTAATCTGGTCTTTATTTCTACAATGGTGTCATTTGAAGAAAGTATTCCAGTGGAACAGTACAGAATGTAATCTTTGAGACTGACTTTTTTGCTCGGTATAATTTTTTAGACAGTCCTCCAGGTCGTGCTCATCAGAAATTTGGGGTTTTTAGTACTCTATTGTATAGCCATAACACTTTGTTTTTAAACTGATCTCCCATTGAAGGATCTACATCTGTTGTTTCTAGTTTTGACTGTATTCAATAAAGCTGCTGTGAACATTCACATATATTTTTTGTGAATATAAGTCTTCACCTCTCTGCAATAAAAGTTGAATCCTATAGTAAGTAGTTGCATATTTAGTTTTTAAGAACCTGACAAGCTACTTTTCAGAGTAGTGGTAGCACTGTCCATTCCACCAGCTATGGGATCTCGTTCCTCTGTGTTCTTGCCAGCATTTGCTATTATCACTATTTCTAAAATTTTTAGCTATCCTGGTAAATGTGTAGTGATATCTTACTATAGTTGAATTTGCATTTCTCTAATGGCTAATAATATTGGACATCTTTCCTTGTGCTTATTTGCCACCTGTATATTCTCTTCCGTGAAATGGCTCTTTACATTTTTTAACCATGTTCTAATTGGATTTATTTATTTATTTATTTATTTTGCTACGGGGTTTTAAGAGATCTTTATACATTCTAGATGCTAGTCCTTTGTCAGATATGTGGTCTTGCAAATATTTTCTCCCGGGAGGTTTTCTGGTCATCCTATTACCAGGGACCTTAGCAGAGAAAATGTTTTTTATTTTGATAACTTCTAGTTTATCACTTTGCCTTATTATGGGTTGTGAATTTTTCCCATGACATCTCAAAACTTCTTGCCTAGCTCTAGACCCCACAGCTTTTATCCTAGGTTGTTGTCCTAAAATTTTTATAGTTCTATATTTACTGTGTAAAATATAGTAATAAAATGATCCATTTTATATAACTAGCTAATATTATGATTTGTTAGTTATATGAATGTGAATTTTTATACAAATTTATGTGAATTTTTATATGTATGAGACTAGTATATCAAGTTTAGGAGAACTGAGATGATTACTATGTTGAGTTTTCCATGGTATGTCTCTTATTTTTAAAAAATCCTTGATTTCTTTCATCAATGTTTAACAGTTTTATAATATACAAGTACTGCACATGTTTGTTAGGTTTACACCTGTTATTTATTTGAGTGGTTGCAAATGGATTATATTTTTAATTTCAATATTCACATACTCATTACTGATATATAGAAATACAATTGATTTTATATGATTGTCTTGTATCATGTGGGCTTGTAAATTCATTTATTAGTTTTAGGAATTTATAAAAATAGATTCCTTGTGACTTTCTATGAGATAATCATATAATCTGCAAATAGGAAAAGTTTTGTTTCTTCCTTTCTGAGCTATGTATCTTTGATTGTTTTTTTCTTCACTTGCCACACTGGTTAGAACTTTTAACACTATTGAATAAGAGGTGAAAATGTACATCCTTGCCTTGTTTTTTATTTTAGGGGGGAAACTATTGTGGTTTTCACCATTAAGCAAAATGTTATCCATAAGTTCTTTGTAAATATTCTTTATAAAATTGAGGGAGTTGCCTTCTGTTCCTATTTTTTCTGAGAGTTTTTATCATGAGCAAGTTTAGTTTTATCAAATGCTTTTTCTGAATTAAATGATATAATTATGTGATTTTTCTTTTCTAGTCTTTTCACATTTTTTGGTGGATTACATTGACTTTTGCAGTATTGAACTAGCCTTGCAGCTCTGGTATAAATCCTACCTAATCCTGGTATATAATCCTTTTTATATATTACTGAACTGTGTTTGTTAATATTTGTGTTAAGGCTTTTTGCATCATATTACACTTTATCTTAGCCAAAAGGCCAGGAAGCAATTATTTTTGCATATGCATGAGGAATTTTGGTTGTTCTCTGTCTCTGTCTCTGTCTCTCTCTCTCTCCTTATTGCCTTTGTCTGGTTTTGGTGTCATGGTAATATTTTTTGATGAAATGAATTGGGAAATTATTCTCTACTATTTTCTGGAAGAGAGTATGTAGAATTTATGTTAATTCATAAATGTTAGAATTTTCTTATGAGACTATTGGGACCTAGGGATTTCTTTTTTGGTAATTTAAGTTATGAATTCAGTGTCCTCCATATTTTTAGGACTATTCAAATTATCTATTTCATATTGGGTGAGTTGTAATTTGTGTTTTTCAAGGAGTTGATCCATTTCAACTAAATTTCCCAATAGGTATTGTGTTCATAGCATTTCCTCTTTATCCTTTTCCCTTCTATAGGGTCTGCAGTGAGTGTCCCTGTTTCACTCCTGACACTGGTAATTTGTGCGGCCTTCTTTTTTTCTTTGTCAGTCTTGCTAGAAATTTGTCAATATTATTGATTTTTTTAAAAGAGACAGCTCTTTGTTTCATTGATTTTCTCTAGTTTTTCTGCTTTCAAATTTCATTGATTTCTACTCTTCATTATTTCCTTCCTTCTGCTTCCTTTGAGTTTATTTTGGTCTTTTTTCACCCCTAGATTCTTGAGATGGAAGCTTAGATGATTGATTGAGACTTTTCCCATTTTTCAATATATGTAGTTAGGGTGTAAATTTCCTTCTTAATACTACAGTGGGGTCAGGGAGTCCAAATGCTAGAGTGGGATGGCGGAGTCCTCACCACTAAGCCAAGGTGGATGCCCTGACTTTCCACTAGGCTTCCTCTGGCTCCAGCCTGATGCAGAGGAGTGGGGTTCCCCGTTACTGTTCCATGGAGAATCCCACTGGTCTCCTGGATGCTCCTGAGGTGAATACCTCCTCACTGCCATGCTGGCCCCTCTCCGATGCCTTTGGTGGGTTGGGGAGAGAGTGGAAGTCCAGGTTCTACCATAGCCTTTGAGGATGTGGGTGTGGCCACAGTTTTTCTGGTGGAGTTTGTCAGGATTGCAATGATTGTTGTCTAATAGTTTCCTGTTTTTCTTGTCTTTGCCTAGAAAGAAGAATTTTCCTGAGGCTTTTTGTTTGCATCCATTGCCAGCTTTTTCAACTCCAGTTCTGGGATGTTTGGGTGTGTTAGTTGCTAGGGCTGCTGTAACAGAGCACCAAGAACTAAGTGGCTTAAACAACACAAATTTATTGTCCCACAGTTCTAGAGGCTAGAAGTTTGAATCAAGGTGTTGGCAGGGTTGGTTTCTTTTGAGTGCTGTGAGGAAGAGTCTATTTCAGACCTCTGTCCTTGCTGCTGATGGTTTGCTGGCAATACTTGGCATTGCTTGCCTTGTAGAAGCATAGCCTTGATCTCTGTCTTCATCCTCTTATGATACTCTCCTGATGTGCATCTGTGTCCAGATTTTCCCCTTTTTAGTAAGGGCAATATGATTATATTGGATTGGAGGTCCATTGTATTTTAATATGATTTCATCTTAACTACTTACATCTATAATGACCCTGTTTCAATGTAAGGTCACATTCTGTGGGATTTGGTGTTAACAATTAAACATATCAATTCAATTTATGAATTTTAATCCATAATTATGAAGCAAAAAACAAAAAACAAAACAAAACAAAAAAACAGGAAACTCACTTTGTTTTTGTTTCCTGGGTCCTGAAGACTCCAACCAGTCTGCCTTCTTTTTGTCTACCCTGCAGTCATCTTGTGTGTATTTTTTATATAATTCCAGAGGTTTTTCATTGTACTTAGCAGGTAGAATACATGTGAGGGAAAAACAAAACTTGAGAATGTGTGACCTAAGATGGAACAGAGAAATATAAAACAAAGGCACTCCTATTAAGAGTCCCATGACCTATACACATGGCTTCATTCATCTGAAAGGTTGCCTGCTTCCTAATCTCACCCTATCCTCAAGAACAGCTACATAACCTTCAAGGGCCAGTACAAGATGAAAATTTTTGCTATGTCCTTTCTTCAAAAAATTTTGGGAAGCCTAAGAATGCAATAGTAGAGTATTATACCAAGAACGGGCCCTTCTGAGCACCAGCCCTGTGTGACTGCATGGTCACACACTTGTAAAGTCATCTCCAGATGTCCTTCTGGTTGCTGCTAACTCCTACTCTTCCTGGAAAATTCAGCTTAGATATTGCTTCCTTTAAGAGACTTTTGTGGGAGGCTGAGGCAGGAGGATCGCGAGTTCAAAGCCAGCCTCAGCAATGGCGAGGCACTAAGCAACTCAGTGAGACCCTGTCTCTACATAAAACACAAAATAGGGCTGGGGATGTGGCTCAGTGGTTGAGTGCCCCTGAGTTCAATCCCCAGTACCAAAAAAAAAAAAAAGAGACTTTTGTGGATAACTCCTATTTTCCACTCTTTTCCAACATAAGTAGTCCCCAAGTAAGGTTTTGAATCTTCCTGGAGTTTCCATAATACTGTGCACATGCCTTTAATATTGCATGCATTATTTAAATAATCTGTTTAGATGTCTGCTATGCATTTGAGAGCTCCTTGAGAGCAGGAAGATTTCTTCCTTACTCAACTTCATATCTCCCAAACCTAGTTTTAAGATGGATCATTTTATTAGACAATTTGTAAATGCTTCGGACCTAACTGCTGAACTGAATGAAAGGAATGGCAAGCTAGGAAGCTAGCTGTGCTCTCACTTCTCCTATCTCCTCCACCTGCACCTGGGTGGAAGTGTTCCTGCACCCTATGCAAAAGCCTGACAATTCAGGACAGTCTTTTAATTTTATTTAAAAACATTTGTCTTTCTGAGTAAAAGGAAATCTATTAGAGTAGAAGAAGGGGAAGGAGAGAGGGGAGGGAGGAAGAGAGAGGAAATGGGGCTCATGAACTGAAATTGATTTCCATACATGTGTGAGTTTGTCAGGATGAACCCAACTACTATGTATAACTGTAAAGCTCTAATAATAATAAAAAATTATCTCTGGAAATATAGGAAACAACCATGTTCACTGTTAAGTCAACCAGTGAACATAAAATTGAAAAATGCTATCCACGTATATTATTCAGGATTGTGGGCTGTTGTCTATTATCTGAGCCAGTGCCTGACCCTGGCAGGGTTTCAGTAAGTATCTGGAATGAATCATGAGTCAGCTAAAAGCACATGTAGGCATCTGCACACCTTTCTCCTCCTCATTCACCTCTTTTCCAAGTCATGGTGGGGACTGGTGAAGGTGAAGGTCTAGATTCCCCTTTAGTCCGAGAATGTGAGTGGTTGTGGGTGTGGCCACAGCTTTTTCAGTGGTGTACAGTCCACTTAAAATACTGGCTTCTGGGTTAATCTTATGTCATTCAAAAAATTTTAATCCTGTTGGTCTTATGGTACTTTTATCAGTTCTACCTGGCAGTATTATAATTTATTTTTATCTTTTGGCTATTCTCCTAGACTTTACTCCAATATATGTTATAAATCTTTATATAAAGTTTTATTTCCACAACATTTGGGGTACATTATAACATTTAATAGTGTCTTCAATAAAATATATTAATCTTCTTCAGAATGAAGATATACTTGGGACAGTAAGCCTTTTCTTTAGTACTTGTACTTTCAACATTAAAGACAGTTGACTGAACTACATATGTTTTCTAAGGTCTGATACTGTTCTTGACTCCTTTTTTATTATAATTATTTTCAGAGTTTCAGGTGTGTATGTGCACAGGTTTATGTATATGTATATATACATGAATATACATATATACACACACAAGTAGAGTTACGTAGTTGCTCTTCCAAAGTTATTGGGTGCAATGCTTGTTAGTATAAAAACTGTGGATATAAACTAAGCTTTGTATATAGTAAACACATTAACAGCCAAAGAACTGTTTTAGTTTGATTACTCATAATTTTATACATCAAAATCACTTGGGAGTGATTCATCAGATAATTTATTTCAGCCAAGAGATATGTTTGGGATTAGACGAGGTTTGAGATCAATCAATACTGACTTTTAAAGATTTTCCTCAAGCATGAAAAGGAGGAATTTCAAAGCTGTAATATTTTTGTTTTCAAAAACAAAACTGAAAAAAATCAAAACAAATTGGAAGAGTAGTATCTCAATACTTTTGTGTTGTCATTTTAATTGTATAAAATTTTGGAATGAAGAGAGATTATTGTGCACATTTCAAATCCAACATAAAGTATACTTAATATTGGTCCCTTGATTCTATCTTATATAATAATTTTAGAGAGGTGCTATCATCGGAATGTTTGTGTCCCTCCTCCCCAAGTTTACATAGTGACCTCCAGTCCCCAGTGTCAAAGTATTGAGTTGGAGTGGTTAAGAGGTGATTAGATGACACAATTAGAAGGGATTAGTGCCCTTACAGAAGAGCCCTAAGGGCTTCTGCCATGTGAAGACACATAATTGGTACCATCTATGAGGAACAGGCCCTCATCAGACACCTAACCTTGAATAGATTTCTCAGCCTCTGGGACTGTGAGCAATATGATTCTGTTGTTTATAAATTATCTGATCTAAGGTATTTTGTTTCTATTTGTTCTTTATACATATACATGACAGTAGAGTATATTTTGACATATTATACTTGCATGGAGTATAGCTTATTTTAATTAGGATACCATTCTTGTGGTTGTACATGATGTGGAGTGTTATGGTTTGGATGTGAGGTGTCCCCCAAATGCTCATGTGTGAGACAATGCAAGGTTTAGGGGAGAAATGATTGGGTCATGAGGGTCTTAACACAATCAGTGAATTAATCCCCTGATGGGATTAACTGGGTGGTAAATGAAGGCAGGTAGGTTATGGCTGGAGTAGGTGGGTCCCTGGGGGCATGCCTTTGCAGTAGGTATTTTGTGTCTGGTGAATGGAGTCTCTTTCTCCACTTCCTCATCATTATGTGAGCTGCTTCTGTACACCACACACTTCTGCCCTGATGTTCAGCCTCATTAGGGCCCTGAGGAATGGAGCTGGCCTTCAGTGGACTGAGACTTCTGAAACCATGAACCCCCAAATAAACTTTTCCTTCACTATAATTGTTATGGTCATATCTTTTAGTTACAATAGCAAAAAAGCTGACTAAAACATGGAGTTTCACTGTGTATTCATATATGAACATAGGAAAGTTATGTCTGATTCATCTACTTCTTTCCTTTTCCTATCCCCTTTCCGTTCCCTTCCCTTCCCTCACCTTTGTTTCATCCATTGAACTTTGATACTTCCCTCCTCACCTCTTATTTTACATTAGAATCCACATTATCAGAAAGAACATTTGGCCTTTGGTTTTTGGGAGTGACTTATTTCACTTAGCATGGTAGTCTCCAGTTCCATCCATTTACCTGCAAATGCTATATTATCATTTTTCTTTATGGCTAATATTCCATTGTGTATATATACCATATTTTCTTTATCCATTCATCTATTGTGGGGCACCTAGGTTGGTCCCAAAGCTTAGCTATTATGAATTGAGCTGCTATAAACATTCATGTGGCCACATCATTATAGTATGCTGATTTTAAGTCCTTTGGGTATATTCTGAGTAGTGGGATAACTGGGTCAAATAGTGGTTCCATTCCAAGTTTTCTGAAGAATCTCCATACTGCTTTCCATAGTGGTTGCACCAGTTTAGTCCCACCAGCAATTTTCCCCACATCCTCACTAACATTTATTGTTGCTTGTATTCTTGATAATTGCCATTCTGACTGGAGTCAGATGAATCTTAGAGTAATTTTGATTTGCATTTCTCTAATTGCTAGAGATATTGAACATTTTTCATATATTTGTTGATCAATTGTATTCTTTTGTGAAGTGTCTGTTCAGTTCCTTATTGATTGGGTTATTTGTCTTTTTGGTATTAAGTTTTTTGAGTTCTTTATATATCCTGGAGATTAATGTTCTATCTGTCGTGCAGTGAGTAAAGATTTTCTCCCATTCTGTAGGCTCTCTCTTCATGTTCTTTATTGTTCCCTTTGCTGTGAAGAAGCTTTTTAGTTTAATTCCATCCCATTTGTTGATTTTTCTTTTTACTTCTTGTGCTTTAGGTGTCTTATTGAGGAATTCAGTTCCTAAGCAAAGATGATGTAGATTTGGGCCTACTTTTTCTTCTATTAGGCACAAGGTCTCTGGTCTAGGGCCTAGGTCCTTGATCCACTTTGAGTTCTGTGTTGAGTGAGAGGGGTTTAATTTCATTTTGCTACATACAGATTTCCAATTTCTCCAGCACCATTTGTTGAAGAGGCTATCTTTTCTCCAGTGTATGTGTATGGCGCCTTTGTCTAGTATGAGATAACTGCATTTATGTGGGTTTGTCTCTGTGCCTTTTATTTTGTACTGTTGGTCTACATGTCTGTTTTTGTGCCAATACCATGCTGTTTTTTTTTTTTTTTAATTTTTTTAGTTGTACATGGACACAATATCTTTATTTATTTTTATGTGGTGCTGAGGATCGAACCCAGGGCCCCACGCATGCGAGGCAAGCACTCCACCACTGAGCCACAATTCCAGCCCCCCATGCTGTTTTTGTTACTATAGCTTTATAGTATAATTTAAGGTCTGATATTGTGAAGCCTCCTGTTTCACTTTTCTTTTTTTTTTTTCTTTTTTTAAGATTTATTTGTAGCCAGGCGCGGTGGCTCAAGCCTGTAATCCCAGCACTTAGGAAGGCTGAGACAGGAGAATCACGAGTTCAAAGCCAGCCTCAGCAATGGCGAGGTGCTAAGCAACTCAGTGAGACCCTGTCTCTACATAAAACACAAAATAGGGCTGGGGATGTGGCTCAGTGGTCGAGTGCCCCTGAGTTCAATCCCCAGTACCCTCCCCCCCAAAAAGATTTATTTGTTCTAATTTTTTTTATACATGACAGCATAATGCATTTTGATTCATAGTGCACAAATGGAGCACAATTTTTCATTTCTCTGGTTGTATACAAAGTAGAGTCACACCATTTGTGTCTTCATACATGTACCTAGGTAATGATGTCCATCTCATTCTACCATCTTTCCTACCCCCATGCCCCCTCCTGTCCCCTCCCTCAACTTTGCTAAGGATTGCTTTGGCTATTCTGGGTCTCCTATGTTTCCAAATGAATTTCATGACTGCTTTTTCTAGTTCTATGAAGAATACCATGGGAATTTTAATAGGAATTGCATTAGATCTGCATATTGCTTTTGTTACTATGGCCATTTTGACAATATTAATTCTGCCTATCCAGGAGCATGGGAGATCTTTCCATCTTCTAAGCTCTTCTTCAGTTTCTTTCTTTAGTGTCCTGTAGTTTTCATTGTAGAGGTCTTTTACCTCTTAAGGTTATAGTAATTCCCCAATTTTTTTTTTTTGAGGCTATTGTGAATGGGGTAGTTTTCCTAATTTCTCTTTCAGTGGATTCATCACTGATGTTTAGCAATGCATTTGATTTATGGGTATTGATTTTATATCCTGCTACTTTGCTGAAATTTAATTCTAGAAATTTTCTGGTGGAATTTTTTTTGATCTTCTTAGTATAGAATCATGTCATTGGCAAATAGTGATAGTTTGAGTTCTTCTTTTCCTTTTTGTATCCCTTCAATTTCTTTTTTCTGTCTCATTGCTCTGGCTAGATTTTCAAGGACAATGTTGAATAGAAGTGGTGAAAGAGGGCATCCCTGTCTTGTTCCAGTTTTTATAGGGAATGCTTTCAATTTTTCTCCAGTTAGAATGATGTTGGCCTTGGGCTTAGCATAGATAGCTTCTACAATGTTGAGGTATGTTCTTACTATCCCTAGTTTTCCTAGTGTTTTGAACATGAAGGCGTGTTGTATTTTGTCAAATGCTTTCTCGGCATCTATTGAGATAATCATATAATTCTTGTCTTTAAGTCTATTGATGTGATGAATTACATTTATTGATTTCTGTATGTTGAAACAACCTCCCTGGGATGAACCTCTCTTGATTGTGGTGCACTCTTTTTAATATGTTTTTGTATGCAATTTGCATACAAAACTAAATTTTTAAAATAGTTTGTGATTATCTTCTGTATTTCAATAGTATCCATTCTGATATTTCCTTTTTCATTATGAATTTTAGCAATTTGAGTTTTATCTTTCTTTTCGCTTGCTTGGCTGAGGGTTTATCAATTTTATTTATGTTTTCAAAGAACCAACTTTTTGTTTTGTCAATTTTTGAATTGTTTCTTTTGTTTCAGTTGCATTGATTTCAGCTCTGATTTTAATTATTTCCTGTCTTTTACTGCTTTTTGTGTCGATTTGTTCTTCTTTCTCTCAGGCTTTGAGGTGTAATGTTAGGTCATTTATTTGTTGACTTTCTATTCTTTAAATGAATGAGCTCAATGCAGTGAACTTTCCTCTCAGCACTGCCTTCCCAGTGTTGCAGAAATTTTGATGTGTTGTATTGCTATTCTTACTTACCTATAAGCATTTTTTAAAAAATTTTTTTTAGTTGTAGGCAGATACAATACCTTTATTTTTATTTTTTTATGTGGTGCTGAAGATCAAACCCAGTACCTCACCTGTGCTAGGTGAGTGCTCTACTGCTGAGCCACAACCCCAGCCCTCTAAGCATTTTTTAAAATTTCAACCCTTGTTTCTTCTGCTATCCATTCATCATTCAATAGTGTATTATTTAGTCTCTGGGTGTTAGAGTAGCTTCTATTTTTTATTTTATGATTGATTTCTAATTTCATTCCATTATAATCTGATAGAATGCAGGGTATAATCTCTATTATCTCTATTTTTTTGTATTTTCTAAGCGTTGCTTTGTGGCATAATATATGGTTTATTTTAGAGAAGGTCCATGTGCTGCTGAGAAGAAAGTGTATTTGATCACTGATGGATGAAATATTCTATATACGTCTGTTAAGTCTCAATAGTTCTGTAGTTTGTTGGTTTTTGTTTGGAGGATCTATCCTGTGGTGAGAGAGGTGTGTTAAAGTAATGCAATATTATTGTGTTGTGGTCTACTTGATTCTTGAAATTAAGAGGGGTTTGTTTGGGGTATAAATATTTATGATTGTTATATCTTGTTGATGTATGGTTCCCTTAAGCAGTATGAAATGTCCTTTTTTGTCCCTCTGATTAACTTTGGCTTGAAGTCCACTGAATCTGATATAAGGACAAAAACCCCTGCTTGTTTATGCAATCCATGTGAATGATATGTTTTTCCCCATCCTTTCACCTTCAGTCTGTGGATGTCTTTGCCTGTGAGGTGAGTCTCTTGGAGACAGCATATAGTTGGGCCTTGTTTTTTAATCCAATCTGCTAGTCAGTGTCTTTTGATTGATTTGTTTAGGTCATTAACTTCAAGGTTATTATTGACATTCTACTAGTATTTTAAAAGAAATAATACAAGTCCTATAGAGCTCTTCTAGAAATAGAGGAGTAGAGAAGATTTCCAAAGATTACTAAATCTATTCTATGAGGTTAAGAATTGCCCTGATTCCTGATTCCTAAGCAAAAACATGACAAGACCATTATTTCTCATGAATACAGACCCTGTAATTCCTAGCAAAATATCAAGCCAAATCTAGCAACATATAGGAAAAACTGTACATTATTGCTGTGGTTTGAGTGTTTCTGAAGCTTGGTCCCCAACGCAGCAGAATTAAGAGGTGGTGGAACCTTGAAGAGGGAGTGTCTAGTGGGAGAAAATTAGGCCAGTGGATGCATTGGCCTTGGTAGTGAGTAATGCTGGACTCAGGGTAATTCATGTGAGAGCAGGTTGTCAAAAAAGAGCAAGGTTTTCCTCTGAATCTCTCTGGCTTTCTGTCTTGTTATATGACTTGTCCCTCTTGCTCCTGTTGTGATGCCACCAATCATGTATGCCACATCCAAGGGGGCCCTCACAATTGCCAAGCAGGTGTGGGCATCATGCTTTTGAACCTTCCAAACAGTGGGCTGAATAAATTATTTTCTTTATAAAGTACTCAGCCTCAGGTATTTTGTTACAGTGACAGAAAATGGACTGTTGAAATGGTCAAGTAAGATTTATCCTCAGGAATGCAAGATTGGTTTGTTGTTTTTAAAAGTTAATATAAATACCATATTCATAAAGACAAATTCTTGATAGACACAGAAAAAGCATTTGACAAAGGAATTTAACACTCAATCATAAATACTTTCAACAAACTAGGAATAGGTGGGAACTTCCTCAGACTGATAAAAAGCATCTCCAAAGGATCTATAGTTAACTTCAATGGTGAAAGAATAAAAGCTTTCTTTTAAGATCAGACACATGGCAAACATGTCTTACCACTTCCTTTTAATGTTGTATTGTTATTAGCTGGTGCAGTCAAGTATGAAAAAGAAACACAATGTACCCAGAAATTTTTTAAAAAACTATATTTAAAGACAACATGAATATGTAGACAATTCTAAAGAACACAGATGGACATATATACACATACCTACTAGAATAAAATGAGCTCAGCAAGATCACAGAATACAAGACCAATATACAAAAATGTGTTGTTTTGAAATTCCATTTGCAAAAGCACCAGATAGAATAAAATACTTACCAATAAATATAACAAAAGAAACATAAGACTTACACCTTGAAATCTATAAAACATTTCCAAGAGAAATTTAAAAATCTGAATTTAAGCAGAAATTTACAAATTGAAAGATAATTTTGTTAATATGGCAACTCATCCCAAATTGAGATTCAATATAGGTCACTTTGGAGAAAATTGCTGTCTTAATCCCTATCAAAATTCTAGCAGGCAATTTTTTTTGTGTGTGTGCAAAAAATGACAAGCTAATAAACTCATCCTAAATCTTACATTGAAATGCAAAGCATCCAAAAATGCAAAATAACCAAATCATCTCAAAATATGGAGGATTTCCATATTAGAAACATTTCCCAATATTAGAACTTACTATAAAGCTATGGTAATTAAGACTATATGGCAATGGATAAGGAATAACATCAGTAGACTAAAAATGAGTCTAAAAATAAATCTTTATTGTTAAGGTTGATTTTTCAAAAAGGTGACAAGACAATTCAAAGAAGGAAAGAAAAGTCTTCAGCAGCTGGTGCTGAGGTGATTGGATGCCTACTTGTAAAAAGTTGAATCCAGATGTTTATACCACACAAAAGCATTAACTCAAAATGGATTTTAGATCTAGTTTAAAACCTAGAACTAAAAAAATTTTAGAAGAAAATACATGGGAAAATCTTTATAACCTTTGGTCAGGCAAATATTTCTTAGAGATGAAGACAAAAGCATTATTCATACAAGAAAAATATTGATGAATTGTATTTCATCAAAATTAAAAATGTCTGTGCTTCAAAAGACACTATGAAGAAAGTGAAAGAAGCCACAGACTGGGAGAAAATATAGCAAATCATGTATCTAATAAAGGACTTTTATATAAAATGTATTAAAAATTCTTCTAAGTTGATAAGAGCATTCAATTATAAAATGGGCAAAAGATTTGGATGGACATTTCACCAAAGAATATATATAAGTGGTCAATAAGCACACAAAAAGATAACATCATTAGTCATTTGAGAAATCCAAGTTAAAACTGGAATGAAATACCACTGCACACACACTGAAAAAGCTATAGTAAAAAAAAAAAAAAAAGGCAAGCAGGGTACAGCAATGTTCACCTGTAATCCAGTGTCTTGGGAGGTTCAGGCAGGAGGATGGCAAGTTTGAGGCCAGCCTCTGCAACTTAGCAATACACTGTTTCAAAATAAAATCCAAAAGGAACTGGGGGTATAGTTCAGTGGTAGAGTGCCCCAAGGTCTATCCCTAGTATTGTGGGGAAGAAGGAAGACTAAATAACAAGCCAGGACTTGGAGAAACTGGAACCCTTACCATTGCTGGTGGGAATATAAAATGGTGTAGCTACTTTGGAAAGAGTTGGATAGCTTTCTTTTCAAACTTCAGCATAAATAGACCATGTAACTCAAGTTGTATTTCAAGAATATTCAACTATTCAATAGAAATGAAAACATATATTCACACAGAGACTTGTATGTTGGTTTTCACAACAGTTTTATTTGTAATAGCCCTAAACTGAAGACAAAAGTCCATCAACTGGTGAAGTTGATAAAAGAAACATGGTTTATTCATGCAGTGGAATACCATTGAACAATAAGAACAAAATACTGACACATGCTACAATACGAACTGCAAAAAACATTATGGTGAGAGAAGCCAAATATAAAAACCCCTCATTGTATGTATCCACTTGCATGAAATGTCCAGGTAAATCTATATAGTAGTTCAGTGGCTGCCTGGAGTTGGGCATGGGTATAGCAGGTGACTGTAAATGGGCCATAGAGATCTTTTGGGGATGATGGGAATGTTGTAAAAGTGATTTGTGACAATGGTTACACAAATCTTTACACAGTAAAAATCATTAAATTGTACCCATGAAAAAAATGAATTATATGACATGTAAAATAGTTCTTAAAATTGTTTAACAGGTAGTGGCATATTATCCTCAAAAAATGATAGTATTCTTTGAGGATGTATTTGATCTTCTAGGCTCAGACCTAATGCTGCAGAGGGAAGGATGGCACATGCTTATAGCTGGCCTGTACTGAGCACTAGGCACTCTGTGTGTATTATGTCCTTTCATCCTCATAACCCTCTGACATGCGTGGTGGTATTATTCCTGTATACAGACAAGGACATGGAAGCTCTATTAAGGTCACAGGGCCACGGCATGGGAAGCCTGTCTCCAACACATCTAACATATCCTGCTGTGCTGAGAGCCTTAAAGACCTAAACATTCCTAGTTCGGTCCTGGGATCAGTTAGGTAGCTCTCAGGATCTCCTCATTTCTATGCTTGGCCTTGCTGAAGCCTTCCTTGTTTGAAACCAAGATGACTTAGTTTTTGTAATATGTGGGAAATTATAACATTATCCATGATATGGTTTCTGTGGGAAAATGTATTCTGTGGTAAGGTGATAACAGCCTCCCTGTTAGTTCCTTCCATGACAGCATGCATAGAATGCCTTTGGCATATGGAGGGCAGGAAATGCTTGCTTTTTACCTTGGTTATATATTTGTTGGACTTGGTGACTTAAAAAAAGTTTTCCTTTGGATTTAATGTGATAATCCACAAGGGCAAACTCAGCCTTGGTCCTGGACCTACTCCATGTTTGTGCTCTCTTGACCCTGCTAACTTCTAAGACCTCTGTAGCCTAGAACTGTATTTCAGAATTTTCAGCCATGTCTTTATTCTGAAGAGATTGCTTAGACTTAGGAGATGACAAAGATACATAGTATAGACATATTTTGCACTTTTTCATTTTTTCCATTTGTATGAGGGAAACACAATTAATTATAAGTTGTTAAAGGAGTGCTCTTTTCCTAAATACACTTTTTCTTCTCATCTTCCAAAGATAACTCTGAAAAATGTTTTATTTTATGTCCAGACTAGAAATTACTAAATTATTTAAAAGTATTACAAAAAATCCTATTCTTGTCCTCATATGGGGTTTTTGTGGGTATGTTAGTGAATTTGTATCCCTTGAGATTTTGTCATCAAGCACAGCTTTGTGGATATAGCTTTGTTTACCAGTGCTTGCTTATAAGAAGTGGTACTGAGAAGTAATGCAGCTGGGGCCAGGAACCAGAAAGCCAGCATCTCCTTTCTGAGCTTCTCTCTTATGTAATCCTGAGTACTTAATAGCTCTGGCTCACAGGGGCAAGGATAGTAGCCTTATTGACTCCTCAGGCTCGTTTTAAGTTTAACTGAAAAATGCTTTGTGAGGTTTTATGGGCCAAATGTTGGTGTCCCCTCAAATTTTTGTGTTAATTCCTAACCTTTGTGATGGTATTTGGTAATGAGACCTTTAGGAAGTAATTAGTTCATGAGTAATTAGTCCATGAATAGAATGGATTAGTGCTCTTATAAGAAGAGTCATGAAAGAGATTTTTTCTCCATCATGTGAGATTATAGCAAGTGGCTTTTCCTAAGCCAGAAACTCAGCTCTCACCAGACACCAGCTCATCTGGTGCCTTGACCTTGAACTTTACAGCCTCCAGAGCTGTGAGAAATAAATATTTGTTGTTTAAGCCACATAGTCTGTGGCATTTTTGTTATGGCAACCTGAACTAAGGAGATTTTTTGCAAACACCAAGAGCTATACAGATATGCATGGTCATGTCACCTAAAGTGAACAATGCTCTGCATTTTTAACATGAAAATGATATTTGTTATCTATGGACATTTCAAATTCTCTTTCAGTATATTGAGATTGTTTCATTGAAAAAAAAAGAAAACCATAAAAGCTGTAGGACTTACCTTGAATTTTCTATATACAGTAAGATACAGAAAGATAAGCTAGAATAGATAGCCCATTTTTTAAGAAAAAATAGAATATTGGATTATCATTCTTATATAGTTTATTGCTCACTACCATACTATTACTGACCAGTACAAACTTGGCATTTATGTTTTAAGTCCATTGAATTTTGCATTTCTTTATTAATTAAAAACAGATGATTACAAAGGAGAATGTAGAAATAGTATTGATTTATATTTGTTTTTTCTTTTTTCATGTTTATGAAGTAATTGGTACTAACAGGAAAGCATTGCACTCTGACACATATATTTTAAGTGTGTATACTGCATATTCTGTGTCTTTTATGGTATTAAACCAGACATTACAAAGGTAAATGTAAAAACAATAAAGATATATTTTTTTCCCAAAACAAATCTTAGGATGTTTACATAGTTCAAAATATTTAAATATTTTTCATTTTAAAAAATCCTTGAGTTCACACCTAGTACAACTGAGCTGCACTTGATTCATTGGTATTTGAAATATAGCACTGCTTTTTCTCTCATTTTGTGTTGTTACAGAGGAAATGGGTTTTTAGTATACATGATTCAAGTGGGAAAATTGAATTTTTAACTCCAAACTATTCCTTAGACTAAAAAAAATTCTCTTTTGGAGTAGTCATGTTTATTTTATAGCAATTCTATAGCAGAACAATTTAGTATGTTAATGCAGAAATACAAACAGCTTTATCAAACAAAATGCTATTTTCTAGCTGCCTTACAGAAATTATTTACTCAAGAAAATAGAACAAAATTTCTCAGCTTCAACACTCAGCTTTGTAAATATTTTGCCAGAGCTTTTTTCTTGGGGTGGGGGATCAAATAAAAAAGTGTAAAAGCTCATATATGTCTATTTTGTTTTAGTTTGGTGTATTTATTAAGAGTAAATTCTGTATGTCTTTGCAGTTCATCAATATGTGTATTTAGAAGTTTTTCAAGTTCTTTTGCTCGCTTCTCTTCTTCCAGAAGGAAATGCTGTGCAGCCAAAGAAGCAGGGAAGGAGATATCTGGGGGAGACTAAAAAGAGAAATAAAGAAAAGTGAGACGAGGAATACAGAGCCTCTTTAAACCTTCATATTTCCAGGCATGCTTCATTCCTGACATGTTGTCAAACGCTGAAGCTGATAATGAAATAATACATATTGAGCTAAAATCCTACCAGGTAACATCATCACCACTCATGAATCCTCAGGGAACTAGGACACACATCAGAGTACCTTACATTAAAAGCTCTAGAAATGAATGTTACAGTATCCAGCTGCAAATGCAGGGGCAATGTAATCACCAGGGAACCTGCTTAAAACCTGCTCTACTCATTTACAAAGCCAGTGATTCCCATCTGGAAATAGGCAACTCCAAAAACCTGACTAAAGATTTATGTAGAAAAATAAAAAGGATTGGTTTAACACAGGAGCCAACTGATACTTGGAATTAGCCAGTTGGGCAGGGTTGGCTGCATGGCACACCTCAGGGGTCAGAGTGGTTCCATGTTAGGGAGGGCCAGAGTGCTGGAATGCACCTTGTCCTATTACTTGTTCTATTATGCATCTTGTTCTATTACAGTTGAGATGCCCCAATTCTATGCATCTTATTAATGTGGAAATGCTATTTAGGTGTTTGTGACTTGTTTAGTGCTTATTACATAAAAAGAAAAAAATCTGTGGAATAAAAGACAGTATTAGATACTTTTACAATTCTTCATTACTAAAAAATAAAAAAGTTGATTTTTAAAAGAAGTTGGAGAAATTTGAACTTTAATTTTCCAGTTCTGTGGTCCTTTCACTGTACTTAGTTTTCATTTTATTAGGAAGAATGAGACTTTATGAAGTGTTTGAAGATTCAACAATCTGTATGAAGTCGAACCTTGTTATAAGGGGATTTAGTTTACCAATCTGATCCCTGCCAAAACTAGGGATCTTTGCTGATGGTAGAGTCCTGAAAAATTATCCAAGTGGTTGTTGCAATTATAGCTGCTATGTCAAGTGCAGTGCCTTTACTAAGCAGCACATCACAGCCTTTGATACAAGGCTACTGTTGATTTGGTAAATGCATTCTTTCTAATATCAGATTTAAAGGAAGATCAGAAGCAATAAGCATTCGCATAGGACAGACAACAGTATACATCCATGGCCTTTGCCCACTATGTTAATGATGTTGTCACTGAAGGGGCCTGGACCATCTATACCTTCCAAAGACTATCACACAGAACACCTTATATTAACACTATCATCATATTAACAAGGCCTAAAAAGCAAGAAGTGGCAAGTTTGTCAAAGACATGCATACTCCAGATGGTGAAAGATAAATCCCATAAAAAATTCAGGGCCATGACATTGTTTTTAGGTGTCTAGCAGTATGGAGCATGTCAGAACATTTAAGTAAAGTACAAGTGAATCCACCATGAAAATGCTCTGCTTTGAGGTAGAATAATCAGACCCATTTATTGAGTGCCACAAAAGGCTGGTTCTTATTTTTTGAGCATTCCTAGAATAAGAAAGGGCTCAACAGTAGTTTCAGGATAGGGTACGGCAAGTTACTGCTACTTTCGACTTGGCAGTTCCCATAATAGAAAAACATCTCTGGTAGAGAAAAATGCCTTATGGAGTCTGGTAAGTTTCAGTGGAAAAGTTGTTCCTGCCATGCTGTTAAGTTGTGGCTGAGATAGAGCAACTAGCAAGTGGACAGGATGACTTGAGCCATACTTTGTCCTTGGCTACTCCAGTGAAAATTATTTATGGGTCCAACAGCAAGGTTTCCCTTTCACCAAAAGTCACCTAACTTCTGTTGCTGTTGATCATCTGATCTGCTCACAGTAGAAAATACAGCTGAGCTCTGAGATGCAGCACTCTTCAAGGGGACCAACCAGCCTCTTGGTGGCAACTTGATCACGTCAAGTCCCTTACACCTTGGAAAGAGCAGTGTTTTATCCTTACCAGAACTGACATGCATTCTATGAGTTTGTTTTTTCTGCATGAAGGGCCTTTGCCAGCACCACTATCTGAGGGCTCACTGACTGACTGATATGCTGACATGGGTCCTGCTTAGTGGTAAAGGAACTCACTGTACAGAAGACTGAGGATCTCCAAATCCTAAACTCACTGGATATTAGAATAATGGAGTAGCTAGCAGCTTATCATTTTTTTCCCCCTCTGTTGCTGGACTGGATATATATATGCTTGCTTTAAGTTGTTAAAGATCAAAGTTTTTGTTGGTACAGAAATTACAAAATTTCCTTAGAGATTCCCATAATAAGTAAGAAAGTTTGTTTATTAGTATGAAAGTCTATTGTTTTAAAAGTTGACATTTTGTGTTTTTGTTTTTGGTACTGGGGATTGAACTCAAGGTTACTCAACTACTGAGCCACATCCCCAGCCCTATTTTGTGTTTTATTTAGAGACAGGGTCTCACTGAGTTAGCACCTCACCGTTGCTGAGGCTGGCTTTGAACTCACAATTCTCCTGTCTCAGCCCCCCAAAATGCTGGGATTACAGGTGTGCGCCACCACACCTGGCTGACATTTTATGTTTTTATGAACACAAAACGAGCATTTTGAGACTTTAGAGCTCTCCCAATGTTCAAAAGTTAATGGTTTAAAGCCTTCTCTTTCTACAATTGCTTAACTCTTATTTCCAGTCTCTACCAATAAGAGATGACAGATTCCAGAAGAGTAAAAAAGTACTCATTGGACACCCTATTCAGTTTAAACATTTTCTGTTGTGTATTTATTTATTTGTAATTTGTATTCTATATTAGTATATCATGGAGAACACTAAAAAATACATAATATGCTTTGTTTTTTAAAATTTTTTTTATTTTTAGGCAGACACAATAGCTCTATTTTTATTTATTTATTTATTTATTTATTTATTTATTTATTTTTATGTAGTGCTGAGGATTGAACCCAGTGCCTTACCCGTACTAGGTGAGTGCTCTACCACTGACCCACAACCCCAGCCCCACATAATAATATACTTTGAATACAAGGGAAGGTGATTGCTAAAAGTACTATTATTTCAGTTTCTGAAGGGAAAAACTCTATATATCTTTATGTTCATATATTAAATCAAAAAGGATAAAAATTTCAGTAGAGAATTGGAATCTATACAAAAGAATCAAATAAAAATTCAAGAACCAAAAAATATTAAAACTAAAATCAAGAATCCTTTCCTCCCACTTGCTTTATGAGGCCAATATAATCTGACACCCAAACCTGATCAGGACAGCAAAGGAAAATTACAGAACAATTTGTCTTGTGAACACCAAATAGAAATTCTAAACCAAATATTAACAGACCAAATTTAGCGATTAAGTTAGGTTTATTCCAAGAGCACAAAGCTGTGTTAATGTAAACTCAAGATAAAATATATTATCAGAGCAAAGGAGAAAAATTTATGGTAATTTTAATAGAGATAGAAAAGGCATTAGATAAAACTTTATATCATGAAAAAATTAGCAATACAGGAATAAAAGGGAATTTCCCTAATATTTAAAAAGGATGTTGGTAACACCATTTCTCAATATTTACTGGAGGTACAAGTCAGTACAATAAGGGAAAGAAAAGGAAAAAATGTATAAAACTGGCATTATTTTGAGTGAGTACAGAAAATCCAAAAGAATTGACAAGACTGGAATAAGTGGCTAGGGTTAACTGAACATTTCCAAAGGAGAAACAGGCTGAGAATCTCCTTGCATCCTATGAAAAAAATTAATTCCAGTTAGATTATATATCTAAATTTGAAACACAAATAAACAAAGCTTCTAGATAACAATATTTTTATGACCTTCTGACAGTTTTAAATAGAATCTTCAGAAAATTCAAAATAGAATATCAAATATATTAACTACAAATGTGGATAAGATTCATAAATTTGAGTATATTAAAATTAGGAACTTCTCATTAAAGGATAATTAAGTGAAGAGGCAAGTAAGAGTGTAAGAAGGTATCTGCAATATATATGACCAAAAAAGGACTTATATCCAGAATATATAAAGAATTCTTACTAATCAAAGGATAAAGACAATCCAATAGAAAATTGGGCAAGAACATTTAATAGACACATTTAACTGCCACAAAGGAGGATATAAAAATGATCAGTAAACATATAATAAGATGCTCAACCTCATTTATTAGAAGAGAAGCATGAATTAAAACCACATATGATATTAACTATGCACCATAGTGGCTAAAATAAAAAAAGACTAATAACTAAATGGCTAAAATAAAATAAAATTGCTAAAATAAAAAAGACTAATAACTATTCTTTCAACTATTTGAAAGACTACAGAATAAGGAAAGTTCTCATACACTACTTTTTGGGGGTATTCATTGGTTCAAATAGTAAACAGTCTGGCAATGTCTTCTAAAGCTGACCATAAACATATCATATGATCTAATGATTCTAGATGCATACTCAATAGAAACAATAGAAATGTGTACATATGTGCACCAAAAGATATGTTTTAGCAGTATTATTTGTAATAACCCCAAACTATAAATGCCCATCAAATGAATGCAGAATTATTATTGCATCATTGTATATTTATACACAATGGCATTATATAGTGAAAAAAATTCATAAACTATAGCTATGTAAAACAATATGTATAATGGTGAATCTCAGAAACGATGTTGAGCAAAAGAAGCCAGACATAAGAATACATTCAGGCTCAGTGGCACATGCCTGTAATCCCAGCTACTCAAGAGGCTGAGCCAGGAGGATCGCAGGTTTGAAGCCAGCCTCAGCAACTTAATGAGGCTATAAGCAACCTAGTGATACCCTGTCTCGAAATAAAAAATAAAAATGGCTGGGGATGTGGCTTAGTGGTTAATCCCAATACTTGGGTTCAATCCCTAGTACAAAATAAATAAGTGCAGCGTATAGTATGATACACTACTTTCCATAACATTTACACATGGGAAAAATGGATGATGTTAAAAGTCAGGATAGTGGTTATCTTGGAAGCAAGAGGAAACAGGGACTGGAAAGGAAAGGGATACAGGTGGGGCTTCTGAAGCTGATAATATGCTGTGTATTACCTGGGCGGTAGTTACATCAATATGTTCCCTTGCATGATTCAAGCTTCCCATTTATGATTTGCACATGTATTTGCAAGTGTGTCAGAGTCAGTAAAAATATGCTTTTACAAAGGCATAAAAGATCAGTTATAGCTCTTTAAAATATACAGATCTTTGAGGGCTCATGGAATATCCAGGGTGAGTCCCAAATACTTGCATTTTAAAAAAGCACCACCAGTAATTCTGTTCTACACTAGAGGTTAATAACCACCAACTGAAATACTTAATGAAATATTATGGGTCTCTTTTCCATAGATAGGTATGGCCAAATGACTTAGATCCATCTTGGAGTCTATTCAATAAGTGACAGCTTTTAAACTACTACATACATTAGTATATGGGTATCAGTGTAAAAGTAATCACTCCTTAAAGAAAAAAAAATCCAGCAACTCACCAGTGGGAATACTTCATCATCACTAACCAAAGGACTTGCCATTTCTTTGGTTCGAAATGTCAAAGGTGGCATTGGAGGCGTGGTACTTCTATTTGGCTCATGATCTTGGCTAAGTCTAAAAGAGAAGGAATAATTGTTCTTTTTGCTACCAAGGGTACATGTGTTGTTTATGTTGTGAAGGATTTTAATATTTTGGTGTCCAGCTAAAGGAAAACATAACAAAATGTTTAAGCTCATTAGCTGGGTATTTCTTTGAAAATGATTTTTCTGAATAATTTCTACTTCATTTAAAAGACTTTGAATGGGGTTAAGGATGGGAATCAGTGGTAGAGAGCTTATCTAAAAAAAGACATAAGTACTAATAATGATGCAGAAAACCTAATAATTCCTAAAGACATTCTGCTATTCTGTTGCCTCCATTGCTCCTCTCTCTGTGTTCTACTTTTGTATCTCTCGATCATTTAAATAACTGAAGCTATTTGAGAGAAATCTCAAACACTGACTGCCATTGACATTTCTAAACACTCTTTTTTTAATTCTCTATTACACTTGCCCTTGGTGGTTTCCTTAATAGAACTATGTATTTTTTAATGCTAAAACAAGTCTTTGTATAACAATAACTCTAATTTCAATAGGGTTTAATAATTTATGGCATGTTTTCAACTTACATATCTCCTAAGCTTCTCCATTTACTAGTTTTGTGTTTCTGAGGAAATGGTTTTTCTTGCTGTGACTTTAATTTTCTCACTTATAAGAAAAGGTTGCTATGAGAGTTAAATGATTAATATATGTAAAACAGAGCACAATGCCTGGCATATACTAAATGCTCAATAAAGATTGGATGATTTTATTTTAAACTCATTTGATCTTCAAAATAATCCTAACAACGTGAACACTATCCACAGAAGAGGAAACTAACATTTAAAAACTATACTCTTTATCCAATAATTTATTTAAAAATCAGATTAAATTGCTAGGAAGTGATGATTTTGGATTTTTGACTCAATTCCAGGTTCATCTGTCATTAAACTCCACAATTTCGATAAAAAGCATAGTATGAAATGTGTGGTTTATGCCAAAATACAGGGTAGAAGATGAGACTGAAAAAAATACTTGTGAGATTTAAAATTCTTGTCTGCTAACCAGATAAACAAATAATAAAACAAAGAAACAAATCAGTTTACCCTAAAATTTTATTAAAAACATCCCAACAATATGGGCTATTTAGGATTAAATTGCTATCTTTCATGATAATAAGATTTACATTTAATCATCAAAGACCATGAAAACATAAAAATATATCCAATTTAAAATTATTTTTTACTAACATCCAAATTTCCCACAAATATTAACCATTTTCATAGCCTTCATATTTTAATTTGACATGGTTTTAAAAAATCCACATATTTCTCTGTTCTTATCCAAAGACCAATTCTACCTAGACTTGTTTCTTATTATGCAAATATTTTCAAAGCTATGCATACAAATAGCAATAAAAGTTAAGTGAGGCATCTGTAAATTAGTACATAAAAACAAACACAACATGTTTCCCATTTTTACTTATCTTGAAATAAATCTTTTCCCCCATTCTCCCGAACCATAATTACCATGGAAACAGAACAGCAAATTAACTGAATAACATGGTTTATGATGTGCACAATAAGATGAAACATCTCACAATTCAGACAGAATGGTAACAGTTGTATAGTACATCTGCATTTAATCTTTGGCTGAACCTTTTAATTTGAGTGAGACTGCCATCTATACTTGAGAGCACAGTGGAAAAAACAAGATAATCATGAAAGTGATTCAAGAAACCTATATACATATATCTGCATTCTCAATTATACAGAGATTTCAGGCAAAGTATTATTTATTCTAAATTATCTAAATAATTATCTCAATTATCCATTTTGCTATGATGTATAGATACAGTTTTATGATGTTAATTACTAAAATTTATATAGGAACATTCTTTTTATAGTAAGATCAATAAAATGTAGAGACTGAAAGGAAAGACTACATTATGAAGTAAAGTGCTACTGTTTTAAATCATCTTTATATCTGACAAGCTCTTCTTCTAGAATATAGCTATTCAAATACTTCATAAAACCACCTTGCATAAAATGCTACATATATCAATTTAAAAGCTATCTTAAAAATTATTTCAGAAGGCTTTTAATATCCCTTCACAAGTTGATCTGTTCAATTAGCTTTTCCACAGTTCCTATTCCAAGGCCTCTGCCCAATTTTGATAGGATCCAGTTGTTGCTGGGGAGCAGAACTCTATCTACTGGAGTCTTGAGTCAGCTTTGCAGTTTTCAGAGCCTCTACATGTACGCACAACCTCTCTCCAGTGCTTTCCCTGTAGTATATGGGATCATGCCCTTAGCATACAACAAGATCCTATCACAAACTATGCCAGCGTTTTCCAGCCTTACCTAAAACTCCACAGGAGCTCCCAATTCTATGAACTGCTCATTGTTTTCTGGCCTAGAACCATTCAGCTGTTTTGCTTCTTTTTTGTGCAACACCATGGTATAAAATTTTCTCAACTTAGTTTTGGCTTCTAGGTGACTATTCACTCCTTGACAGGGAAATTTGCAAGTGGTTATGACGAAACTGCTGACTTACTGGCTTTTTAGTGTTAGAAACTTTTTAATTTATTAGCTAGACTTGAAGCCATTTTAATGATTAATGTTTGTGATTACTAAAATCTTTCCAGTACATGATACTACTTTTAAAACCATAAATTCACTTTTAAGTACATATCTCATACACAGACAAGCTCCATTTATTATAAAATCGATTTATCATTAAAATTAATTATATATTAACAGTTCTGGATACCACAATGCCAAATTTGCTTATAAGTCATTGAAACTTTAAAACTCTTAACTATTAAGGACAATACTCAGAATATCCTAACCGAATTCAACTACATCTCATAATTTTTTAAAAAGTGCTGAGTAACTATCATATTGGAAAGTAAATGCTTTGGCATATCCTAAGATGCTTTATATTTTAAGTGAGTGAACATTAAAAATATCACTTTGAAGAGAGTAAAAACCACAAAAGTTGGGTTAAGTGTGAATAAAAGATTACTTAATATACAAATCTTTTTCAGTTAAAACCAAAAATTTCCCTACCTTAGATTTTAAATTTTTGTGGAGCATTATTTTTATAAAAATTCATCTAAAAGGTTTTTCCTTCCTAAAATAGCTCAATAAGAACCTATTGCAGGGGCTGGGACTGTAGCTCAGTGGTGAGGCGCTTGCCTAGCATGCGTGAGGCACTGGGTTCGATCCTCAGCACCACGTATAAATAATAAATGAATAAAATAAAGATCCATCAACAACTCAAAAAATAAAAAAAGAACCTATTGCATTAGCTATTGATATATAACTATGACTTGTATATTTTCTGATTAATTTAAGCCTAACAAATATATATATATAGCATTGACTATCTGACTTCATCAAGCTGTGTTTTGAGGAAAAAATATTTCATTTTTTCACTTGCTAACATTAATAGAGAAGTTTCTGCTTTACAGTTCTCCACTGGTGAGTTCACAGTGTCCTTGCATCTCAACAACTCTTCCCCATACTGGGTTCTACATGTAATAATTTATTCAGAACATTTGAAATGCTGTTTCTTTTAAAAACGAGGTCACTGGAGAACACTGAAATCAGATGAGGCATTAAAACAAATTTAATGAAACTTTCAACAAATGAAACTGGCAGGACACAAGGCTTTGCAGCAGGAATAGTCGTCCAAACTGCTTATTAAGATAATCTCCTGCTGAGCATTTTACCTCTTATGTTGCTTTTTCTGTCCCCTACTGTCTTGTTTTTGTTAGGCACTTTTAACACATTCTGTACTGCCTGACAAAGAGAAAAAAGGGGCACTTGAAACAAGAAAAATGCTTTTTAAACATAATAAAAGGCACAGTAACTGTCTTTTTTTCTAAATAATAACACCTGGCACCCTTATCTAAGGCTTTCAAAGTTATTTCCACAAAAAAGTATAGGCAGCTGTGTGCTGCATCCAATGGGTGATCAGTACTAGACAGGTGACTGATGGTACACAGGAAGACCCTTTATGGTATCTTTAGGAGCCTGTCTCTCTTACCTGGGAGTCATCATTTGACCTACAGAGAACTGAAAGTACAGAAGCACTTTGAAAAGTGTTTATTTAATATTATAAAATATATTCTTGTACCCAAATCAAGATTAGGTCCTTTTGGATGGGTTTGCAGATATGCTGCATAATACACATGAGCATGTTCGTCAGAACTGGTCTAAGGCTGTGGCCAGTGGCCTCTTCCACCCTCCCTCTACTGCTTTTATACTGCTGCTGCCACCTTGCCACCACAGCACCCCAGCACTGATGCTTTTCTGGGATAGTGGTCAATCTTCATCACCTAAAGAGGGGTTATTAATTTGGTACTTTTCGACAGTTGCTATTTCACAGCAGATGAATGTTTCTCCTTCTAATACATACATATAGGGCTGGCATGGTGAAAGGAGAGAACTGTGCTACACCCATGAGAATCTTGGAACAGACATGCTTTTTTAAATGTCCCATTAACTTTTGAATTTATCTCCTGTAGATATGCTTAGTTGAGCCAAGCACACCTGTCCTCCACAGGAGTATATTTGAGGAAATATCAGATCCAGCTATTAATCTATTCACCAAAACATACATTTTAGGTCCTATGAGTTGTTGGAGAAGTAATACTATTATTATAAAGATGATTTTGTTAGTAATAATATCAGTAATAATGGCTAAACAACTACTCTTTATCTTAGCCCAAAGACCGAGAAGCAATAATGGCTAATTGAAGAGAAAGAGTATAAAGTTATAAAGTGAACTAATTAAAGATAAATGTCAAACAATGTTTTTAAACTTATGTCCTTATATAATGGAGCTGGCATACCTATCTTCATTTTTTTCCATTTTTATTTGGTTTTGATAGCAGTATCTTCCTGTTTCTTCATAGGTATTTTGATTAGACCATGCTGATTTTCCATTGACATGAAGTTTTGCAAGATCACTTCGGAGCCTCTCGTTCTCATATTCCAGTTTGTTAATGGATGTATGCCTTGAATATTCCCTGTTAGTGAAGTCCATACTCTAGAGAATGAAATAAACTATCATTGAATAAATTGGGCCTTATAAATGATGCATATTTTCTGTGTGTTTGGATACATGTGCTTTAAGGCCCTTTTTCGTTTGAGCCAAGTAATGTGATTTTTTTTTTTTTTTTTTTTTTAATATTTTTTAGTTGTTGGTGGACCTTTATTTATTTATTTATATGCAGTGCTGAGAATCGAACCTAGGGCCTCACACATGCTAGGCAAGCGCTGTACCACTGAGCTACAACTCCAGCCCCATAATGTGGTTTTATTTTGCTCACTCCTAAATGCTCCTTCTCCTTCTGCTCACAAGAAGCAGATACTCAGTGACAATAGCTGCTGAACATATTCACAATGGACGCAGGGCACACAGTACTGTCTGTGCCCCAATACAGAAAAGGTTTACTCTGAGCATTATCATTCTTTAGAACAAACTGGCCAGAGTTAAAGCTGGTATGCCTATAGGTAGACCTCCTAGTGTTGATTAATAATGGAAACAACATACATTTCGACTTTAAAGGAATATTTTTTCTGATTAAAATAATACATATCCTTATGTAAAATGTGGGATAATATTAAGAATAAATATTCCATACTACCACTATTCAGTGATAACTGCTAATATTATTTTTCTAGTCTTTTTTCTATATTAGGAAATACATATACTCAACAAAAAATGTCAATATTATTTTAATGTATGAATACTTATAAAATTATAATAATATTACAAAATTAAAATGTACAAAGAGCAATAAAGTTTTGGAGTTTTGGAGACTCTTTTTCCCCCTTGAAAATTATATATAATTCAACAATAAGATTTTTAATGAATTCATTTAATCATTCCTGTAACATTTAGTTTGCTTTCAAAATGATAAATAACACTTTTTAATTTCCTTATGCAGAAATCTTGTTATGTCTTTAGATAGATTCTAAACAGTGTGGATCACTAGGAAAAACATGAATGTTTCTGAGGAACTTGATTAAGTAGTGTCATTTTTTGCCCTCTAAAGTGGAGAAATCCCAAGTATCATAATTTCACACCAATAATGTATTAGGGGGCCTATTTTATCACACAATAATTTAATATTACTAACTTTTCAAATATTCTACCTCGATACATGAAATAGTAACTTTATTAGTGAATTTGGGTATATTTTCATATTTTCCTGGCAATATTTACTCATAAATACAGTTATCTCATACTAGACAAAGGCGCCGAAAACATGCATTGACGAAAAGATAGCCTCTTCAACAAATGGTGCTGGGAAAACTGGATATCCATATTGCAGCAAAATGAAATTAAACCACTATCTCTCATCATGCACAAAGCTCAACTCAATGTGGATCAAGGACCTAGAATTAGCCCAAAGACCCTGCACCTAAGAAGAAAAAGTAGGTCCACATCTTCATCATGTCAGATTAGGTCCTAACTAGTCTCCTAAAGTGCAAGAAATAAAATCAAGAATTAAGTGGGATGGATCCAAACTAAAAAGCTTCTTCTTAGCAAAGGAAACAATCAATAACATGAAGAGAGTGCCCACAGAGTGGGAGAACATGTTTCCTACATGTACATCAGATAGAGTACTAATCTCCAGGATATATAAAGTACTCCATCTTTAGTTAGTTGTCTATTTGTTTTCTGTGCTCATTTTTCCATCAGGGTGTTTGTGTTTTACTAAGTTGAAATAATTTTCTAACATTAGGGTTAGCAATCCATTGTTTCTTCAATTGGTTAAAAGTATGTTTCCATGTGATTTTTAGTGTATGATGTGTTTTATGCAGAAAGTTTTTTTAAAAGTGAAATCTATTAGTCTTTTTGCTTTGTGACTTCTTCACTTTTAAATTTCAATTTTATTTTTATCATAAAACCTAAATATTCAATTGTACTTTCTTCTATTTGTTTTATAATTTTATTTTCTTAATTCTTTAGTTTATTTGTAATTAATTTTGGTATGAGATAAAAAATATAAAATTATTCCAATTATTCAAACATCCATTTAATCATCAATGGATTATACTAAATCCATAGAGTGGGGTTTGATTCAGGATCATTCTATCCTACCGATCCTACAGATGTGATTGTGCCAGCACCAGACAGTTTTGAGCAATGTAGCCTCATAACAAAATTTTACTATCTGGTAGGGGATACTCAATTTTAATGCATCCTCAAAATAGAAGGTGAAACATGTTTAAATCATAAAAATGAGAGTTGTAGAGTAAGAATAGAGATTTCTGAGACTTTTAAATTAAATACTGTAAGAAATTTCCAAGGGAGTATCTAAACTTTACTTCTCACAAAGTTTTAAGAGATAGTTTATATTCTCAAAATGAAAACTTGTAAAAATGCTTCACATGATTCTATGCTGTCTTCCTTATGCTATGATTTGTTCATGAGTTGCACAGCTGCTGATTAAATAATTGTTTTCTGATTTCAGAGGGTAATGTTCTAGCACAAAAAAGAACAACTTAAGAAAGCATCTTTTTTGACATTCCAAATGTCTGTGGTTCAAAGTCCACAAGACTATAAATGATTTTAGCTTAGACCTTTCTTTTTGAAGTTCCTAAGTGTGAAGTTTTGAGTGCCATTCATATAGGCTGTCACCCTGTAAAGTCATTCTAAATTTTCTAAAGTTTTTGAATAATTGCACATTGAGAATTATCAATATAGTCTCATTAAAAGGCTGATAAATAATAAATATGTAGAAATATATACATATTATGTATTAAATATGTTTGCCTGTTTGTTTTATCTTTTTATTCAAAGGCCAAGTCTGCTTACTACACTTGGTTTTACTGCCTAATGCATTATGGAACTTTAGTAAATATGTAAGAAGACCTCATTATTGAATGGGAGAAAATGCTCCAGGAGAGCAAACTGTAAAATGTTTTTATTAGTGCATTATAGTTTTACATAATATTGGAATTCATTTTGACATAATCATGCATGCCTGGAATATAATTTGCTCCACTCCAGTCCCTGGTACTTCCCCTTTCCCTTCTCTTCCTCTCTCCTCCTATTCCCCTTCCTATACTCCACTGGTCCTTCCTATCATTCCTATTGGTGATATATATATATACCACCAATTATATATATATATATAGAGAGAGAGAGAGGTGAAATGGTGAAAACTTACTGTGGTATATTCACATATGTACACAGCATAATTTGTTTGATTTCATTCCATTGTTCTTCTCTTTTCCTTTCTGTCCTTCCTCCCTCTCCCTCTATTCTCTCCTCTAGGCTACTGATAACCCTTCTATTTCACAAAACAATCCTGGGCAGGTTGCATGCTTCTTAATCTTTGAACAAGATAGTCTTTGAAAAAAGAAGGCTTTGGAAGTATTTCCATTAGGCCTTTGTCTTTAGAATTTCTCAATATTTACTCTTCTGAAATACCAGTGTAGATAAAAGAACCATCTATAATCTTTTGCTTTAAAGGAAGAAGGACTGCTCATTCTAAAATTAGAGTAGATTTGAAATAAACATAAAAAGGCAGAGTCTTATAAAATTTTGCCCTCCAAAGGGAAAAAAATCATAAAGGCAAATCTGGTTGAAAAGGTAGAGCAGAAACTTATCTTTGGATGAGACTCAAAATATGACTCTAGATAAGACATCTGTCAGTCAAAATATATAATTCTTAATGGTTTGTTGCTCAACTGAAACTGTATTCAAGATTTTTTCTATAAAATTAGATTTTATCTATGACTATTTTAGGTTCAGTGTTGGTTTAAAGCAATTAAGAGTAATAGTAATGATTTTTAAAAACCCTTCAATTTTCTAAATTGAATCATAATTAGATAAGTGTTATGTGTTACATCTAATCATAATTAGATATGTGTTATCATAATTAGATAAGTGTTATGAACATGATCTAAAAGAATTACACAGGTAATGTATTTATGTTTTTATATTATATTTATATTTAAGAGCATAGTCCATTTCTCTTGACAACAAACTTTTTTGAGCTCTCTTGTGTTTTTCTTAAATACTTTTTCAGTAATTTCAGAAATATATTCCCAATAGGTGTTTAGCATTTAAAAATGCACATTAATTAAAGTACATCTGTATTTCTTTCTCCACCTTCCCTGCCCAACCCACTCCCCACCCCTGCTTTTTTGGTAGTGCTGGGGATCTAACCCAGGACCTCATGCATGCAAGACAAGTGAGACAAGTATTCTTCCAGGGAGCTCCACAGGGCTACCTATGTATTTCTGATGAGTTCTTTTACCTAGATCTATTATTTGATTCTCATTTCTTTCAAAATTTTAGAGTTCCATAGTTTTAATTCATTTCTTTGTTTTTAGAATGGTAAAATACCAGGAAAAGTTAGAATGAGACCAGTTGAATTATTGAGATGTCTGAATTTTAGCATTTTCCATGTATAGTTTTTCTTTTTAGTTATGTATATTTGTTATAGTTTGGAAGTGAAGTGTCCCCCAAAAGCTTGCGTGTGAGATAACAAGAAAGTTCAGAGGAGAAATGATTGGGTTATGAGAGCCTTAACCCAAACAGTGAATTAATCCCCTGATAGGATTAAATGAGTGGAACTGAAGGCAGGTAGGGTGTGGCTTGAGGAGTTAGATCATTGGTGGCATGACTCTGTATTTGTGGAGTGGAGTCGCTCTCTGATCGTCACATGAGCTGTTTCCCTCCTCCACACTCTTCCGCCCTGATGTCCCTGCCTCACCTTGAGCCCTAAGGGAGAAATGGAGCAGACTATCTATGGACCCAGACCTCTGAAACTGTGAGCCCCTAAATAAACTTTCCTCCTCTCCAGTTGTTCTGTTCAGATTTTTTAGTCACAGCAGTGAAACAGCTGAGTAAAACAATATTCAACAATAATTAGGCTAACAAAATATTTCTATAGAAACAAAGACTTTAGTCATATTTTATGGTTAGCATGTTAGTTTACAGTATATAAATGTATATTTAATCATTGGGAGGGTGCTAATTTTTATGCTACTACTTTATATTTAGCTAACTTTATGGATATTAAAGAGCAAATTCATTTTCTTAAGAATTACCATAAATTCTGAGGTCTGATTAATTCAGTAAAACTTATTACAGTTTTCTTAAATCAAAGTAAAATTAATAAGTACAATAATAAGGCCAAGTAAATATAGAATCAAAGAAAATTGTCATGATAAACTTGATTATTAGATACCCAGGAGAAGAATAAAAGAAAACCCCTGCTTTTTCTATGCAGTTAAATTTCAACACATACTTAATGAAAACATCTCTTGTCAAGCCAGGAGCCTCTTGCTAGTTCTTAGAAACTCTTTTAAGTTTCTCACTGAGACCCAGGGGAACTTAGACACCAGCTGATTATTCCAGCAGAGCATTCCCTGCATGAAAACAGGAACTGCATAGCCCTGTCCATACACTGGTGACAACTGAATGCAGACCACCTGCTCCTTCCACTAGGTGGGGGTCCCTTTGATAAACTCTCCCCCGAAGTGAAATGAGCAGGTAGCTTCACAGTTAGTAATGTAGAAATATTCTCAAAGCTATAGCTATTTAAGTATGACCAGTTAGAAGATCATTAATCCTTGTCTAGAAAGGAAAAGGAAATTATTGTTTTAATGTTATCCAAATATCACAAGTGTTAGAAGGCTTAAAAATAATGATGTAAATATTTTGTTTCTTATTGCTTGAGGTGAACTTTCAGTACCAATTGTTTAAACCTATGTTTATTTATCCTTTCCAATTATTTCAGAAATAATTACCTTATTATGGGATTTTTCCCCCTACTTATGGGATTTTAACACAGAACAGATATGAGAGTTTTCTTAATTTTTAAGAAACTAGAAAAAGTGCAACAAAATAAACCAGGGAAAAGAAATTGATAAAAGCTAAAAATAAATGAAGTGGGTAAAAAAAAATTAGATCCCAAAGCCAATGCTTTTAAATATTAATAAAATAAATAAAACTTTTATGAGTCAGAATTAAAACAACAACAATAAAAAGAAAGACATGTTTAGCTAGATAACATTAAGAGTAAGAAAAGAAATATAAAAAGAATACATAAATGATGAAAAGATTGTAGGCTATTACTAACAAGTAATAAGGAAACAAACTGAAATGGGTAAAAGTTTCCTAGAAAAATACAGATTACCAAAATGAACTAAGAAGAAGTAGTGAAATTTGGATATACCAAGTACCTGAAAAGAAAAGATAAATAAAATTTACCAGGTCTGGATGGTTTTACAGGTAAATTCTTTTTAACCTTTAACAGACTGATAATTTCAATATTGTTCAAACTACTCCAGACTACTTATGAAACTAGAAAGTTCCCAATTTATATTATAATGCCAGCTTAACTTTGAAAAAGAGAGAAATATATACAAATCCCATGTATACATACAGATCTTAGTTTCTAAATTAAACATTAACACAGAGAATCCAGGAATACATCAAAATTCCTGAAGTATGGCTATTATGGGTTGAATTATGTGCTTCTAGAAAAGATATGTTGAAGTCCTAATCCCTGGTCTCTCATAACATGACCTGATTTGGAAACAGTGTCTTTACAAAGGTAACAGAGTTAAAATGAGGTCATAATGTAGGCCTTAATCCAATGTGACGAGTGCTATAAAAAAGGAAAATTTGAGCACATAAGCAGACACACATGGAGAGAAGACAACGTGAAGAAACAGGAAGCAGATGCCCTCATGAGGACAGAGATACAGGAAGAGCACCATGCCAGGAAAGGATTGAAGTGACACCTCTGCAAGCCCAGGAACACCAAAGATGGTTGGCAAACCATCAGAAACAAGGAAAAGGCAAGGAAGAATCCTCCCATACAGATTTCAGATGAACACAGCCCTGCTGACGCTTTAATTTTGGACTTCAAGCCTCCAAATACATTTGAAAAAATACATTTCTGTTTTTTTAAAGCCACCCTGTTCACAGTACTTTGTAATGGCAGTCCTATCAAACTAATACAGTAACTGAAGGTTTACTCCAGGATTCTAATCTGGGTCAATATCAAACTAATACAGTAACTGAAGGTTTACTCCAGGATTCTAATCTGGGTCAATATCAGGAAATCTATTAGCCATAGTCTAATACGCATCAACAAATAAAAGAACAAAACCTCAGATCATCTTGATCATCTTGCCTCAGCCTCATCCATGCTGATAAAAACTGGCAGCAAATCTTAATAAATATCTTAATAAAACAGAAAAAGAATGATTTAAATATCAAATCAGGAATAAATGTTATACTAAGTGAAAATGTAATTTTAAAATCAGAAACAAGAAAATTTGCCAACACAGTTATTACTTAATATTTTCTTCCAGGTTTTAGCAGATACAGTATGAATAAAATAAAAAAAAAACAACTGTTATGAACAGTAGGAAAGAAGAGATACAACTATCTTTGTTGATAAGATTATATATCTTAAAACCATAATACCTCTAGTAAAAATCCTACTAGAATTAATAAAATAATTTGGATTTTTTTTCTATATTGGAGTAATTGCCTAGATATGGAAAAAGGAAAAATTTCCATTTACAATAGTAACGAGAATTATAAAATACCTAGGAATAAATTTAACAAGAAAGGCGCTGAACCAGTATAAATAAAAATTATAAAATATTAAAAAAGAAAACATATGTAGAAACAGAAAACCATGCTCTACTCTTAGATGGAAAAACTTACTGTAATAAAAATTCCATCTGGGCACAGTTGTACATACCTGCAATCCAAGCAATATGGGAGGCTGAGGCAAGATGATCTCAAGTTTGGGACCAGCTACAGCAACTTAGACTCTAAGCAACTTAGCAACACCATATCTCAAAAGATAACAAATAAAGGATTGGAGATATGCCTCAGTGGTCAATCACCCCTGAGTTCAATCCCCATACCAAAAAAAAAAAAAAAAAGATAAATAAATGAAAATAAAAACACCAAATCTTTTAAAATTAATATGTAAATTTAATTCAATTTCAAATGTAATACAATAGGAAGTTATGAAGAGAAACTGAATAAACTGAGCTTAATGTTCATATAAAAATTTAATTTGCCTGTATTTTATATCAATTCAAAATTATAACAAATAGATTGAAGAATTGGATAAAAAATATAAAAATCTTTGAAAAAACTCTAAAAGGTTATACATTCCTTCAGAAGTTGGGAAAACTCATATTGTTCAAGGAAAGAAACTCCAAAGCAAGAAATATACATTTTAGACAACTAAAGGTTTAAAACTTCATGATGGCAAAAACATATCATAAACAAACTTACAATCAACAGATTTAGGAAATTGCTGTTATAAATTGGAAATAAAAAGACAACCCAAAAGAAAATGAGGAAAGACTGTATCTAATTCATATTTAATACAAGTTGCCAATAAGTGAGCTAAACTATGCTTATCTGTACTCAGAAATGAAAATTAAAGTCTACTGATAAATTGTCTTATAACCATCATACTGACTGTGTTAGTCAGCTATTCATCCCTGTGAATAAAATACCTGACAACAACAACTTTGAGGAGGGAAATTTTATTTTAGATAACTTTTGGAGATTTAGTCAATGGTTGACCTACTCCATTGCTCTAGGCCCAAGATGAGGCAGAACATCATGGTGGCAGGGTGTGGTGGAGAGAAGCTTCTCACCTCATGGCAGGCAAGAAGCAGAGAGAGGGGAAGGGGCTACAGGGAAGATGAACTCTTCCAGAATACAACCCAAGTAACCTACCAGGGGTAGCCACACCCTACCTACAGTTACTACCCAGTTAGCCAATTCAAACTAGATGTATCAATTAGATCACAACTCTCATAATCTAATCATTTTACCTCTCAGTATTTCTGCATTAACACAGAAGATTTTGAGGGACACCTCATTTCTAAACCCTAACACTGACAAAAACTAAAAAGAGCATTAACACCTATTGTTGGTAAGGATTAAAGAGAGAAAGGTAGAAATATGATTTCATTATAGCTATTAAAATTACAACACATCCTGTGACAGCAATTCCACTTCTAGGAAGCCATTCCAAGACTATATGTGTGTGTATATACACACACACACACACATATGTGGATTTTTATAATATTATTCATTTAGGCAAAAAACTGAAAAGATTTAAAATAATTATGAAGAATGTTTAATAAATTTTGATACATTCATATCATGGATTATTATCAAATATAAATAACAAAAAAGACTTGAACCAATTGATTTAGAAAGATTCCAAGGGATATACTTTTTTTTAAGTAGTGCATAATTATATATAATATTGGGTTGGATTGTGGCATATTCATACATGTGTGTAACATACTTTGATCCATTTCATTCTCTAGTACCTCCCTTGCCCTCGCCTCCTCCATTCTCCTGCTCCCCTTTCTCTACCCTATTGGTGTCTCTTCTATTTTCATCAGGTCCTTCCCTCTCCACACCTTTTTTTCTTTCTAGCTTCCACATAGAAGAAAAATAAATGACCATTGACTTTCTGAGTCTGGCCTATTTCATTTAACATGATGTTCTATTGTTGAGTGAACAAACACAAGACACACAGAAGTCTGTAATCCTTATTTTTAAAAATGATAAAATCCCCAAATAGGTCGATGACCACACACACACACACACACACACACACACATACACACACACAAACACACATAAAAGTACAAAATGATAGAGTACTTAACATATACTAACTGGTGAATGGGGTATGATGTGAATAGAGGAATGGAGGAAAGGGACAGTGGCTGAAGTAAGCAAAAAAACCTGCTGAAATTACAAGTATATAAGTTATGAATCAATTTATAAAAATTATGTACAGTTTACATAATTACAATTTTTTCCTAGAAAATTAGGAAAAATAAAAATATGTTTACTGTCTTGTACAAATGTCTATGTATACAGTCAGAAGAAGTTTTGGATAATGCATATATTTTATATTTATATATGTAAAAGAACACCCAACTCACCTTTCTATATGTGTAAGAGAAAAGTGATAGAATACTACACACTGCTTTGTTAGTACTGGATATCTCTGGAGTTTCAGTTTGGATTGGGGATAGAGATGTGGACAATTAGCTTCTTCTTTATATATCTTTGTATGTTTTATTTCTTTTTAAAAAATCCAAAACAAATAAATGAACAAAATCAAATGCTTACAGGAGCCAGAGTGAAGCAGACTCAAAGAGGGCTGTGTGACCTAGAAAAAACAACTAAAGACATTCAGATTGAGTCTTAAAAATAATACAAACACTATTTGTGATTTGAAAATACACCCATGGAGCCAAGACCTTACTTAACTTTTTGTGTGTCCAGTGTTTAGAAATGAGACATCTTAGGTGAGAAGCAGAGTTTGCATGTACCAGATAAGAAAACCATGGATGTTTTACTTTTTACCCATTTATACTCCAATTACAGGATCCATAACCATACTCAGAGAAGATGGCAAAATGCTTCTACATGCTTCTACTCTTCTAGAATATGGACTATTATGAGAACAAGTACATAATATCACAGAAATATAGTACCACAGCTTAAGAAGGGACTGTGGAGAATGGCTGATCCAACTCCCTCCCTGTATCACTGAAGAAACCGAGGCCAGGGTAAGCAATTACAATACTCATATCTTATCCTCTTCCTTCTTGACTGGCAGAAAAATCATTTTAAGACTTCTCTCAGAGCAAATAAATGATAAACATGGAACACTGGTATATTAGTTCAATGAATTAAAAATTCTCATATAAAACTCAACCACCAACTGTTACCTTAAACAATGGAATTGAGACACAGAACCTGCTTAGGTTGCCTTGTGCAAACCTGTAAAGCCATTGGTTTGTTCATTCATTTATTCATGCCTCTTTTTATTCGACCAACATATATCAAAGACTTACTCTACACCTGATATTGTGAGGCACTGGTGATACAAACAATTGGACATGATCCCTGATTGCCATCCAGTGACAAGCTACAGAACAAGTCAGACCAAAGCACAAACCAAGTGTTGTTGAAATAATTCATTCTAACTGGGGTTTGAGGAGTGGCTTCATTGAGGGGAAGGTTGACACTTAAAGCAGGCATGTAGGATACAAGATCTTAAGGCAACAAGAGCAAAAGCAAGGAAATAGCATGTTTGGCATATCTGAGAAATTATCAGAATCGAGCCCAATCCAGGAAAAGGAGAAAGGAGAAAACTAAAAATTACAATGTTCTAGCCTGAAGATAAAAGTGCATTCAACTGAAGTGTAAAACAATTTGCCACTCCAATTCCTGCATGCCTGATACATGGCAAGTGCTCAATAAACGATGTCTGTGTAAATCCTGACCACTATGTAATCTCTTGTTCAACTTATTGAGTGAATTCAGCATGTTACCATATATTGTCCAGGGTCTAAATCTCCCATCATTCCTTTTAGATGCGTGTTTTCTGTTCTGATAGCTTTATATCTCATATCTGAGACCTGAAAAATGAGTAGATAAAAGGTAAATGTAAAGTTCCTGATGAAAACTCATACTCCTACTAAAATTAAGGGTGCATAGAAATATTTTCTAGTTGTGGTGACGGGAAACACTTCTTAGGTTTATCAACTGGGTACTCTTATTCAGCTGTGCGCTCTCTTTGGCCAGCCCAACTGTAACCTTTTCTTATAAATTAAAAAGCATATATTTATGATAGCAATTCACTTACTTTTCCCCTTCCAATCCCCAAATTCCATTTCTCATTGCTATTTTCTATTGTATACAAATTATCACTATAAAAATCATTTTAAAAACACACTTAAAATAACACCATCTTTTATATTTCTTTAACACCTGATTAAGTTTTCCAATATGTTACTCATAGCTTTCATATTTAATTTTGTTCTTTCTGGTATTTCTGTCAAGTTTCCTTCCTTGTTTGAGACTCCTTCATTTTGTCTTCTAATTTTTTTTTTCTTTCCCTGATGTTTTCTACTTGAAAATACTTGGATATGGTGTCTTTCCTTTTGTTTATCTATGGCTCATTTCTATATAAAACACTTGCTTTAAAGATTTACTTTTGTAAATTACTAAATATATGCTCATTGACAACATCTAGGAAATATTTAAGAATATAGAAGTGAAAATAAGAAACACTCATAATCCAACTACCCAGATCACTATAACAGGCTTTAAATGTTCCTATCCCACACAGGTACCACTGCTGCTATTATCCTGTTGTTGCTGTTTTCCTGTGTGTTGTATATGCTAATCACAGTTTAAGCCTTATAACTGGACAAAGGCTGAGTTTCTTCTGTTTCTGTAATATATAGGATTAAATAGCCACACTATTTGTGATCTTTGTACACCTAGAAAGTTATTGAATTTTTTCAATAAATGTTTTGTGCTCTGAAAACATCTAGATTTGGAATAACAAAGGCAGATAAATCCTGTGTTCTCAATAGCAGGCTCCCAATTTGATTATGAATAAGAGATTGAGAGAATTTAAAAAGTAATGGGAAGGAGGAAAGGTAGGCAGGCTTGCAGAGAGGGAGGGAGAGAAAGAATAGAAATTGCTTGTGATATTTCAGCAGTGAGGTACTATTGCTGTTTTCCCCAAGCACTAGGCTGTTTATAGAGTGAATGTTCAGTAAGTATGAACTGATTTTCATGTTATAGCATACTTTATTTATTTATTTATTTATTTTTATCTTTTCTGTAGAACCAGTTTATTGACCAGTTACAAATAAACAAGCTCATTGGGAATGTGCAAATGGATTGTTTTTGAATTCTTTGTTATATAGTATCTCAGTATGACTATTTTAGACATTTTTGTAGTGATTAAGGTATTAATACTGAACATAATGAATTAAGATTTTAGAGCAGAGCAGTTTATAATTTAAAAGTAAATATCTGAAAAAAACCTAAGAATTTCCATAAGTTCTTTGTATGAATTACTCAGAAATAAAATAGTTATGAGAGAACAATTATATCACTATAATTATTGCTGGTCAAATTATAAACAGATTTAGCTATGAGAATGGGAACATAAATGTGTAATGAAACCAAGGCAAGGCAGGATTGAAATGGCATTGCCTTACTCCCCCATGAATTACTTAGGGGGTAAAAAAACTACTGAGGTCATTTACTTTTATAAAGTACAGAAATAGAGCAATTTTATTATATTCTTGTGTCATGTTTAGATATCAGGGATACAATCATATGTAGAGCTCACATACGGTACACAGCATACATTTTTGAAACCCTAAAGGAATTCTTATACATGAAATGATGGGTGGGAAGTATTCCAGAAAAACTGTAATAGTTTTTTTTTAAATAAAAATATTAGTGATCAGGACATACAGAAAACAACTGTGAAAGAAAAGTTTAATTAGCACGTATGTGGGAGGTGCTCAGAATATGGTTACAAGAAAATGGTAGGATGAGATTTAATGACATTACCTTGCACTGGTGCTTATTTCCCTAATTCTTTTTTTTTTTTAAATATTTTTTAGTTGTAGGTGGACACAATATCTTTATTTATTTATTTTTATGTGGTGCTGAGGATTGAACCCAGTGCCTCACGCATGCAAGGCAAGCGCTCTACCACTGAGCTACAATCCCAGCCCCTTCCCTAATTCTTTTTTTGAGGAAACTTAATGATATCTCACAAAGGTTTTGTGACTCTACAAAGCATTTCTATGACAACACAAGAATTTCTGTGATGCCAAGTCCCAGAAATAATATCAAGCAATGCAATGCTTTTATCAGTCAATAATGAAGGCCTCCATGAGCACTGAACAAGTGTGTGCCTGGAAAAGAGCTTTCTTCCTACTTACATACCTGTTGCTTTGCTAACATTTTTTCTTTTATTTCCAACTCCATCTTTAGCTGTCTTTCCAGAAGGGCAGCTTTCTTCATGACAGTTGCTATAGTGATCTCTTTCTGATGAAGCTCCTCTGTTAAATCAGAGATTTCATTCCTCATTCTTTCCTGCTCAGAGCTGTGGAACTCTTCCTCTGGATAGAGCTGGCTTCTTATCTGCAGCAGATAGATACCAGAAAACATAAGCAAATCCATTTATTTGCAGAGCAGTTCAAAGCTTTTCTTGGCCATGTTCAGTTCTCCTATCCTAAAACTTGAAGAGGACCTATTGTACCTTCCTTTTCTGATCCATGCTAAATTAAAAACAGGTACTTAGGACTGGGAGTATAGTGCGGGGGTAGAGTTCTTGCCTAGCATGTGTGAGGCACTGGATTTGATTCTCAGAACCACATATAAATAAACAAATAAATGTCCGTTAACAACTAAACAAATATTTAAAAACAAAACAGAAAACAGGTACTTAAGATTCATTTACTTTTTTCCTTCCAATTTCAACATTTTCATTTATCATTTTTATTTCCTGTTAGATACAACTCATCACTACTGACTTTACTTTGGAAAAAACAAAGTATTATCAAGCACTTTTTTATGGAGAAAAAATTGGCTTAAAGAGATTAAATGACTTGCTCAAAATCATAAAACTAGTAATGATAGAGCTGGGACTGGAACTTACAGCTTTTGGCTTTAAATTTGATGTTTTTTCTTTTTAAACTAAATTATGCTGTACTGTTTGTCACTAAATGCTATAATTTTCAGAACCAATTTATAATACATTTTAAGCTTAATGTGTCCATGAAAATGCATTACCTCCTCCCTGCGAACTCTCTTCTACCCTTAATTGTGGCTATCTTTCCATGGTAGGACACTTGTGATCATCTGGAACTTCTCTCCACCCTTGTCCTTCCAAATCCAGGCAGGCAGCAAATTCTGTCCATTCTGTTTCAACCTCTCTTTAATCTTGCCTCTGCTCTCCATTTCTACTGCTACTATCTATCTGACTCAGCCTCTTAGCATCTTTCTAGAAACCACTCATGGTTTCTAAGCCTTGAGATTCAAAGATAAAATACATAATCACCAATCTCAAAAAAAAATCATTGTCGATGGAGGAAACAGAAAAATAGACAATTACAGCACAATGAAGTAATCAATGTTAGCAGTATGTAGTGAATGGTACTTAACACAGCCTGGGGATGGACTTAGGACAGGATTCCCAAAAGAAAGGGCATCAGACCAAATACTGATGAATGAATGGAAACCAGTCAGTAGATGGAGATGGAGCTGGAGAAGGACTCCCAGAAAACAATGTATTGAAAACATGGGGGTGAGTGAGCAAGCACACACAGTGGAGTGGCTAGACCAAAAACAATATGAGGAATAAGCTGGAGAGGCTAAAGAGAGTTGAGTCACAAAGAGATTTGTATGAATTTACCCCAAGGCATTTACTTTTAGAAGTTTTTTTTTCATTTAATCTTGAAACTTTGTAGTCTATAATCTCTAAAAGAATAGGAACTCTGTTTCTCCCTTCTCTCTTAACATAGCTAGAAAACACAATAACATCTAAAAATTTAATCATTCCTCAATATCATCAAATATCCCTGAAGAATTCAAATTTAATATTGTGTTAAAAATGGAATAAGCCAGGCAGGGTGACACATGCCTGTAATCCCAGCAGCTCAGGAGGCTGAGACAGGAGATCTTGAGTTCAAAGCCAGCCTCAGCAAAAGCAAGGCGCTAAGCAACTCAGTGAGACCCTGTCTTTAAATAAAATATAAAATAGGGCTGGGGATTGTGGCTCAGTGATCAAGTGCCTCTGAGTTCAATCCCTGGTACCACTCCCCGCCCAAATGTAACAAACGTTCTCTAAGTTTGTTTAATTGAATTAGGCTCTAAATACGGTCTACCTCTTGAAACTAGTGCATATACCTTTTAAAATCCTCTTATGTATATTCTAAATACTTTTCATGCTTTATTTTGTTCAGTTCCCACTATCTTTTTATGGTTTGTAGATCGACACATTAAGGTGCAAAACTTTTTAGTCACATTCTTGGTGAAGGACAGTTGATTTCCAGACCTATAGTCTTGCCCACTGTGCTCTGCAGCATCTCATGAAAAGGGCTTGTAAGATGGTTCACGCATTAGAAAAAGCTGAGTTCCAGGAGATGATACCTAGAGTAGAATGACCTAACATGGAAAATACACATGTCCAGAGGCAAATTTAACACATCACCAGGCTTTATACCACCCATCTTGTTTTAGTCAGCTTTTGTGCTGCTGTAACTAAAAAGACCTGATAAGAACAATTTTTGAGGAGGAAAGTTTAGTTGGGGTTCACAATTTCAGAGGTCTCGGTCCGTAGACAGCTGGCTCCATTCCTTGGGGGAAGAGGGAAGCGGAACATCATGGCGGAAGAGTGTGGTAAAGGAAAGCGGCTCAGTACATTACCAGGAAGCACAGACAAGGCAACAGAGAGGCCATATGGGCTGCAACCAGCAAAACCATAGGGGCAGAACTACATAAGCCCTTTGGAGAGAGCATTATGATGCCATATGCTCCACATGCTGGACATGGAGCTACAAGATTTGTTTGCCTAGCTCTATTTAGGTCTTAACTTAGATCCAGCCCTACTTTCTATGCCCCAGTTTCTCCCTTGTGGTTTGGAAATGTTTACGCTGTGCCTGTACATATTGGATATGTAACTTGCTTTTGATTTTTATAGGGGAGGCTTTGGACTTGGGCTTTGGGGCAATCCTGGAACTGATGAGACCATAGGAACTCTTGGAAACAGACTAAATGTATTTTGTATTGCGAGATAAGCATAAGCTTTTGAGGGTCAGGAACAGAATATTATAGTTTGGATGTGAGGCATCCCCCAAAAGCTCATGTGTAAGACAATGCAAGAAGGTTTAGAGGTGAAATGATGGGGTTATGACAGCCTTAACACAATCAGTGAATTTATCCCCTGAAAGGGATTAACTGAGTGGTGACTGAAGGCAGGCAGGGTGTGGCTGGAAGAGATGGGTTATTTGGAGGTGTGACTTTGGGGGTATATATTTTGTATCTGGTGTGTGGAGTCTCTCTGCTTTCTGACCATCATGCCTTGATCTGCTTCCTTCCACCACACCATTCTACCATGATGATCTGCCTCACCTGGAGCCCTGAGAAATGGAGCCAACTGTCTATGAACTGAGACCTCTCAAACCATGAGCCCCAAAATAAACTTTTCCTCCTCTACTGTCAAGTCTTTTAGTCTCAGTAGTGAAAAGCTGATGAAAACACATCCCTTATCTGATTCTATTCTTATTAATAATATTTTTAGAGTTTCAAAGTTGGATGTGACCTTAGAAATCACATGGTCTTAACCATATCATTTAACAGATGGTAAAGAAAAAAAGACTCAAAGAGAAGAAAACTGACCGGGCATAAGTTATGCAGTTCCTGAAAGCAAATGAGTAGACTAGAGTACAAACATGCTAACCCCAGGACAATGTAACAAGTCTCCTTTCATTTCTTCTGTCTTCAATTTTCTTCCCTTATAGTTTATTTGATAAAACAACAGCATTGTTCTGGTGTTTGTTCCTATTTGGATTTTGCTTAGTGCATTCCTGTGGTATAGTTTAACATGGTCTCTTTAAAATGGAACTTTGAAAATGGGAAAAAATTAACACATTATTATGAAAAAGCAGTGAACTCTTTTTATTATTTTACAATGTTTAGATATTAAAACAACATGCAATACTGCAATGCTTCTTTCTAAATAAGATTAATTTACCTGAGCTTCAAATGACTTTTGGCTTTATTAAAAATGTGAATTTCATCACAAAACAAATGGCTAAAAATAGTTTTGTATTGGAAAAAGAAAACACTTGCAGGATTCATAATACATGGCTCTTGTTGGTTTTATTGCAAGAGAATGAAAATGCTCTTCACACACACTCCCTGGAAGCTATATTTATTTATTTATATACAATTAATTTGTTATCTTTTCAGCACAGTATTGAACTATCTAGTGATCTCCTCTATGTCAAACCTGTGTGAAATCAGTAGGTTCTTCATATTATTGAAAATTTTATTACTATAAATAATCTATGATGTTAAGAAGGGTGTAACTATACAAGGTTTTGATCAATTTTTTATCATAATGCATTAACTGGGGACATCAGTAAAGAACAGTTTCCTAAAGTTGAATTTTTAAAATCAACAAAATCAGTTTCATAAGATTATATGTCCTTAAGTATGAAAAATATAAGAGAAATGATCATTAATTTGTAACTTTTCCTACATTTAACCTACATTCAATCTCTGATAGTCGACTGTCAGAAAAGATTTGTCTTTCACATAATTGTGTTCTATGGAAATTAGCAGAATAGTTATAGTTCTACGAAATACTAAAAAAATGTTGACTTTACACAAACAGCAACTGAATTTATGTCTTTATGCAATTATAGGATAACTTAGTCTTAATATTAGTTAATTCATTTTTTAAATGTTTATTTTCATTTACTATGTGTCAAGTCATGTGCAGGGCACTAGATGATAGTTCCAAGCCATGCTTACATTAGTTTGTTTAACTTTTAACAATTGTTTAGATTTTATAGTATTGTATATTTTGTCTGATCCTCAAATCTAAAGACCAGAGAAATGAATAGCAGCTATGATAAATTCATGGAAAAAAAGACACTACTAAATCTTACAAGAATAATAGAAGAACATGCTTTTTGTAGAAGAGTAGAGAATGACAGACTCTTTAAGAACAATGCCCAGGCCTTCTTTATCTTGTGGAAGAGTGCTTGACACACACATCAGGTACTCAGTGAAAAATGTGGGTGTAGTCAAAAAAACTAGCAGCCAACATTTACGAGGTGCTTTCTCTGAGCTAGGTCCTTGTTCTAAGTACTTCACAGGCATTATCTCATGGATTTTAACTTAAGGTAAGAGTATATATGGATTCTGGATGCAGGTTGAGTAGATTCAAACTGAGCGTCAGCTAATTATTAGCTGTGTAAAGTTGGGGAAAGTTACTTCTCTGTGTCAGTTTCCTCAAATGTAAAAAGGGGATAATTTTAGGACCTACCATATAAGATGATTGTGAAGAATAAATGTTGCTGGCACATGGTAAGGGCAATAAGTAGAAGTTGTTACTGGCTTTTTCTATCCACATCATGTATATCCCCTTACGATGTAGGTACAAATCATTCCCATTCTAGAAATGAGGATCTTAAGCAGGGTGCATAGGCAACCTCCTGAGGCTTGTACCCATGGCTGAGCACCAGGGTCTGTGCTAGCAACCTTCTTGCTATAAACCATGTCTCACTGAGCCACTAGCCCTCCACATTTCATGGGCAATCTCCCACTGGAAGAGTGACAACCCAAGGTTTGTGTTCACACAGAACAATATCAGAATTATCAGGTTGGCAGATTATTCACTTAGGAGAAAATACAGAAGAAAAAAGAAAGGAGTTAGAAGGAAGTTTTGTTTTGTTTTGTTTTGTTTTAACTGTTCATATTCAAAGACTTCTACCTGGAAGAATGGAGCTTATTAGTTTCCATACCTTATTTAATTCTTTTTCATGATTTGATTGGTCTGGGACCACTGAAAACAGTTCTTTCCTTTTCCTTTCTGGTTCTTTAGTAGAAGGTGAATAAGATGATTCAAGTCTACAAATTAAAAATAACAGGCCAAAATTAAGCTTAACTGGCCGAGCACAGTGGCAGATGCCTTTACTCCCATGAATCAGGAGGATGAGACAGGAAGATTGCAAGTCCGAGGCCAGCTTCAGCAATTTAGCAAGGCCCTGTCTCAAAATAAAAAAATAAAAAGAGTTGGGAAATGTAGGTAAGTGATAAAGCACCCATGGGTCCAATCCCCAGACCTCCTCTCAAAAAAATTAAGCACAGCTTAATAAATTGTTATGATTATATTTTTAGTTTAGACCATTATAGCCTGCATAGATAGATAGATCATAGAAATTGCACGTGTTAATACATTCAGATACTATAAGTATTTACATCTTTAACTGAATGCAAATAGTTTTGATGGGAAACAAGGGTAGTAATTAATATGAAATTTCAATTATTCATTAGAATTGCCAGAATACTGGAATTGCATATGTAAATAAGATTTTTGGATAAGAAGAAAAGCCTGCTTCCTGTATTAAAACATCCTGGGAACTCATCCTAAAAAAAGGAAATAATGCATTACAGGGAGCATTTATGTCATGAGTAGTCCGAGGGGAACAACTATTCCATAAATATGCTTAAAAATGATTACATGTGGCAGTCTAGTCAGATAAAAGGCAACTAACGTTTGATGACTCATTTATAAAATGGAATTGTAACCATATATTAATACTAAAGAGGGGAAGCAGAAACTAGTATAAAAAGGACAATACCCAAAAGGAAAGTTGGAGATGTTTAAGCAAACAATGTTCATTTCCATGTAAAGCATGCTGGTAAAATAAAAATGAGTAACACAAAAAATAAAGATATCAGGTGGTGAAAGCATAAGCTTTCTATTAGAAGTCAGGCTTGATTATGGCTACAAAGTCTGGTATTTGAAGAATACACCCATTTGTAAGTAAAATTTTATATTGCCTAAGAGTTCTTGGAAAGGTTCCACACACCAAAAACACGAACCACACAAATAAAACAAGAAACCAAAATCTGAGTAATGATGGAGACCAACTAATTTAAAGATTAAAAATAAATGATCTCTCAAAAGGTAAAAATTGTAGTGATACCCCTGAAGTATACATCAGTTCACTTCTTTCTGATTATTGTGTGTGTGTGTGTGTGTGTGTATGTGTGTGTGTGTGTATGTGTGTTCATTTCACACATGGTAGAAAACACAGCATATGAGAATATCATATAAAGTTATATTGTCCAAGAAAAACTGTTGCTAGCATTTTGGTGTATATTGTCTTTTTTTCTTATGTATATATGTGAATAAATAAATACACATTTCCCCTACAATTAGAATACACTATACACATCAATTTTCAGTTTTCTTTACTTTACACTTAGTAATATGTTGTGAGCATTCTCCATTTTGTCTGATATTCTTCTAAAAGATCATTCAGGATTAGTCTTAAATTTTTCTTATTTGCTATGATTTGGAAACAGTGAAAAATGAAATTCCCTATTTCTCAATTCTTCCTATGTGATTTCCAGGAGAGCAATGCTGAACTGAATGCCAAAAACCTCATGGTAAATTTGAAAAGTTCATTGAGTGAGGGGAAAAAATGTCAAACTCCAATTTAGACAGATGATAAAAAACAATAGTTATGCTAATGTAAGATACTAATATGAATATATAAAAGAACTATCATTTTTCATGTAGGAAAAAGATGTTTGAATTATTTTAATAATTCAAAACATCAGTGCAATGTGCTTCTACAACTAAGAAAAGAAAAGGAAAAGCTAATGAAAATCAGCATTATTGACTAAGGTTTTGAAAAAGAAATGAAGACCATTACTGTACTACTTCGATAAAGCTACTGTGCACCTGCTCTCAGTAATCTGGGCTGCTTCACCTTAATACAGACAAAAAAAGGAAAAAAAGTCCAAATAAGAAGCCAAAACAACAAAACAGAACAACATTCATATGAGAATAAACTAGAAGGTTCAAAACTTGCAGTGGGAAGGATGAAGACTGAAAGTCTAAAATAAAATGGAAACTGTGGAAATTTACATATATACCATTTCATTAGATCTCAGAATACTGAAACTGAAGGACACCTTCCAAATGAGAAAGGTGTGGCTTGAAGACCGAAATAAATACCAAATTAAATGGAGGATGGCAAGGCAGAACAAAAGTTTGTATTGACCAAATATGTGCAAGACTTTGGATCAAATCATGTCTTCAAGGAAAGCTGGCAATATTTGGAATCCAGCATTGGCCTTGTAAGAGTGCTACAGAAACTATCTACAATATTCTTCACAAAACCAGAGGTCGACACTGGTTGAATGGTGGTGCTCTTCTACAGATTTTTTTTTTATGTTTCTGGGCATATATATACCTTCGTTTCTTTGTGTGAAGACATTTCTCACTGACTCACCACACTGGAACAGCAGCTTACACATAATAAATAGCCAATAGATTTATTAGTCATCAGGGATGATGATGTATAGCTTGTATATAGAACACTCAATAATGCTGACTGGTGAATAGGCATTCTGCCATCCTTGGTGAGGCATACAATAGGTCACTTTGGGGGATCTTAATTAGCCATTAGTTGTTAAGGATAGACCTCAAAGAAGTGCTAACATGACCCACAGCTTTGAAGAAATTGAAACAATAATTATATTTCAATAAAACATCCCTCACCATTTTAAACATTTTCCAATGTTTTTAACATTTTCCAATGTTTAAAATCCTATCACTGGTCTAGCATTAGCTTTTTGATTATGAGGAATAAAGTTCTATGCCAATGAACTATTAAAGCTAACTGTTAAAGTCAAACTATCTATTCATACGCAAAAATGCTTAATACTCCTCAGTACAATATCTGATTTCAAAGAGGAAAAATATCTGTTTTAACAAGAACATTAATGGAATGGACAAGGGGAGGAGGGTGGAGGCAAAATAACTGTAACATTTATAAGTGAGAAAGCTAACATCAGGCTTATAGGCAACAGAAATGAAAAGCATATGAAAAAAAGGAAAAATCATATTCTCTGCAAATATATAATTGAATACCAGCTCTATCTTATTGGTTTTTTATTAGTGCATTTTAATTACGTGGAATAATGGGTTTTATTGTGGCATATTCATACGTGCATATAAACATACTGTAACCATATTTACCCCCATTATCTTCTCTTATGTACTATTGTTTTTATGATAAGTATATTTTTTCTTGATACCAGGGATTGAACCTAGGGGCACTTAACCACTGAGCTACATCCCCAGCCCTTTTTATTTTTTATTTTGAGACAGAGTCTCACTCAGTAGCTTAGGGCCTCACTAGGTTGCTGAAGTTGACTCTGAACTTGCAATTCTCTTGCCTCAGGCCTCCTGATTTGCTGGGATTCCAGGCTGGCTCCATGATGCCCCCCTATGATATGTTGAAGAACAAAAGTTCCAAGAAAATTTCTGACTCAATGTGACAAATGCATCCACAGATCAGAATATGATATATGTTTCTAAGTAAATAAAAATTTGAAGATAAAATAGCTATTATTCTTATTTTAATATTTAATACTATCTACTAATAGCATTTTAATTAAAAATAAATGTTATTCTAGTAACAAATATAAAACTCTTAAAAATATACAAACATCAAGTTTTGAATAGTTTCTCTCAGAGTATCAAATATTAAAACTGTACCTTTTTTTATTTTCTTGCGCATTTTGGCATTCTCCTATTTTTAATAATTCTCTGTGTAACTGCAATCGTTCCATTTCTATAATTCTCAAGAGATCATCACGTGACTGTAACTCAATTTTCACTTCTGAGAGTCCTGCTTCCATGGCCTGAATAAAAACATAAAAATTTTTGATGCCTTCTTTTTATTGGTGCATTATAGTTACATATGATATTGGAGTTAATTTTTACATACTCATAAATGCATATAATATAGTTTGTTCTGTTTCAAATCTCAATACTTCCTCTTTTCCTCCTCTTCTCCCTCCCCCTGCTCCTCTTCCTCTGGTCTACTGATGTTCCTTTAATTTGTTTATAATTGGTGCATTATAGTTATATATAAAATTAAAATACATTATTATATATTCATACATGAATATAGCATAATTTGGTCAACTTCACTCCCCATTTTTTTCCCTCTCTCTCCCTGTCTCCCTCCCAGGCGGTTCCCTGCTTCTACTTTACTGATCTTCCCTCTAGTTTTGTGAGATTCATATTTTATTGTTTTTTTTTCTCTCTAGCTTCTGCATATGAGAGTAAACATTTGACCCTTTACTTTTTGAGTCTGGTTTATTTCTCTTAGCATGATGTTCTCCAGTTCCATCCATTTACCAGCAAATGCCATAATTTCATCCTTCTTTATTGCTGAGTAGAACTACATTGTGTAAATATACCACATTTTCTTCATCCATTCTTCTTTTGATGGATTCCATAACTTTGCTATTGTGGGTTGTGCTGCTATAAACATTGGTGTGCATGTATTACAACAGTATGCTGATTTTAGTTCTTTTGGATAAAACCAATGAGTGGGAAAGGTGGGCTGCATGGTGGTTCCATTCCTGTAATTCCAGCTACTTGGAAGACTGAGGCAGGAGGATCACAATTTCGAGGCCAGCCTTGGCAACTTAATGAGACTCTCAGCAATTTAGTGAGACCCTGTCTCAAAATAAGAAAATAGAAAGGACTGGGGATGTAGCTCAGTGGTAAAGTACCCTGGATTTAATGTCCAGTACCAAAAACAAAACAAGTAAAAAACACAATTGACCTTTGGAGAGTATGTTGTATACTCTCCACACGCTCTTATAGAATTCCATTCCATCATTTATTCATTCAATAAATATTTACAGAGCTCTCAATATTTGCTCTTGGGATGCAGACACAAACTGTCCTCCATGAGCTTACTATCCAGTGATAAAGACAATAATAGTCATACTTTTAATCAGTAACTAGGAATAACAGCAATCCTGTGGGTCCAATGTTTCATATTGTTAAAAAGAGAGCCTTGCACAAGTGCAAAAGCTATTGGGAAGGATCCAGTTAGGAAAAAAAGGGGGAGAGATGTCAAATAATAGTGGTGTCAAATTCCTGAGCAGGTAGTGGGATGAGCCCCAAAGCTCATCAGGCAAGTAGAAGAAATGCCTGAAGTAAAGGAAAGTCCTTCCTCTCTTGTAAAAGGAAGAGAAGAAGATGGAATATAAACAGGTTTATGCATTGGGATACAGGAGATTAAGACTGGCTATCTGTTGGCTTCTATTTTTCTTCTGTGAAGTAAAAAGTAATGTGATGTGCTGACAGGGGAAGGGAGGTGGAGGTCAGGTATGGGAGTGATTCAGAGTGAAGGTCTGAAATGATTTACAGTGGCGATGTGAGCATTAGGTTGGAAAAACAGTATAATAGGCAGTGTTGAATATTTATTTCAGGTTTATGATCATGGTCTGTTGATTGATTTTCTACAGAAGTGTTTGGCTGTTTTCTAGGAGAATACAAATGGTATCATTCAATATATGGCTTTCATGATTGTGGCTGCTTTCACTTAGCATAATGTTTTCAGGGTTCATACATGTTATAGAACATACAAGTGAATAATATACAATAATATGGAAATACGGATATGCCACATTGTTGACTCATCAGTTGATGGATATTTGAGTTGTTCTTACTTTTTGTCTATAATGAATAATTCTGCTATGAAAATTAATGTACAAGCTTTTAATAGACGTATGTTTTCTTATTCATTAATTTTTATCCAAAAATTCACAGTATCTAGAAGAATAATTATATAGGTGGTAAAGGACATAATGAGTTCCCAGACAATTTTTTTCCCAAAAACCTTAACAATAACCTGTTTTCCAAGAGTCCTAGAGGCTTGGGTCCAGTGAAGAGTCTAGTGGCAATACTTAGGCCCCAGAAATTACTGGTTGACTTGGAAATTAATATAAAAACAGATTCCAAATGGTGATTTAAAGAGGCTTGTTTGGAAAAGTCTGTTTGGGACAATGGATATTTTTCAGAAGGGTCTAAAATATGAAAAATAAAAAGAGATGTGAAACCACAGATTATGCAGTCAACAAACAATTCAATTTGTTGTCAGTGTTGCCCATTACTATACAATTGAAGAAGCTACAATCTGGGCTCCCTGGTTTGCAAAATGCCACCGGGGAATAGGAAACTGCATATAGAAAGTGGACCTACTTTACTTGGGGGAGGGAAGTGCATAAATAGCTCTAATTCCAGGCCAATAAAATGTAATGTCACCACGGGCCATAGTTAGCTTAAACTCTGAAGTGTGATCATAAAAGAGTCTATTTGTTTATTATTAGTAGTAAATAATTTCTATGAGTTATCATTTTTAGAAAATAGTATTCATGATGAAGGCATCATTGAGGAGGGGAAAAGCTCATTGGTGACTTAAATATATAGGTACAATAATGTAAATGTTGAAATTGGAACTTACTGTAACATAAATTGATAATAATGATTTGAAAAATGAATATACAAAACATTATAATTATAATATATTATGTAAATTGGCTTGGAAAACATAAGAAAAATTTGAAGGATTTGTCAATATCGATATATTTGTTTGCTTTTTTGTTGTTGTTGGTACTGGGGATTGAACCCAGAGGCACTTTACCACTGAGCTATATCCCCAGGCCTTTTTATTTTTTATTTTGAGACAAGGGCTTACTAAGTTGCTTAGGGCTTCACTGAGTTGCTGAAGCTGGCCTTGAACTTATGATCTTCCTGCCTCAGCTTACCAAGTCACTGGGATTACAGGTGTGTATGACCATGTCTGGTTAGAATTGTTTTTTACTTTGAATTCAATGTTAATAAACTGTTGACATAAAAATTAATGAGTTTTTTAAACTGAGATGTAGTTTTAAATTGATATAATTTTGTACCAGAGTTAAATCAATTGTTAGTGTGTCAAATATTCAGGAAAATGATTGTTTGGTATTTGATTCAGTTATTAGAATACTTCAAGTTATTTTGCAATAACTAAAGTATGTAAATCTACTCTTTTTGGGGGGGTGGGTGCTAGGATTGAATCCAGAGGTGCTTTGCCACTGAACTGTATCCCTAGGCATTTTTATGTTTTGAGACAGGTCTTGCTAAGTTGCTGAGGCTGGCCTTGAACTTATGATCCTCCTGCCTCAACCTCCAGAGTAGCTGGGATTACAAGCATGCACTATCATTCCCAGCTGTAAATCTTTTTAACTGTAAAATTTTATGAAATTTAAATGTTGATCAGGTATTTCCAATAAATACTTAGCATCTAACTTTAAATAAGTTGTAAGTATAAAGTATACACCAGATATTGAAGGAGTATAATGAAAAATGTTAATATATCATTAATAACTTTTCAATGTTGACTACATGTTACAATGATAATAGTTTGGATCTATATATTATCACTATTATATTAATTTCACTCATTTCTCTTTACTTCTTTAATGTGACTGATAGTAAAATTTAAAATTATATTTGTGGCTTGCATTATGCTTTTCTTGGACAGTGTTGTTCTCATACCTTAATGACACATTAACAAGCAAACAAAAAAAGATTGACTTTTGGCATGGATATTTGAAAAATGCAGAAAATTTATTTTTGTCATTCATTAACCTCCAATGTGAAATACTACATGTTAACAAACATGAATGTCATATAGCATAGCAAATAAATATATGCAATTGAATTAATATGAATATTGACACTTTTCAAGGTTGTAGAAAGAAAAAGAGGAGATGTGATTCATGTGAACATTCAGATGCATCTGGCATTGAAATGTGTTGTAAACTAAAGAGAACTTTATATATAATAAATGACAGTAATTCAAATTGAAATGGTTGTCTTTTTGCATTTATATGCAAGATATAGAATATTCTGACATGACAGTTTTGCAAAAGAGAAGATAAATTTCTTTCCAAATACATATTCTGGTTGCAGTATTATGTGCCTCTAATTGTTCCCATTTGGTAAAATATAAATTTTGTAAAACAAGTTTAAGGCCCATCTGTTTAGTTAGGAGTTCGCCTATGATTTGAGAGGAGCAGTGATCTTAAACCTTCAATTTTTAAAAATTATTTATTTTTTCAGTTGTAAGAGGACAGAATATCTTATTCTATTTTTATGTGGTGCTGAGGATCGAACCCAGTGCTTCATGTGTGCTAGGCGAGCACGCTACCTCTATGCCATAACTCCAGCCCCTTAAACCTTCAATTTAACTAACAAATATAAATAATTGATATCTTCTTACTTAGTATTTATCCTAAAGCAAAAGATGAAACATTAGTAAAATCTGGAAGTAAAATGGAGAAGGCGGCTAAATAAAAACATTATTTTCAGCAGATTCCCCCAAATAGATAAAAATACTTAGTATTTTCCTGGGAGCAAAAATCTTATCTTTTAGAAATCTTGAATTTTTTAACTGAATTACTTTTCAAAACTCTTTTCATTAGAACTATAAGCAATAGTCCTGATAAATAACATATATATCATGCTCTAGAATAATTTAGTTTGCTTTTTAATATGTGTAATTATTTTGAAAAATGTAAAATGGAGATTCTGTGTTTAAATTTAATACTGTCCCTACACCCAAGGATAAATTATTTTTAAATGATTAAAAATTTGTAAAAATATAATAAGGAAAAACTTCCTCATATAAATCAGTATAAATATCAGTCACATTAAATTTTATGTTCATCACAGCAAGTATCATTAGAGAAAAAAAATATTAAAAAAAATAATATTCTCAAAATTTGAAGAAGCACGTCTGAACCTCAGCACTACTGACAGTTTGGGCTGGGGAATTCCTTGTCATGGAGCTATCTTGTGCGTTGTAGGATGTTTAGCAGCATTTCTGGCCTCTACCCACCAGATGCTGGTAGCCCCCTTCCCTTTGTTCCACAAGCAAAATATATCCAGGCGTAGCCAAATATGATCTGGGGAGCAAAATCATACCAATAAAGAGTCATTGACTTACAGGGAAGTCATACCAATTAGGCAAAAAATAAATTATTAAGTACATTAAGATATAAATACATAAGGAAAAATCAAAGTGGGTAGCATGGACTTTTCCTTTGTCTGTGCAACCTAGAGAGACTTTTCAGGAGTGTGTGTAAGCCCCTTGAAGTTTATAAAATATTTGGTGGGGGAGGCTGATAAGTGAAGTCCTGTTGGACTTGAGTCCAGATAAGCCAGATATAGTAAAGGATAGGCTGACTGGCCAACAGCTGGTTCATGTCTCCTTACTTCCTGCTACACCTCCAGATTTGCAGGTTTCATGCTTGCTCTCTTCTTGCCAGCAGGAGTGTTAATGTGATAAGTGAGAGAAACACAGACTGAGACATTCATGTGAGAGAGGGTAGAAACGGTCATTTGAGCTAGGAATGTTAATTTATTAATGTTCCTTAATGTACACTCTTCCTCTATTTGCAAGCTTTTTTCTCTTTTAACAGAATTGTCCATCCTCCTCAGATAAAGTTCTGAGAAGGAGAAAGGTGGGTTTGTCAAGGAAAGAAGTTTGGAAAGTCAGCCATTTGTCAAGAAAGGGAAACACAGGTTCTTCTTGTCCTAAAATGTAGGTGTAAGAATAGCCATTAAATATGCCATGTGTGAGCTCAAGACAAAGGCTGAACTTCAGCTCATAAAAGATGATGCTCTTAGACACTGTAAAGAGACTTCTTTGGGAAGATTAAAAATAATTCAAGTCGGTGAAGAAACCAAATCTCATGGAAGGACGGAACCAGACTTGATGGCTGGACTTGATAATGACATATGTTTCAGACAAAGTATACAACAGAGAAAGACGACCCGCATAGAGTAGATTTATAGGGACCAGAGCCAAAAAGAACTCAAGAAGGGACAGAGCAAAACATTGTTCAGTCTGTGCAGCATAAATTAAAGCCCACAGAAGAATATTTGAGATGTATATAGAAAAATAATCTCCCTATTCACTGAATGCCAGTCTCCAGCAACACCAAGACAGCTATAAAATGTAAGTTCAAGTTGTCTTTAAACAGAAGACAAGGCCAGTTGTTCTATACCCAGAAACATGAATGGGGAGCAGCCACTAAGAAGAGGAAAATAGCTCAAACAGAACAGGGTGGGCTGAGGAGCAAACTAAACTCAGCAATAAAAGAGAATAAAATTATGGCATTTTCAGGTAAATGGATGGAGCTGGAGAATATCATGCTAAGTGAAGTAAGCCAATCTCAGAAAACCAAATGCCGAATGTACTCATTGATAAGTGGATGCTGATCCATAATGTGGGGAAGGACATGGGAACAATGGAGGAACTCTGTTCACAGGGGTGTAAGGGGGGAGGGGGCATGGGGACAGTAAAGGTGGTAGAATATGATGGTCATCATAGCCCTAGCTTTATGTATGACTGCATGTATGTTGTGATTCTGTATCACTTAAACCAGAGAAATGAGATGTTATCCTCCATCTGTGTACAATGAATCAAATTGCACTGTTATCATGTGAGCCTAAATAGAATAAATAAATTAAATATGAAAACAATAAAAATAAAAAAATAATAAATAAATAAATAATAAATAAATTGAAAAAAAAAAAAGCAAACTAAACTCTAGAAGCTCTCCCTAGACAACCTCAGAGCAGAAAAGTAAGGGCTGTTCTCATCTAGGTTGTAATGGAGGCAAACATAACTATGAATGCCTCTTCTATTTCTAGAAAACTTCTGGCTTCCTTTGTGTTAAGCAGTTGCAGTTTAGTTTGGTTTATATGTTTACATCTGTAATTTCCATTAGAATAATACCACCCTTCTCAAATAATGCTGGGGTTTAAGACCGGAGAAATATCACTAAGAGAAGCTGAGAGCCTTGTGTTTCTATCCTCTCCCAAATGTGGCAAAAGAGGAGCACAGGAGAAGAGCAGATGCTGGCAGCCAAAGAAGTTACAGGACTAACCCAGCATATAATCCCACATACAGTGTGGCAGGGTAGAGGAATGAGGAGTTGGTCCTGAACTGTAAAGTGATTCTGGGATTTGAAGTGGCAGAAGATACTAGCATGCCATATCTTAGGGAAAAAGTAATCTGCTCAGATAGTGATTTCAAAAAGTGTATTTTAGGATGGAAAGGAAATAGAGAGGAGCATAGAGACAGACCAAGTGCATGGAGCAAATGGTAGTAAGCAGCTGAATGTTTACAGGTGAAAGACAAAACCATAGAATGTTTCATCTAGCTGGATATTTGTGAATAAGAATGCACATTTAGTAAGAAAATCAGTAATAACCAATTTTGATAAATGGTATATAATAATGATTGCAAGAAGATGAAAAGACAAAAAGATAAAAAAGATTGTTGGATTAAGAAAAAATGCTTGAATAAATTATCAATCACATCCACCAATGTGGAAGTTACTTCTTTAGTAAATGATTATGATAAGGTGCTACATTTTGGATCATGAAAATCCCATATATAGGTTTGGTTCCCAGGATGGCACTACTGGGAGGTGGTTAAACCTTCAAAAGGTGGTGCCTGGTGAGAGACTCAAGTCATGGGAGGTGTGCCCTTGAAGGGTATTGTGGGATCCTGGCACTTTCCTCATTCCCTCTTTTGCTCCCTGGCCATGAAATGATTGATTTCACTCTACCACACAGTCCCACCATGATGTTCCATCTCACCACAGGCCCAAAGTGACAGGGTCAACCAATTATGGACTAGAACCTCCAAAACTATGAGCCAAAATAAACCTTGTCTTTTTATAAGTTGATTGTCTCAAGTACTTGGTTATAGTGACAGAAAGCTGACTAATACTTCAAGTCACCAATGATAAATCTCAAGGAATAACTCCCATATCTCTCACTGAAGTTACCAAATCATTTAACCTTTCACAATCTCCTATGTCTCTAATTCAGGATTCCTGTTAGTTAAAGAGGCACAGGTTCAGAGAAAATAATGGGACAGAGGATGGTATGTGACTAATGGACTATGTTTTTTAGGCACAGAGGTCTTTAAATGAACATTTTTTATGCACTAGTAATACATTCTTGGCAGAACCAAAGTGCACTCCAGTGGGTAAAGCACTTCTAGGATTATTCGTCAAGGGATACTTAATGACTAGGAGGAAATATGCACTGAATTTCACATGTAATAGAAAACTAGCTTTCTAATTCCTGTTCCTGTTGAATCAAAATGTATACAACTCAAAAGCAATATTAGTTGGAAAATGAAAAAATAAACCTTCACCTGGCACTGTCTTTGGTACATTTTCAGTTCTTGTAAGAGCTTCTGATTTTCATCTTGTAACTTATTCCTGCTTAAAGCTATTTCACTCACAGCTGATTTTAATTTTTCAATAATGAATTCATCTCTTTCATTGGTTTCAGAACTGGGATCTGATTCACATAACAAGTGAGGAATTTCCGAGCTGCTGTCTTCTATGTTCTGTTTTTTACCATTTAGTTGAGTCTGGTAATTTTGTGCCTGTTTCTGAAAAATATGAAAACTGAGTAAATTAAGTGAGGAATATTATATTTAAGTTTAAATAAAGTTAAAGAGTGAAAGAAAAGAACTAGTAAAATATCTTTAAATACATTACTACATAGTGATGTTTGGCTTGTATAATGCAGTATTATGGTTGTTCTTAAACTAAATTTCAGATGGTATATAGAGAAAAGATATTTGTATAACCTTTGGACAAAGTTGTAGAGTAGCTACAGGTAAAGAACTCTTAATAAGCAAGAAAGACACAAAATAAAACAATTGGATTATAGAATAAAATTATCAATGAGCATAACAAAGTTTAATGATCTCTAATCTATAAAATTCCACACATTAATAAGAAAAAGACAACACTAAAAAAATGGACCAAGAAAGAAGAATTAATTTCCAGAAGAGAAAACTGAAAAAGCTATGACATAAATGAAGAGATGCTCAACCTTACAAGTATTTAGGGAAATGCAAAACAAATCAAACAGTCTTAGATATTCTTAAGTACTTGCCCACAGGCATTCAAAGACATACCATTTATGGAACTTTTAATAGTATCATCCTTTCAGACATGTAGACTAAACTCACCATTATAGCTAGTTCATGTACTTGTGGCTGTAGTCACCATTAGATCTAATCTGGTTATTTCCCTTTGGTTCTATCTGTAAATAGATTACATGCTGAATGGCACAGGTACCAATATTTAATATCTTCTAATTTAGATAATTTACCTGAAATTGATTACACTTCTCAGATAATAACTTTTGTTGAGCATCTAAAGAAACCAGATGAGTCTGATACAATATCTCTTGCTTGTCCCATTCTCTTGACTTTGCTCTAAATTCCTTTGGGGGGAAAAAAACGGTAGGGGAACAATCATAAATTGAAGAATACGATTCATTTATAGCACACTGAGTAGGGCTTCTTTCATTTGTACATTTCATTCTGAGAAAATAGTTAAATCTGCTCTTTACCTATTGGGAGAACAACAACAAAAAGAAAAGAAAAAGAAAGAAAGAAAGAAAGAAAGAAACAGTACCAATTCATTGATGTTGGATTTATTATTACAAGTTAAGTATTCCTTGTCTGAAAATGGTTGGGACTAAAGTGTTTCAGATTTCAGATTTTGGAATATTTACATATATTTAAAGAGATATATTGGGGATGGGACCCAAGTTGAAACACAAAATTCACTTGTTTCATATATGCCTTATACACATAGCCTGAGGGTAATTCAATACAATATCTTTAGTATGCCTGTGCTCTGACTGCAACTTATCATAAGAGTTTCTGCTTGTGGCATCATGTTAGTGCTCATAAAGTTTTGGGTTTTAGACCATTTGAGATTTAAAATTTTCAGATTAGGGATGCTCAACCTGTATCTTCTAATTTTTCCTAAGAAAATATGGAATTTGTAACAATCCCTGTGTAAAAACATTAAACATTTTATTTATTAAAATATAAATCTCTCTGATAACAAATGATAATTACTAATAAGGGAGTTTCCAACAACTTTTTGCATCAGCTAGTACTTTCTGACACAGTAAGGTTTTTCCCTTCTTTCAGTCCCTGAACTTAGTCACTGAATGGACCTTGTTGTTTAATAGCATGGAGCTTGGGCTTAGTGATTACCATGGACTGAATGTTTGTGTCCTCAAATCTATATGTTAAAACCTAATGTGCAATGTAATGAAATGTGGAAGTAGGGGCTTATGGAGGTAATTAAGTTAGGATGTTGAAGTCAACATGAAGAGGATTAATTTCCTTGTAATAAGAGATGTGAAATAGCTGCCTTTCTTTCCTCCTTCTGCTTTGTAAGGGTATACCAGTGGAGAGCCATTTCTGAGCCAGAAGGAGGGCCCTCACCAGAATTTGACTATGCTAGCACTCTGACCTTGGGCTTCCAGCTTTCAAGAACTGTGAGATATAGATTTGCTGTTTAAACAATCTAGTGTATTGAGGCTTTATTACAGCAGCCTAAACTAAGACTGTTGACTTTATCCCTTCCAAATCTACTGTCGAAGGTGAAGTCAAAATCAACTCATTCTTGGGGACAGAAAAACCATTTTAGGCTTTAGACAATACCAAGTGGGCTACCTGGGAAAGAAACAGTGGAACTAGTTTGATGAAGCATGCTTGGTTCTTCAAGTTTTTGTTCAAGTAATGTAGTCATAGAACATGATTATCTGTTCACAACTTAATAACATGAGCAAAGGATAAGGCTTTGGAGGTATCATGGCTTTTCAATTTTGCCTAGGATTGGCCATTATATCTTATCTTCCTTTCTAGCTTTCAAGCAACTGAGGACTATGTATTTTAATACTTTTGTGCTTCTCACAGTGCCAGTTACCATTTATATTCCATAATGTACAAATGAAAGCATAGTATTAACATTTTCTAGAATTAAACATTTCTAAGAGTTGCAAAGAAAACAACATGGTTGGAAATAAACTCTAGAACTACTAAGTCCATGGCTATATATGTTTTCATATATACAGGGCATCAGTGTATTGATGTTTCCAACCATTGATTTAGTAATATTTGTAAGCACCTAATGTCTACCAGGTACTATGGAGAGAAGAGAACTTGGAACTATTTTATGATAAAATGTTTTTAAGTAAAAAAGTCAAGAAATGGTAAGGTAGGAAAATGTACACATAAGCAAGTGATTTTACAGTATGACAAGTACAATTAATATTGTCATATAAAAGCCATCCCCTAATATGTCAAATTGGAACATAGCTCATTTAGCTATACTGATCTGTATTGTTCTAAAGATGGTTGAAATTACTATATTGGTATGCTGGAAAATAAACATGCTAATTTTGAGAATGAGAGTTACATATTACTGAAAATAAGAATATGGCACAAATTATTTAAAAGAACATTAGGGGACAGTTTTATTTTATAAATTCATAAGCCCCAGAATAATCAGTTAAGAAAACGTATAAGTTAGGAAGCTTTTGTAATAGTTAAAGGTGACCTGAAATTAAGTGATGGTATAAGGTCTAAGAAATATGAGTAGATACCTCCTTCTAAATATGTAGAAATGCTTTACAACCATAGACTATCTTTATTAGGTTAAAGGGAGACAGTTTATTTAAAGCTTTTGACTTTGATTCTGATACTCAACAATATAAAAATTCAGTTCAGAAAAACAGTCTTCAGTAATAGTGACCAATTTCCAAAAGTAGGCTCTAGTAGAAAATAGGTAATATCTTCAAATCAATGCAATCTAGATTTTAAAATTTTTCTTGATTTTAACTTAAAAGGCATCTTTGGGGGTAACCTTTGATCAAGGTTGACTTAAGCAGGTTGACTTTTAGATAATACAAGACTTAACATGACCTACCCAATCTCAATCTTTTTTTTTTTTTTTTTGGTATCAGAGATTGAACTCAGGGGTACTCAACCATTGAGCTACTTACCCAGACCTATTTAGTGTTTTATTTAGAGACAGGGTCGCACTGAGTTGCTTAGTGCCTCACTATTGCTGAGGCTGGCTTTGAACTTGCGATCCTCCTGTCTCAGTCTCCTAAAGTGCACCACCACGTCCATCTTCAACTAATCTTGAGAATAAATATTCCCCAACATGCTTTATGGAGATTCCAGCAGAAACATTAACTTTAATTCCTTATGATTGGTATGAAAGGCAGAAATGAGGCCAAGAATGGCTAGAAAAATGTTACTGATGTATCAGCTGGCTTCCTTTCTCATACAGATATGTTGCTTTCATCTCTAGTCAGCCAGCACAATATAAACAATGGTATAAAATAATGCAGAGCCCTAGAGAACTTCCTGCAGGTTTTTGTAGAGACTGCAGATGCTGATGTAGGCTTAAGAATATCTGTAGCCTTGCCTAGACCTCCAGGGTAAATTCTCCAAGGCTGGAAAGCCTTTTATGGGTCTTTATGGTTGACGATGGGTCAGAGTCATTAAATTAGTTTCTAGAGATAGCTATGTTGTTACATTTTTTAAAGCCCTCTATGAGATGGTTATTAGTGATTATTACTTGTCAGGGACTCTATAAACCTCCATGTAAGATGGTTTCTACCTTACATTAGAATTTTTAATTTTTTTGTACTGGGGGTTGGATCCAGGGGCACTTAACCACGAAGCCACATCCCCACTCCTTTTTAAAATAGTTTATTTTGAGACAGTGACTCACTAAGTTGCTTATGGCCTTGCTAGGTTACTAAGGCTGGCTTGAACTCATAATCAGCCTGCATCAGCCTCCCAAGCCACTGGGATTATAGGCATGTTCCCCGACTCCAGGCAAAGGAAAATTTTCATACTTACATAAAAGTAGAGAATAAAACAAACTGCTCTGTAGACTTCACCCAGTTTAACTACCACCAACTTAATCTATATTTCTACAATTTCTCCACTTTTTTCTTATATTTTAAGGCAATTTTCTGACCTCACTTATCTTAACCCATAAATGCTTCAGTGTGCATCTAAATATATTTATGTATATATATTTATGTTTATATTTATATGTGTATGTATATGAATATACATATGTATATATTTACAATGAACACAGTATCACCTATCATGTATTTTGAAGCCTCATTTGCTGATGAAACAATAGAATCTCTATGAGACTAATAACTTATGAGCTCACAGGTGAATAAATGAGTTGGCCTGGCATGATTTAAGTTCTTCCACTAGTACATGCTGTTCTCTATTGATATTACTATAGCAGTGTATGAATGTTTATCCTAAAGGAAAAACAGGCTTATTATAGACTAAAACTAGAATAGTCCATATCCTATATGTTAACTTTTCAAAAGGCTATTAGTAAAAACAGCTACATTAATTGTTGCTATAATTATGTAAGTTAACTATATCTACATAGTATGTATAAAATTTTAGATAAGTATAAATATATCAAAAGATATTTTGCTATTAATTTCCACTATAATTTCATGAGATTTAGTTTATATACATAGTCCAGTAAATATAAAATATGCATACACATAGTACTGGATATTAATGTAAGGTGCTTTGTTTTGTTAAGATAGATAAGAATGTAGTTCTCTACCAAAAGCCCATGAAAAGTCAATCAAATGCATAATCAGTGACTTGATCTCCACTTTCAGTGAAAGAACATGTATATTAAAGAGCATATCTTTGGGTATTCTTCTGTGGGACCAGGATAATTCTGAGGCCATCTGGTTATACCCGCATTAGAGCCAGAGAGTAAGTGCTACATAATTGAAGAACTGAATATTATCCAGTAAGATATAAAATTTGCAGGAATTTTAAGAATGAAATCGAGAACTTCTACAAAGTTCTTGCAACAGGCAAAGCTTTTAGGGCTGTTATCACAGATCTTATTTTTCTTTGCTCTTGAAGATATATGTTAGAAGAGATTCAAGACGGAAGTTTAGAGGAAGGCTACATTCCTAGTTGTTCCATGGCTTAGGATTCAAGCATCAGGAGTATTCCTCCTCAGTGAGGTAGGTGAAAGAGGGATTTCACTAACATTCTATATAGGACAGTCAGAGTATCTTAGAGAATCCAAAATTTGGGTACATTAAACAAAGAAGAAAGAGTACACTGGAGCCGAGCTGAATTCAGCATTGGCAGCTGTAGCAGTGCTGGTTCACCACAGAGGGAGGGCAAACACAGAGAGAAACACAGATTTGGTACATAAAAACCTGATACCAGAAAGGCGGCCTGAACTTAGCAGACTCAGAGGCTGCACTGTGCACTGGTGCCTAAAAAATGCTCTCTTTTCCCAATTGGCCATGGAGAGTGAGGTGGGAGACATCTTGAAGTGGCCACACTGCAGCTGCTGCTGTGGGGGCAGGCCAATCATAGTAAACACTACCACATTGTCCTGGCAAGTGTCTAACATGTGGCCTAGGGTGTACCTAGCAAAAACAGGAGTCAAATAGGCACAGAGATTGTACCCAGGGAGATTCAAGTTGGAAAAGTTGAAGGGGAGCCCAACTGGCTTCTCCTTTGAGTCTAGAAGTTTACATGACTTGAGTGAAGTATGTTAAGAATCTCAACAGGTAGGTTTGAATACTCTCAGGGACTAAATGTAGGAAGGCTGCAGTCCTGGGCAGCAGAGTGTATGGAAGATTGGCTCTCCTACTGCAAGAGTAGAATACGTGGGAGGCTCCTAAGATCCAGTCCCCTGACAGAGATCTGCAACTGCCAGGCCCTAGAGCTGTATTGATCTAATCTCTCCAGAGCAGATACCACTCAACAACCTGCCTAAGGTCTGATTAGACCTAAGTCCTACCCACTGGAACTGCCTCATAGAACTCTGCAGCAGCTTCGTCCTGGGAATGTACCAATCTGGTCTGTGCAGACAAAACTCCAACTGACAATAAATTCCACTCCATTCTACCTCATACTGGAGAGCAGGGAAGCTGAGAATTATTTCAATCAATTTCAGGCTTAGGCTATTCCAACTGGCAACTCAGGGAGAAACACAGAAAGAGGAAGGGGTTAACAACCTCCAGCTCTTGCTCTCACTCTCAGAACTCAAGAAGATAATCAGAAACTACTTTGAAAATTTATACTCCAGGAAAATAGAAAATCCCAAAGATACTGAAAAATTTCTAGAAGCATATGATCTGCCCAAACTGAATCAGGAGGACATACACAATTTAAACAGATCAATTTCAAGTGAGGAAATAAAAGATGCCATCAAAACCTTACCAACCAAGAAAAGCCCAGGACCAGATGGATTCTCAGCTGAGTTCTACAAGACCTTCAAAGAAGAATTAATACAAATACTCCTCAAACTATTCCATGAAATAGAAAAGGAGGGAACACTACCAAACTCATTCTATGAGGCTAGCATCAACCTGATACCAAAACCAGGCAAAGACACATCAAGGAAAGAAAACTTCAGACCAATATCCCTAATGAACATAGACACAAAAATTCTCGATAAAATTCTGTCAAATTGCCTACAAAAACATATTAGAAAGATAGTACACCACAATCAAGTGGGGTTCATCCCAGTGATACAAGGTTGGTTCAACATACAGAAATCAATAAACATAATTCATCACATCAATAGACTTAAAGACAAGAATCATATGATTATCTCAATAGATATTGAGAAAGCATTTGGCAAAATACAGCACCCTTTCATGTCCAAAACACTAGAAAAACTAGGGATAGTAGGAATATACATCAACATTGTAAAAGCTATCTATGCTAAGCCCAAGGCCAACATCATTCTAACTGGAGAAAAATTAAAGCATTCCCTATAAAAATGGAACAAGACAGGGATGCTCTCTTTCACCACTTCTGTTCAACATAGTCATTGAAATTCTAGCTAGAGCAATCAGAAAAAATTAAAGGGAAAGGAATACGCATAGGAAAAAAAAAGAACTCAAACTAACATTATTTGTTGATGACATGATTCTGTATTTAGAAGATCCAAAAAATTCCACCAGAAAACTTCTAGAATTAATAAATGATTTCAGCAAAGTAGCAGGAATACCCATAAATCAAATGCATTTCTATACATAAGCAATGAATCACTGCAAGAGAAATTAGAAAAACCACCCTATTCATCCTAGCCTCAGAAAAAGAAAAAACCTGAGAATCAACCTAAAAAAAGAGGTGAAAGACCTCTACAATGAAAACTACAGAACATTAAAGAAAGAAATTGAAGAAGACCTCAGAAGATGGAAAGATCTCCCATGCTCTTGGATAAGCAGAATTAATATAGTCAAAATGGCAATACTACCAAAAATGTTACACAGATTTAATGCAATTCTTATAAAAATCCCATGACATTCTTCATAGAACTAGAAAAAGCAATCATGAAACTCATTTGGAAAAATAAGAGACCCAGAATAGCCAAAGCAGTTCTTAGCAAGAAGAGTGAAGCAGGAAGCATCACAAAGTTTAAGGTCTATACTAATAGACCTTAAACTATATTACAGAGCAATAGTAACAAAAAATGGCATGGTATTGGTACCAAAATAGACATTTATACCAATGGTACAAAATAGAAGACACAGAGACAAACCCACATAAATATGGTTATCTCATATTAGACAAAGGGGCCAAAAACATACATTGGAGAAAAGATAGCCTATTCCACAAATGGTGCTGGGAAAACTGGAAATGCATACATAGCAGAATAAAACTAAACCCCTATCTCTCACCCTGCACAAAAATAAACTCAAAGTGGATCAAAGGCTTAGACACTAGAGCAGAGACCTGGTGCCTAATAGAAGAAAAAGTAGGCCCAAATTTTTATCATGTTGGTTTAGGCTCTGACTTCCTCAACAAGACTTCCTCAACAAGAGTCCTTTACAGGAAGTAAAATCAAGAATCAATAAGTGGGATGGATTCAAACTAAAAAGCTTCTTCTCAGCAAAGAAATAATCAAGAACATGATGAGAGAGACTACAGAATGGGAAAAAATCTTTTCCACATGCACCTCAGACACAGCACTAATCTCCAGGATATATATATAAAGAACTCAAAAAATATAATACAAAAAAAAAACCCTCAAATAACCCAATCAATAAATGGGCTGAGGAACTGAACAGACTTTACAGAAGAATAAATACAGTTGATCAACAAACATATGAAAAAATGTTCATCATCTCTAGCAGTTAGAGAAATGCAAATCAAAACTACTCTAAGATTTCATCTCACTCCAGTTAGAGTGGCGATTATTAAGAATACAAGCAATAATAAGAGTTGATGAGGATGTGGGGGAAAAGGTACACTCATACATAGCTGGTGGGACTGCAAATTGGTGCAACCACTATGGAAAGCAGTATGGACATACTTCCCAAAACTTGGAATGGATCCACCATTTGACCCAACTATCCCACTCCTTGGTTTATACCCAAAGGACTTGAAATTATCATACTGTAGTGACACAGCCACATCAATGTTTATAGCAGCTCAGTTCACAATAGCTAAACCATGGAACCAACCTAGATGCCCTTCAACAGATGAATGGATAAAGAAAACATGGTACATATACACAATGGAATATTACTCAGCCTTAAAGAAGAATGAAATTATGGCATTTGCAGGTAATTGGATGGAACTAGAGAGTATCATGCTAAGTGAAATAAGCCAATCCCCCAAAACCAAAAGCTGAATATTTTCTCTGATAAGCAGATGCTGATCCATAGCAGGGCAGGGAGATAGGGAAGAGTGAAGGAACTTTGGTTTGTGTAGAAGGAAATGAGGGGAGGGTTGGGGCTGTAGGGATGGGAAGGATGGTAGAAAGAAACAGATATTATTATCCTATGTACATGTATGATTACACTATTGGAGTAACTGAACCATGTATAGCCAGAGGAATGAGAAGTTGTACTCCATTTGTGTACTATGTGTCAAAATACATTCTATTGTAAAATAAATTAATTTAAAAAATTAAAACATCATAGCAGTAAAGTTGAGAAACTTTTGTAAAAATGAACCTCCAAGGTCCTCCTAAATTGTGTGGAATCATAAGAGGGAGGGAGATTTAATAGATGCAGTCATTTGAGAAGGCAATTTGGAAAGGAATATCAGAAGATAAGCATACATCCTGCTTTACATGGAAACCATACCAGGAACAACTTATTCCATGTATATATTGCCAAAATGCATAAATATGAAATTATAAAGATATTCCTTATGGTATATTTATAACAATAAAATCTGAATAAACCAAGTGTCCATCAACATGAGGGACTAGATTCATAATCTATGGTATATTCATATAGTAAAATAGTATGTAGTTGAATTTCACAAAATATATAATTAGGTGAAAAAATCAAGAAGCATTAAACATTTATGAAACAATAAATTAAAAAAAAAGCAGAAAGAAACAGAAAGAGAATTGGGCACAGACATAGTCTATCCATTCTCATCAACTGTGTTGGCCATCTCAGTGGAGACAATTCTATTATTTTTCATTAAGAATCTTTTTCTTCTTGTTTTTTTTTTTCTTTGTTTAGTTTGGTTTGGTGTGTGTGTGTGTGTGTGAGAGAGAGAGAGACAGAGTTCTTGATGTGCTGATTGGTTCAGGGACATATATACATATACATGTTTCTCATTTTTAGCAGTTTTTAATGTAGTTATTTTTTCTTGCCTTGTCTTTTTTGTTTTGTTTTTGGTACCGGGGATTGAACTCAGGGGCACTCGACCCCTGAGCCACATCCCCAGCCCTATTTTGTGTTTTATGTAGAGACAGGGTCTCACTGAGTTGCTTAGCGCCTCGCCATTGCTGAGACTGGCTTTGAACTCGCGATTCTCCTGTCTCAGCCTCCCTAAGTGCTGGAATTACAGGCTTACACCACCTCGCCTGGCTTCTTGCCTTGTCTTTTGAGGGTTAGAGTTTTTGGTTTGTATATTTTAGTTTATTTTGGCATTGTTCTCATTTGTTTGCTTCTCTTGTTTCTCTCTCTTCTTGTCTAATGCTAACAACCAAATTCTATTGTTCTCTCTCCCTTTACTTTGTTTCTTCTATTTTTTCTCCTCCTTCCTTATGACCATCACCTGCTACATCTTTTCTGCATTTTCTCTGTTCATTCTTTGAAATTGTCAACTCTTTCATACCATGATAGAACATTTTCTTTTTCCTTAATTAACTATATTTTTGCCATCTTTTAGGATTGGTGTATATTACTCTTGCCCCTGCCATTAATGCTGATGAAATTATTATTACTGTGGATGACATAGTTAACATCTGCTGTTTGCTTTAAAGCCAGATAAGTTCATAGTTATTGTTTTGACTGTTGACAACTGCTGACCCCAATATTCCTGTGTTCTGTGATAATTAATGTTGATGTCATAATAGGGAGTGTTTATTTTAATTTTTGTATATTGTTTACATTGGTTGTTGCTAGTATTTGTTTCGCTCTATTCTGAGGTGCTAGGAACCTACTGGGACAAATTCACAGGGTAGAGACTCTGTTGTTGAACCAAACTGAACCAAAAGACAGAGTACCCTTGATTCTCACACAAATTAATGACACTTAATCTTCAGGTATATTTTAATACAAAGAATTCAAGAAACACAAATCCAAACTAATGACTAGGCCCCAAATAGAAACATATAGGGGTAGACACCCAGGTAATACCTATACAGACATCCACTGCCATGGCAAAACCAGAATTAAAACAAAGGCTGAGGATAACATACCTATGAGGGGGGTCTCAATACAGATCATTCTAGGAAACTTGAGCAAGTGAAGACTGTGCCCTAAAAAGGCCCATAAATAAGAGCATATGAGTAATACCTCCAAAAAGATTGTATAAAACCCAACACAGAAATACAAGAAATATGAAAAAAGAAGGTAACATGATATCTTCCAAGGTAGAAGCCAGCAACTGACCCCAAAGATATTGAAGTGGATGACATATCAGATAAAGAACTCAAAAGAATAATTATAAAAATGATCAATGAATTTCAAGAGAACACAGAAAAACAACTGAATGGATGATGGAAGTCAGTACAGGATATGAATGAGAAATTCAATAAGGAAATAGGAATACTGAAAAAGAACCAAACATAAATCTTGGAGATGAAAGACACAATAAATCAAATTAAATGTTCATCTGAAAGTCTTTCTAATATAGTAGGCCATGCTGACTCTCAAGAGATATAAGACAAAGTGACCAGCTTTGAACATTCAGATAAGATGAAAGAAAATAAAATAAGTAACCATGGTCAGAATATGCAAGAATTCTGCAACAACATTAAGAGACCAATTTTCAGAATGATTGGAATTGAGGAGAGTTGTAAGATGCAGGCGAAGGGAATTGATAACTTCTCAGGGAAATAATAACAAAAATTTCCAAAACTTGAGAATTAGATGGACATCCAGATACAGGAGGTACTCAGAACCCTAAATAGACAAGATCAAAAAAGAACCTCTCCATGACACATTATAATTAAAATGCCTAACATATAGAACAAGGATAGAATTTTAAAAGCCTCAAGAGAAAAATGTAAGGTCACATTTAGAGGTAAAGTGATTTACTTAGAGGTTAAGTGATTCCTATTAGAATCACTTCCAATTTCTTAGCACAAACTCTAAAAGCCAGAAGGACTTGGAATGATGTGTTCCAAGTCCTAAAAGGAAATAACTGTCATCAAAGACTGCTATTTCCAGAAAAGCTATCTTTCAAAATTCTAGAGGAAATAAAACCTTCAAAGATCAGCAGGAACTATAAGAATTCATGACAAACTGACACTACAAAACTTGCTTAACAAAATACTCCACACAGAAGAAATCAAAAACAAACCCCAGAGTTCAGAAATGAACAAATCTCACTTCAAGAGTAGCTAAGCAAATGAGGAACAGGATCAAATTAAACATTATAAGTAAATCAAAAAGGCAGGAATTAATAAACATCTCTTTGTAATACCATTGGATGTAAATGGTATCACTTCTCCAATTAAAAGACATAGGCTGGCAGAACGGATTAAAAAACAAAACCCAACTATATGTTGTTTGCAAGAGACACACATTACAGGCAAAGGCAGTCACAGGCTGAATGGATGGAAATTGATATACAATGTTACTGGAACATGAAAACAAACAAGAGTAGCTACTCTCATATCTGACAAAGCATACTTCAAACCAAAATTAATCAGAGGAGAAAAAGAAGGGTGCAAGTAATTACATAAAAGAGACACTACTCCAACTGAAGTCTCAGATAGACCCCAGTACAATAATTCTGGGTAATTTTAACACACCTCCTTCACCATTACATAAGTCATCCAGACATTCACTCAGGAAATACTCTTTGGACCTGAAAATATTGTAAATCAAATGGTATCTTAAAGATGTCTATAGAATATTTCATCCCAAAACAGCTGAATACACATTTGTCTCAGTGGCTCATGGAACTTTTTCCAAAATAGAACATATTTTGGGCCACAAAACAACACTTAGTAAATTAAAAAAATATGATTTCATCAGATCATAATGGTACAAAATTAGAAATTAACATGACAAAAACCTATAGAAACTATATAAACACATGAAGACTGAATAATACACTTTTTTTCCAATTTTTAAAAAAATTGGTTTTTTTAGATACACATGGCAGTAGAGTATATCTTGACATATACATACATAGAGGATAACTTATTCTAATTAGAATCTCATTCTTGTGGTTGTACATGAAATGGAGTTTAACTGGTCATGTATTCAATGAACATAGTAAAGTTATGGACATAACTTACTCTACTGTCTTTCCTATTTCCCTCTCTCCTCCCTTCTCTTCATTCCCTTTGCCTAATCCAATGAACGTATATCCCTCGCTCCTTGCCCCTTATTATGTGTCAGAGAGAACATTCAGCCTCTGGTTTTTTGGGATTGCCTCATTTCACTTAGCATGATAGTCTCCAGTTCCATCCATCTGCCAGCAAATGCCATAATTTCATTCTTCTTTAAGCCAGAGTAATATTCCATTGTGTATATATATCACATTTTTTAATTCATTCATCTGTTGAGGGGCACCTAGTTTGGTTCCATAGCTTGGCTACTGTGAATTCAGCTGCTATAAACATTAATGTGGCTGTATCACTATAATATGTTGATTTAAAGTCCTTTAGGTATAAACCAAGTAGTGGGATAACTGGATCAAATGGTGGTTCTGTTACAAGTTATCTGAGGAATCTCCATACTGCTTTCCATAGTGGTTGCACCAATTTGTAGTCCCACCAGCAATGTATGAGTGTACCTTTTTCCCCACATCCTTGCCAACACTTATTTTTATTTGTGAACAATACACTTTTGAATGATGAATGGGTGATAGAAGAAATCAAAGGAGAAATTTAACAATTCTTCAACTCAAATGAGAAGAGTGATACAGCATACCAGAACCTCTGGGACACTATGAAAGCAGTTCTAAGAGGAAGGTTTATAGCTATGAGTGCCTACATAAGAAAATCAGAAAGATTCCAAGTGATCAGTGTAATGATGCATCTGAAGGCCCTTGAAAAAGAGAAACAAACCTTATTCCAAACCCCATAAAAGAAAGGAAATAATTAAGATCAGAGCCAAAATAAATGAAATTGAGAATTAAAAAAAATACATAAAAGATTGAGGAAACAGAATTGTTTATTTTTTTGAAAAGATAAATAAGATTTAGCCAAACTAACCAAAAGAAAAAGAGAGAAAACCCAAATTAATAAAATTAGAGATGAAAAATGAGAAATCATCACAGATATCACAGAAATCCAGTGGATCACTAGGGAATATTTTCAAAATTTATACTCCAATAAATTAGAAAACCTAGAAGAAATGGATGCATTTCTAGACAGATATGATCTGCCAAAACTGAATCAAGAGGACATAGAAACCTAAACAGACCAATAACCAATAATGAGATAGAAGCAGCAATAAAAAGCCTTCCAACACAGAAAAGCCCAAGACCAGATGAATTCTCAGCTGAATTCTACCAAACCTTTAAAGAAGAACTGATACCAGCACTTCTCAAATTACTCTATGAAATAGAAAAGGATGCAACACTTCCAAATTCATTCTCTGAAGCCAATATCACACTCATACCAAACCAGATAAGGACACTTCAAGGAAAGAAAAGTATAAACCAATATCCCTGATGAACTTAGATGCAAAAGTACTTAATAAAATGTTAGCAACAACATATTCATATTAAGAAGATTATATACCACAACTAAGTTGGTTTTATTCCAGAGATGCAAAGATGGTATAATAAATGCAAATCAATAAATATAATTCATGACATAAATAGAATTTATTACAAAAAATCACTTAGTCCTCTCAACAGATACAAAGAAGGCCTTTAACAAAAAATTCAGCACCCATTCATGATAAAAATACCAGAGAAATTAGAGACAGAAGGAACCCTACCCTCAACATCACAAAGGCTACATATGAAAAACCCAAGGCAAATCTCATAGTAAATGGGGGAAAACTGAAAGCATTTCCTTTAAAATCTAGGACAAGACAAGGATGTTTACTCTCACTACTCCTACTTAGTATAGTGCCAGAAATTCTAGACAGAACAATTGGGCAAGAAAAGGAAATGAAAGGAATAAAAATAGGAAAGGAATAAGTCAAATGATTACTATTTCAGACAATATGATCTTATACCTAGAAGATCTAAAAACTCCACCAAAAGACTGCGAGAGCTAATAAACATATTTGGTAAAGTAGCAGGTTACAAAATCAACGTGCAAAAAATCATTAGCTTCCTACATACCAACAATGAAGCTGCTGAGAAATCCAGAAAGCAATTCTATTCACAATAGCATCAAACAAACAAACAAACAAACAAAACCAACCTAGGAAGCTGGGCGCGGTGGCACACACCTGTAATCCCAGCACTTTAGGAGGCTGAGACAAGAGAATTTCAAGTTCAAAGCCAGCCTCAGCAACTGCGAGGCACTAAGCAACGCAGTGAGACCTTGTCTCTAAATAAAACACAAAATAGGGATGAGGATGTGGCTCAGTGGTCAAGTAACCCTGAGTTCAATTCCTGGTACCAAAAAAAAAATAGGAATAAATCTAACCAAGGAGGTGAAAGGCCTGTAAAATGAAAACTATAGAACATTAAAGAATGAAATTGAAGAAGACCTCAGAGGATGGAAAGACCTACCATGTTCATAGATGGGCAGAATTAACATTGTTAAAATAGCCAGACTACCAAAAGCAATATACAGATTCAATACAATCCCCATCAAAATACCAATGACATTTTTCAAAGAACTGGAAAAAAAAACAGTCCTGAAATTCATTTGGAAGAATAAAAGACTCAGAATACCCAGCATAATTCTAAGCCAAAAATATAACGCTGGAGGCATCATAATATCTGACTTCAAATTATACTACAGAGTTTATAGCAAACAAAACAAAACAAAACAAAACAAAACAAAACTGCATGGTACTGGCATAAAAGCAGACACATAGACCAATGATACAGAATAGAAGACACAGAGACAAACTCACACATCTGCAGTCATCTGATCCTCAACAAAGGTGCCAAAAACATACGCTGGTAAAAAGACAGCCTTTTAAACAAATGGTACTGGGAAAACTGGTTATCATATGTAGAAGAATAAAACTAGACCTCTCTCACCTGCACAAAAATCAACTCAAATTGGATTAAAGACCTAGGAATTAGACCAGAAACTATACAATTCTTAGAAGAAAGCATAGAACCAACACTCCAGCATGTAGACACAGGCAACATTTTCTAAATAGGACCCTTTAAGCTCAGGAAATAATGTCAAGAGTTGATAAATGGGATGGCATCAAATTCAGAAGCTTCTGCACAGCAAAGGAAACAATAAGGAATATGAAGAGAGAACCTATAGAGAAAATCTTTTCTAGCTACTCTTATGACAGAGGATTAATATCTAGAATATATAAATAACTCAAAAACTTTACACCAAAAATCAAATAACTCAATTAATAAATGGACACATGAATTAAATGAGACACTTCTCAAAAGAAAAATTACAAATGGTTAACAAATACATGAAAAAATGTTCAACATTATTAGTAATTAGTGAAACGCAAATCACACACCACTAAGATTTCATGTCACATCAGTCAGAATGACAGTCATCAAGAATACATATAATAATAAATGCTGTAGATAATGTGGAGAAAAAGGAACACTTTTACACTGTTAGTGAAATTGTAAATTAATAAAACCACTATGGAAATCAGTATGGAGGTTCCTCAAAAAGCTAGGTATTGAACCACCATATGACCCAGCTATACCACTCCTAAGTATTTGTCCTACAGAAGTAAAGTCATCATACTACAGTGATACATGCATACCCACATTTATAGCAGCACAATTCACAATAGCCAAACTATGGAACCAGTCTGTCTATCAACAGATGAATGGATAAAGAAATTGTTGTATATGTACACAATGGAATTTTATTCAATCATAAAATGAATTTATGTCATTTTCAGGAAAATGGATGGAACTACAGATCATTATGTTAAGCAAAATAAGTCAGATTCAGAAGGTTAAGGCTTGTATGTTTTCTGTCATATGCAGAAGCAAGAGGGGAAGAAGAAAAGAACAGTGGGGGTGGATCTCATGAAAATCAAAAGGAGATCAATAATGAAAAGGGACCAAGGGGTCAAAGGTGGGGAGGGAGGGGGAAAAGTGCTGGGGGATGATATTGGCCAAAACATATTGTTGTATTGTGTACTGTGTGCATGCACAAATGTGTAACAACAAATCCCATCAGTTGGTACAACTATAATGCACCAATAAAAATATGGGGGGGGAGATATTTTGGAGCAGAAGGATTGTTAATTTCAGGGTAAGATGATGGCTTATGAAATAGGGCAATTACAACTAGAGAGGAAGAAGGGCAAAAGGGGCAAATATGGGCTGAAGTATGAAAAATAAAGAAAAAGGCAAAGATAAGAGATTCCAAAAAGTTATTTGACCTTGGTGATTGGGAGGTACAGGATCATTATCAATCAATGAGTTGGAAAATGAGATTACTGGCTTAGGGTGGGGATGCTTGGGTTTAGGACTTTGAAAGAATGAAAGAAACTGAGTGAGATAATGTAAGGGTCAGCTTGAGTCCATTAAAAATAATTGAGTGGCACTGGGACTGCAGCTAAGGTTATATAATAGAAATTTATAGTAGAATCTATGTGCTGTTACATGACTTGTAGCAGGAACACTCAGCATAAAGATACAAAATAGCTGGTTTGTGTTTTTAAGGTTGGAAAGCTGAAAGAATGAGAACAAGTGCATCTGTGACATCATAAGCCATTTTAGAGACTGAGATTTTAGAAGCCATGGGTGATATGAAGTGTCTTAATTAGAGTGGTGCTTTGCCTTTAAAAAAAAAAAACCTGAAACTTCAAGCCCTGCTCTGAAACTGTTTTGAGGTTTCACTGGTATTTAAGTACCTAATAGTTAAACGGCCACTAAAAGATTTATTAGATATTCGCTTTAACTGACCCCAGGGGTATCCTTCAATTTCACTCAACAGCTGCAGTTTCTTTGAACTTTTTTTTTTTTTTTTTTGGCTCTCCCAAAATGCTGATCTATATAAATGATGTATAAATCAAAGTGATGTTTTAATTCACTAAGTGCTTTAGGGGAAGGTGCACTAAAAAAAAAAAAATATTCAATGAGAAGTTGATTTGCTCCCACAGCTGTACATGCCACTATGTGTACCACCCACAGCCACAATGAAAATCAATCTTTAATACAAAGAAACTAAGAAATCATATCTTACCTCTAATTTTTGGTTTAAATTGCTCAGTTCAAAGGGCATTTCTTCTTTGTGGGGTAATTCTTTTCGATGAGCTTTGTTTTGTTTCATCTGGTGTAATCTCAGTTTTTCAAAGCTATTTGTTAGTTTGGAAAACTGTAAATTATAGAAAATACTAACATTTTACTATTAACAGTTATTTTTAGCTTGATTTCACAATATTTCTTTTCTTGTGAACCTCTTCAAAAATTTAAGTCATGATTTGAAAGTGCAGTAAAGCTTAAATGTTCCAATTAGTGGAGATAGAACCAGTTATTAAAACTCAATTATTGAAGCTGAACATGATTCAGCTTTCATGTAAATTTGGGACTTCATTAACTGCACAGTTAAACAATGATTCACTTGATAAATGTTTTGTTCAGATTTGTTTTAACCATATGTAGCAAAGTCTACAATTTTGAAAAACTAAGTTCTTTCTTTTATTTAGTGCCATCTTGTGTTGACAATTTTAATTTCAGTAACTCAATCTATAAAATAAACAGCTTATGCTTTATTCATGAAAGCCTAATATTTAATTTAATACTTTCTATAAGCAGCATAGTTTATCAACATCTGTGAGGAAATTTTTTTCCATTTTTTTTGTTTATACTTTTTTTTCGTGAAATAATTACAGGTTCACAGGAAGTTGCAAAGTTATTATAGAGAGGTTCCGGGTTTGAAAAACTGCTTTACCTAGTTTATCCCAGTATTTGCATCTTATTGAACTATAGTAAAACATTAATCCAAGGAAGTTGAAAATGGTCCAATATATGTGTATAATACCATGCCATTTTATCATGTGTAGATTTGAGAGAACACAAATACAAACAAGACTAGGACTTGAGGGTACATATGTGCTTAGCCTTTTTAAAGTTCTGAGTTCAAACCCCAGAACCAAAACAAAACAAAAACAAAAAAACCCCACCCAGAACTATTTAATCATCACAAAGATCTCCTTCATGGTACCCCTTTAGAGTCTCACTTATCTCCCTCATCTCCTACTCTGCCAACCACTAATTTGTTTTCCATCTCTATAATTGTGTTACTTTGATCTTATTATAAAATAAAATTATACAGCACATGACCTATTGAAACTGAATTTTTTCACTCAGTTTAATGTCCTTGAGATTCATGTATATTTCAATAGATCTTTCTTTTTCATTGCTGAGTAGTATTCCATGATATGAATTTATCAAAGTTTAACCATTCACATAGATTGAGACTTCTTATATTTTCCAGTTTTGGGCTGGTATAAATAAAACTATAAACAACTATGTCTATATTATATGATATTGAAGTAACCATTTCTGCTTTTTTTCTCATAAAATTCTATTGAAGTATATTTCAACTACACCAAAATTCACCTGAATAATATCAAATTTCATAGCTATACCCCATTTTGCTTATGATTCATCAATTGATGGACATTTGAGTTATTTTTACTTTTGAATATTATAAACAATGCTGCTATGAACATTTGTATATAAGTTTTTCTGTGGATATGTTTTCATTTCTCTTGGGTATACACTTAGGAGCGAAATTGCTGGCTCCTACAATAAATTTAACTTTTTGAGAAATAGCCTAACTGTTTTCCAAAGTGGCTGCACCAACTTCCATTCTCACTCACAATGTATGGAGTTCCAATTTCTCCATATTTCACCAACACTTGTTATTATCTGTCTTTATTATTAATATTATTTATTATTTATGCCTAGTCATGTGAAGGAGTATCATGGAGTTTTTTTGTTCTTCTTTTTAGATATACATAGCAGTAGAATGTATTTTGACATATTATACATACATGGAGTTTAACTTATTCAGATTAGGATTCCTAATGGTTAGGGATCTTGTGGTTATACATGATGTAGTTACACTGGTCGTGTATTCATATATAAGGATAGGAAAGTTATGTCCAATTCATTCTACTCTCTTTCCAATTCCCTTCCCTTCTCTCTTCCCTTTATCCCACTTTGTCTAATCATATGAACTTCTAATCTTCCCCTTCCTACTCTCCCTTGTTGTAAGTTAGCATCCACATATCAGAGAGAGCATTTGGCCTTTGGTTTTTGGGGATTGCCTTATTCTCTTAGCATGATAGTCTCCAGTTCTATCCATTTACCAGCAAATGCCAAAATTTCACTCTCCTTTATGTCTGAGTAATATTCCATTGTGTATATATACCATATTTTCTTTATCCATTCATCTGTTGAGGGGCACTTAGTTTGGTTCCATAGTTTGGCTACTGTGAATTGAGCTGCTGTAAACATTAATGTGGCTGAATTATTATAGCATGCTGATTTTAAGTCCTTTGGGTATATGCTGAGAAGTGGGATAACTGGGTCAAATAGTGGTTCTGTTCCAAGTTTTCTGAGGAATCTCCATACTGTTTTCCATAGTGGTTGCACCAATTTTCAGTCCCACCAGATATGTATGAGTGCATCTTTTTCTCCACATCCTCACCAACATTTATTGTTGCTTGTATTCTTGATAACTGCCATTCTGACTGGAGTGAGATGAAATCTGTGTAGTTTTAATTTGCATTTTTCTAATTGCTAGAGATATTGAACATTTTTTAATGTATTTTTTGACCATTTGTATTTCTTTTTCTGTGAAGTACCTGTTCATTTCCTTTACCCATTTACTGATTAGGTTGTTTTATTTGGGATTAAGTTTTTTGAGTTCTTTATATATCCTAAAGATTAATGCTCTATCTGAGGTGCAGGTGGCAAAGATTTTCTCTCATTCTGAAGGCTCTCTGTTCACAATTTTGATTGTTTCCTTTATGTGTGAAGAAACTTTTTAGTTTAAAAGATTCCATCCCATTTATTGATTCTTGATTTTACTTCTTGTGCTTTAGGAATCTTATTGAGGAATTTGACTCCTAACCTGACATGGTAGAGAGTTGGGCCTACTTTTTCTTATAGTAGGTACAGGGTCACTGGTCTAATCCACTTTGAGTTTACTTTTGTGCAGACTGAGAGGTAGGCATTCATTTCATTCAACTACATATGGATTTCCAGTTTTCCCAGCACCATTTGTTGAGGAGGCTGTCTTTTTTTCAATGTATGTTTATGGCACCTTTGTCTAGTATGAGATAACTGCATTTATGTGGGTATGTCTCTGTGTCTTCTATTCTGTTCTATCAGTCTTCATGTCTGTTTTTGTGCCAATAGCATGCCATTTTTGTTACTATAGCTCTGTAGTACAATTTAAAGTCTGGTGTTGTGATGCCTCCTGCTTCCCTTTTCTTTTTTTTTTCTTTAAATATTTTTTAGTTGTCAATCAATCTTTATTTTACTTATTTATATGTGGTGCTGAGAACCGAACCCAATGCCTCACACATGCTAGGCAAGCGCTCTACCACTGAGCCACAGCTCCAGCCCCCTTTTCTTACTAAGGATTGCTTTGACTGTTCTGGGCCTCGTATTTTTCCAAATTAATGTAATGACTGCTCTTCTCTATTTCTATGAAGAACATCATTGGAATTTTAATAGGAATTGTATTCAATTTGTATAGCATTTTTGGTAGTATGGCCATTTTAACAATATTAATTCTACCTATCCAGAAGCATGGAGATCTTTCCATCTTCTAAGGTCTTCTTCAATTTATTTCTTTAGTGTTCTGTAGTTTTCATCATAGAGGTCTTTCACTTTCTTGGTTAGATTTATTCCTTGGTATTTTATTATGCTATTGTGAATGGAATATTTTTCCTGATTTCTCAGCAGCTTTAGTTTTGGTATATAGGAAACTAATTATTTTTGGATATTAATTTTGTATTCTTCTACTTTGTCAAATTTGTTTATTAGCTCTAGCAGTCTTTTGTGGAGTTTTTTGATTGCCATTTCCTTAATGACTAATGATGTTGAACATTTTTTTCATGTGGTTATTGGTCATTTGTATATATTCTTTGGAGAAATGTCATTCAAATCTTTGTTCATTTTAAAAATTTCATCATTTGTCTTTTTATTATTGACTAGTACTATGGGGTGGATATGGTCTGAGTGTGTCCCCCAACAGGTTCATGTGCTGAAAATTAGTCCCTAGCATGGTGATGTTGATAGGTGGTAGAATCTTTAAGAGGTGTTGCCTAGGGGAAGGTGATTAGGCTGTTGGGCTACTTCCCTTGAAGGAATTAATGTCGTCCTCACAGGACTCTGCTTAGTTACTAGTACAGAGAGTTGTTGTAAAAAGAGCACGTCTAGCTTCTGAATCTTTCTGGCTTTCTATCTTGCCATACGATCACTCCCACCACTCACACACACTCCCCTGTGATGCCATCCATCATGTTTTGACACATTCAAGGGAGCCCTCACCAGAGGCCAAAAGAGGGGCAATGGGGTTGCCTGATCTTGGATTTTCAGCTTCTATAACTTAGCTACATAAACCACTTATAAAATTCTCAGCCTCAGGTATTTTGTTATGCAACAGATAATGAAATAACACAACTGATAATGAAATAATAAAACATTATGTTTCTTTACTCTGCCCCATTTACAATATAATTGTCTTAAGTGTTTCCTCTATATCCATTAAGAAAGGTCTTAAACATCACTATGATTTTTCATTATCAAACAGAAAACTCAAGAGAAGAAAAAAGTCTATTGCCATTTACCTGTGTTTTTCTTCTTCCAATGTTTTCCCTTCCTGATATCTTCATAATTCTTTGTTATTTTTCTTCTGTAAAGAGAAAACCCTTAAGCCATTCTTTTAGGATAGGTCTACTGTGACAAATGCTCTGAGTTTGCTTTTATTTGACAATAACTTGATCTCCCCTTCATTCCTGAAGGATATTTTCCCTGAGCATACAATTCTATTTATAGTTCTGTTCTTTCAGCATTTGAAATAAGTTGTCCCGATTTGTTTCTGGCCTCCATGGTTTCTGATGAGAAATCTATTACGTGAATTTGTTTTAAGGTGTCATTTCTCTCTTGTTGCTTCCACATTTATGTTGTTGTTTGTTGTTTGTTGCTCTCATGGTTTTCAGAGCTTTGCCTATGATATGTCTTGCCATAGATTTCTTTGGGTTTATCCTGTTTGAAGTTTACTCAACTTCTTGAAAGTTTTGTTGAATTTTGGAACTTTCCAGGTACTATTTTTTAAAAAATACTTTTCTACTCTCAACCTCTTTCCACTCCTTCTGAAATTCTGACAACATGAATTTTCAATCTTTTGTTATAGTATTGCATGTCCCCTAAGGGTTTCTTTTAGTCTTTCTGTTGTTCAGATGAAGTGATTTCTATTGTACTACCTACTGATCATTTCCTTTGTCTTAACCATTTTGAATCCCTCCACTGAATTTTTAGTTTATTTTATTTTTCAGCTATAAAATTTCTAATTAGTTCTTTAGATTTCAATGTATTTGGTACAATTTTCTAATTTATTATTCATTTCAAGCTTGTTTGTAATTGCTCATTGAAACTTTTTTTAAAAAGTAGTTTATTTAATTGCATTTCAAGTCATATTACATATATAGAGCTCAGTTTTTCCATTTCTCTGGTTGCAAACCAGATAAAGTCACACCAATTGTGTCTTCAATACATGCACCAAGGGTAGTGATGACGATCTCAATCAACCATCTTTACTATACCCATTCCCCTTTCCCACCCCCTACCTCCCCCATACCGCGTCCAGAGTTCCTCCATTTCTCTTATGTTTCCCATTCCCACCCCCCTTATGTATCAGCATCCACTAATCAGAGAGAACATTTGGCATTTGGTTTTTTGGGATTGGCTTACTTCACTTAGCATAATGCTTTCCAATTCCATCCATTTGCCTGCAAATGCCATAATTTTATTCTCTTTTATTGCTGAATAATATTCCATTGTGTGTATGTACCACAGTTTCTTTATCCATTCATCTATTGAAGGACATCTGGGTTGCTTCCACAGTTTTGCAATTGTGAATTG